>SJYQ01001239.1:162968-290903 GCA_006410935.1 Redunca redunca
CATTTCTCTTCTCCTTGATTCTTGATAAAATCTACATTTTTAGAAATGTTTTTCCTTTTCTCATATTTTCAGTTTTTATTGTATAATTTAATGATCTTAAACATATTATTTTTTAGTTTTATTTGATAATTGTATTACTTGGTGTTCTTGATGAATTATTGCACCTGTTTCTTGAATTTGTATAGCAGATGGCTTCTCCTGTTTTAAAGTGTTTTACTGAACCATCTTAAAGGGATTTGCTTTTTTTTTCTTCCTCCTGGGAAACATTTGTGAGGAATAGGAGTAGGAGTAGGAACTATCTTCAAGGGATTTGCTCTTTTTCCTTCCTCCTGGGAAACACTTTATGAAGAGCTCCTCAATATGATTTATTTTGCTCTGGCAGTAGTTTCAAGGGCTTCACCAACTCAGAATCATCCTTTTTTGGGGCGGGGGGTGGTTAACTTCTTGAATTTGAGTTTCACAGACTTTTGCGGTAGTAAAAACTTGATCTCCAAGATAGTCATGAGTTAGCTTGTACTGTGTTTGAGTATTGAACACACAGAGTACTGATGTTTCCACAAGAACCTTTTTAGATTCCTATATCGACAGAACATGCACTGAAGGAAGTTCCTTTGTTCGTAGGTCAGATTTTTTTTCCAATACACCCTCCCACTGAGGAGGGTGGTGGCCCTTCCAGGACCAGGCTTTTATCCAGAACACTCACTCTTGATTCCTTTTCCTCCCCTTATGTGGACTGTAGCTATCATTTATAGCCCCAAATTAAAACCCAAACCCTTAAATTACTGAGACTGAGCCCCTCCCACAGCAGTTCCCACATCACTCACAAGCCTATTAGCTCTGGCTTTAGTCTTTCTGTTTGGCATCTGAGAATTTTCTCTTCTTCCTTTCAAACTCAGCTATGCACTTAAAACTATTGTTTTATTTTATTCCACATATTGAAGTATTTGAGGATATTTAAAATACGTGGTTAGGGGCTGAGGGGTTGGGAATGGTGGTCAAGTTATCTTTGACTGCCATATTGCTAGAACCAGAAGTCCATATATTACTTATTATTTTTGGTTGTTGGTGGTAGGGGGACCCCCTTATTCAAAACAGAGTTTTACCTTCTTTGTCATAAGGAAATACAGTTTGCAAAATAGCATCATATTAAACCGCTTTGCTTCTGTATGTAATTACTGATACTAGAATGAAAAATTATCTCAGAGATAAATTTCTATATAGTAAACTTCAGTGTTTCACTTAACTACTCTGATAAATCACAGGATGGGATGGCTGTAGACTTTCACTGAGAATTAATAATTGCCTGGAGATATTAAACATATTCACCTATGTATAGAAGTGTTTGTTACCCAAGGTCAAAGTGAACTGCTTTTTAATCCTACTTGAGTTTTATGGTGTTAAAGCTGAGTGCATCCTTCTGTAGACCTCATTAAGCCACAAGGAAGAAGGACCCTCAACTCTTAAGTGTATATATCTCTAATGGAAGGATTTGTACATTTCATTAAGTGAAAGAGATGGCAACATATGTGAGAAGAAAAATTTTCAAAAGAATTGTAGAGTTGTAAACAATTCTATATGTGACCCATGTACTTATTTTTGTTATATTCTTTATTGGATTACTTAGAATTTTCCTCATGTAATATATATAAGTTTTTTTTCTTAAACCTTCTTAGAGACACATCTTTCCATATTTGTGAGTAATACTCAAGTTTTGCAAGCAGGGAACCCTAAGTCTTCCCAGTCTTTCTCATCACTCCTAGTCATGGCTGAATGTGGCTACATTTTACTGTATATACCAAATAAGCAGTGGCTGATGAGAATGGCTGCATCATATGCTAAGAGTTGTAGAACTTAATTATCTGTGTTAGCCTGGATACATTCTTTTAGTATTTGTAGGATGTTATTCCTTCTTTGGCAAAGTGATATTGGACTTTGGAAATTCTGATATTGGAAATCTTCTAGTTCTGTAATATATGAATAATAAGTAAAATTCTAACAGTTGGCCTACTAAATTATAAGTATTTTAATATTGTATGATTTGTGCTTCAAAAAAGCCTTATATGGAGGTAGTCAAATGTTATGAAAATATTCCCTTCATTTCACCTTCTTTTTTTTTAACTCCATCAAGATATTTCATTGGCTGTTTCTGTTTGAGTTGTTCATTGATTCACCCACTGAATTCATTCAGCTTACTGATTCACTCAGTAAATACTTACTGTACATCAGCTTTTTTGCCTGGCTCTGCGCGAGTTGTTGTGATGCAGTGTTGAACATTTTCCACAGTTAATTTCTAATGGAAGACCAAGAGCAGTGTGAAAATACAATGTGGTATTGCCATGTGAGAACAAGGAGGGAAATGCTGACCTTAAATTTGGAGGGGCTAGGAAAGTTCCTAGAGGAGCTGCTTTTTAAGCAAAAACCTGAAATAAGAGGTCAAGGGAGAGATGAGATGAGGAATGGAAGTGTGAAGTGAGTATCTTTTCCTAGTGTTCCTATAACAGAGAAGAGGGACACCAGTTCCAAATTAGAGGCCAGATAAATAGGGCATTCTAAGCCATGTTAAGGTGTTTGGCTTTATCCTAATCCTAGAATTAATGGGAATCAAGTGTTCTAGGCAATAAAATGTCATATTCCTTTTCCATCATAAAGAGATTGTACAGGCCGCTGCATGGAGAGTAAGTTGGAGGAGAAAGATCAGTTATTAGTCTGTTGCGGTAGTTCAGCATAACGCAGTGGTGGTGGAGGGGGAAGTGGGCAGATGTGAGAGATATTGAGGTAGGATTGGAAACATGCTATGATTAACTAGATGTAGATTATGATGAAGAAAGAAGAGTATCAAGAATGTCTGGTGTGTCCGATTCATATAACTAGGTGAGGTGTGATGGCTTTTTTTTTTTTTAAACCAAGGTGAAAAACAGAGAAGGAGGAGTGTGTTTGGGAGGGAAATGTTGAATTCAGTATGGACATCTGTGGAACACTTAAATGTCCAGTAGGCAGGTGAATGTGAAGTTCCGAAGTGTAGACAAAAGATGAAAGCTGGAGTCACAGATTTGGACTTCTGTTGACTGCAAGGGATAGTTGAAGTAATGGGAGTGGATGAAATTTGCTGAGAAGAAAAAGTGGAACAAGAATGGAACAAGGCCTAGAATAGAACTTTGAAGCGGTGAGTAAAGGAAGAGGTGAGAAGATGGTTGGAGAAGTCGAGGAAAGGACAAACTAATAACGTCATGTGCTGATTCAGTGGTAAGAAAGGATGGAGATACTCACTGAACTTAGCAGTGAGGACGTGTATCATAACTTTGTTAATAGTAGGTGTAGCGAAATCATATGGAAGCACTTTACCATTTTTTTCCTGAGTGAGTGAAGATAAAGTAGAGGAGAAAGCAACTCTGATAATTTACATGAAAAGGAATAGCAATGTCCGCTGGAAACAGTCTGAGCGTAGACAAGGCTTTGTTGTTGCTGTTGTGGTTTATCTGTTTCTTGGGTTTGTTTTTTCAACTTTTATTTTTAAGTGCTGATGGGAAATGGAAGAGGAGAAGATGAAAATAAAGGCAGCAGAAGGGACAATCAATAGAATAGGGTCATGGAGCTGAGGGTCGAGAATGGGACAGGTAGTGGAAGGAACAGGACGTGTGAGCTTGAAAGGTAGAAATGTGATCAGAGTCTAGATTACCTGGTATCTTAAACTTACTATTTCAAAAATGGGAGTTTTGAATAACAGTAAGACCAAGGCATGAGTGTGGGTGGTGGAGTAGAATAGAGGTGAATGTCTGGTGAAGAGATGAGAAGCATGATTGGTTAAGGTGATAGTCTTATGGATGAGATGGCTCAAGTTGATGAGAGGTTGGATGAACTAGGAAGAGAATGACTGAACAGCAAGTGCCCAGTGAGGTGGAAGTGAGAAATTCATGTGTGAGCTTAATAGTGTGAGCAGTGAAGAAACACATTTTTATAAAAGGAGTGAGAGTTTACAGACAATATTGGGGGATGAGAAGGCCATCAATGTGATGTTCTGATGCTACAGATGGGAGTTGTGTAAGAATGAATAGCTTCAGCTTGAGCAGGGTGTTCTTAGGAGAGCTCTGTTTCCATTAAGGCAAAGAAATGAGGTGCCCATTCAGTGAAGATTTAAGCATGTAGGGGAAGTTTGTCTACAATAAGCATAGGTCTAGACTGAGACTAGGAGCAGGTAAAAGGTAATCTAAGACTTCTGGTTAGTTCCACAATAGTCAGTGTTTAAGAAACAAATTTTTACCTAACCTTTGCCTAAATCCATATATCTATGGACACCTTATCTTCAACAAAGGAGGCAAGAATATACAATGGATTAAAGAGAATCTCTGTAACAAGTGGTGCTGGGAAAACTGGTCAACCACTTGTAAAAGAATGAAACTAGATCACTTTCTAACACCGTACACAAAAATAAACTCAAAATGGATTAAAGATCTAAACGTAAGACCAGAAACTATAAAACTCCTAGAGGAGAACATAGGCAAAACACTCTCCGACATACATCACAGCAGGATCCTCTATGATCCACCTCCTAGGATACTGGAAATAAAAGCAAAAATAAACAAATGGGATCTAATTAAAATTAAAAGCTTCTGCACAACAAAGGAAACTATAAGCAAGGTGAAAAGACAGCCTTCCGAATGGGAGAAAATAATAGCAAATGAAGCAACTGACAAACAACTAATCTCAAAATTATACAAGCAACTTATGCAGCTCAATTCCAGAAAAATAAACGACCCAATCAAAAAATGGGCCAAAGAACTAAATAGACATTTCTCCAAAGAAGACATACAGATGGCTAACAAACACATGAAAAGATGCTCAACATCACTCATTATCAGAGAAATGCAAATCAAAACCACAATGAGGTACCATTTCACACCAGTCAGAATAGCAGTGATCCAAAAGTCTACAAGCAATAAATGCTGGAGAGGGTGTGGAGAAAAGGGAACCNTGGAGTATTACTCAGCCATTAAAAAGAATACATTTGAATCAGTTCTAATGAGGTGGATGAAACTGGAGCCGATTACACAGAGTGAAGTAAGCCAGAAAGAAAAACACCAATACAGTATACTAACGCATATATAAGGAATTTAGAAAGATGGGGATGATGACCCTGCATGCAAGACAGCAAAAGAGACAAAGATGTTTAGAATGGACTTTTGGACTCGGGGGGGGAAAGAGAGGGTGGGATGATTTGGGAGAATGGCATTGAAACATGTATACTATCATGTAAGAAACGAATCGCCAGTCTATGTTCGATACAGGATACAGGATGCTTGGGGCTGGTGCACGGGGATGATCCAGAGAGATGATATGGGGTGAGAGGTGGGAGGGGGGTTCAGGATGGGGAACTCATGTATGTCCGTGGCTGATTCATGTCAATGTATGGCAAAACCAATACAGTATTGTAAAGCAAAATAAAGTAAAAATAAAAATTAAAAAAAGGTAGTGAGACTATATATACAATATTTAAGGATTCTTGATTTAAAATGTCTCAGTGTTCAAACAAGTTGTGCTGTCTTTATGCTATGTTGATTTTTAAACGTAAGGATTTGTTATCATAGGTAAATACTACTAAGCTTTTAGGTTAGTAATGTCAGTTATTAAACCTCAAGTGTTTGTGTTCATGTCTGTTAATTGTTTTAGACGTGTTTCCATTTTTGTTACATTTTTTCACTTCTCAGCTTTCCTGAGAATCAGGTGATGGAGGGTGGTAATAAGTGTTCAGTTTCTCGCTGCAGTAATGGTAGATTCTCTGGTGACAGTGCCACCAGCTCTCTTCAGTGTGTCTGTGTAGCACGCATGAGAGGAGCACTGGGTTTTATGAGCATTGTCATTTGTTTCTGCTTGGTTTTCAGGGACCATGGCTAAACCCGCTGCATCACTAGCCAGAAGCAGCAGCTTGTGTCGCTCCCGCCGCAGCATCATGCCGTCCTCCCCCCAGTCTCAGCGAGCTCAGCCTCCTGCACACACTCCTCATCCGTCACACCCGTGGCACCCCCACCATCCGCCGCACACGCAGCACTCGTTGCCTTCCCCTGATCCAGATATCCTCTCAGTGTCAAGTTGCCCTGCTCTTTATCGAAATGAAGAGGAGGAGGAGGCCATCTACTTCTCAGCAGAAAAGCAATGGTACTGGCAATGAATGAAGTACAGTCTGTGTCTGGCTGGGTGGGGGGAGGAAGGAGGTGGGTGGGTACGAGTGGTGTGTGGTATTTTCTGTTGCTGTGTAACGCATTACCACAGGCTTCATGCCTTCTAACAACACCCCATTTATTAGCTGTCAGTTCTGCATGCTCAAGTCCAAGCTTGGTGTGGCTAGGTTTTCTGCTGAGGGTCTCACAAGGCGAAAACCAAGTGTTGGCTGGGCTTTGTTCTTATCTGGAGCTTGTGGGGCCTCATCAAAGTTCACTTGGTTGTGGCAGAGTTTGGTTCCTTGTGGTGCTAGTACTAAGGTGCTGGTTTCTGTGTGTGCTCTCAGCTGGGGTGCTCTCAGTTTCCAGAGGCTGCCTGCTACTCCTTGCCATCCACGTGTGGTCTCTATGCCTCCTTTGCTTGGAGTCTCTGCCTTCGTTTATCTCTGATCTCTAGACCCAAATTTAAAAGGCTTACCAGGTCTACCGCATTGCAGGCAGACGCTTTAACCTCTGAGCCACCAGGGAAGCCCTATATTAAGATGAACAGATTTGGTCCTTAATTGTACCTGCAAGATCCCTTCACAGCAGCACCTACGGTAGTGTTGATTAATAACTAACTGGGAGAAGATGTGTGTGTGCCAGGGCTGGGAATTGGGGAACCATCTTAGAAATCTGCCCACTGCAGACCTAGGATATTTTGAGATATAACTATTAGAGGCCATTGAACACAATTGACTCAAGTCTTAGAATATCACCCTGTCTAATGAAGAGTTGACTCATTGGAAAAGACCCTGATGCTGGGAGGGACTGGGGGCAGGAGGAGAAGGGGATGACAGAGGATAAGATGGTTGGATGGCATCACCGACTCAATGGACATGAGTTTGAGTGAACTCCGGGAGTTGGTGATGGACAGGGAGGCCTGACGTGCTGCAATTCATGGGGTTGCAAAGAGTCGGACGCGACTGAGCGACTGAGCTGAACTGAATGAACAGTTTTATATGTAAACTGTGAAGGCATGAACCTCAGTATGCTTGAGCACAAAGAAACATTAAATATGAATGCCTCGGGTTTTAAAATATTTGTTGTCACTTAATGATTTGTTCTGTTGCATGCTAGTACTTGCTAGTAAGCATGCAATATTAGATGCTAAAGGTGTAGGAACTTAAAGGGGGAACTTATATTCACAACAGTTTCTTTTTCTTTAAAATGGATATAGTAGCAGTGTGTTCTAGTCCAGTGAGACCTCATGTTGTTGGGGATCTCTCTTTCTAAACCGTATTCCTTTTTTGGAGGAGGAATAAGTGACAGGAAAACTGTTAATAGTTTCTGATCCTGCTACTTAATAGCTCTGTGGCCTGACTTCTTGCTGCCTTCCTAAGAGAGAGAAACAAAGCCAGAGGGAATGGTCGGGACATTGTCCATGAGCCCGGTGGCTCTATCGTGATTTTTTTTCTTTAACATGGAATTGTTTTACTTACTAGCAGAAGTAAAATGTATGATTAGCAGGTGATCAGTATGGCATATTCCTAAGGAGATAGAACAAGTTTTGTATCATCATTGCTACTGAGAATTTGATGCAGCTTTGCTTGGTTAACACTTTATAGTTAGCTTTTTTTGTCTAGCCTTTGCAGTGTAACGATAGTCACCAGTAAGATGGCTTTACTGACAAAACTAATTCTGTGTGGCTTACAGAAATTGGTAGGAAAACTCTAGAATTAAAGGTCTTGTCTAGAATTTTTTGCAGGGATGGAAACCTTCAGTCCTTGTTTCAAAGAGCACTGTCAGAAATTCATAGCTCACTGATAAACATGAGAAGAATTTAGATTCAGAAAACATCCTCTTCTCTTATTTTAGTCTTTTAAGTGTTGAACCACCAGAATCCTTACAAAATGATAATAAATAAAGCATTTACTATTTATTTATCTTTTTATGTTCTACACATTATTACATGTACACACTCATTTAAACCTCACTTTAAGTCTTGTTATACTTGCATTAAACTTACATAAATTCAACTACATGTCAATATGGGGGGAAAAAAGGTAGAAAAATGACATAAATGGTATATACAGTTAAGTTCAACATTCCAAAGAATATATGTTGTAGAAAAAAATGGGAGATTTTAAGGTACACTGGACCTATATTCCAAATCTGACTAAGTTATACAGAAGAAGCAACACTTCAGATTATTATTGTTTTGAAATTAGGATGTGAGAACTAGAAGAAATATTGGAAGTTAATCAAATTCTCTTACTTTGTCAGGAAAATTGAGATCTGATTAAGTGATTTGCCCAAGGTTGTACAGCTGATTAATGGCCGGACCAGGACAGGAATCTAGGTTTCCTAACTTAGACCAATATTCTGTTTACACATTATTTAGATTTTAGAAACTAGATTTTGGAATATTTTTAATCTAGTTTAGAATTTCATAGACAAAGCAGCCAAAGAACATAACAAAGAGTAAATTCATAAAATTTTAACTAAATCAGCTTCTGATTCTGGAAGCTGAACAACTTCTAGGAATGGTGACACACACACACACACACGTATACACTATTTGATTAATGGACATCTACTCCAGAAAGAATCCTTGCAGAAAAGTCCTTACCAGTGATTGATTTCTGAGTCATTTCTTGCTGTCTGAACTGCCTCTTGTCCCCTGTTAGCAGTATCCATTATCAAGTTGTAAAAGCATTTGAAAAAGTATGTAGTACATGTAACTGTATAAAATGAAAGCATCATTTAAATCTCTTATTTCCCCAGGAGATTTTCTGCCTTCTGAGAGCTTGTGGTGTAATAGACAATCTGTACATACATGTATGTGTAAAGTTCATAGAAAGACTAAATAATTTAGCAATCTAATATATATCTAAAGTGTGATATTAAAATGCATGTCAGAAGCCATAAACATGCACCTCATAACGTGAATCATGATAGTAATCATAGGTCATAGGTGAGAGATGATTCACTTCATTCACTCTGTAAATACGAATTTAGTCCTTGCTGTGTGTTGTGTACTNATACACTATTTGATTAATGGACATCTACTCCAGAAAGAAGCCTTGCAGAAAAGTCCTTACCAGTGATTGATTTCTGAGTCATTTCTTGCTGTCTGAACTGCCTCTTGCCCCCTGTTAGCAGTATCCATTATCAAGTTGTAAAAGCATTTGAAAAAGTATGTAGTACATGTAACTGTATAAAATGAAAGCATCATTTAAATCTCTTATTTTCCCAGGAGATTTTCTGCCTTCTGAGAGCTTGTGGTGTAATAGACAATCTGTACATACATGTATGTGTAAAGTTCATAGAAAGACTAAATAATTTAGCAATCTAATATATATCTAAAGTGTGATATTAAAATGCATGTCAGAAGCCATAAACATGCACCTCATAACGTGAATCATGATAGTAATCATAGGTCATAGGTGAGAGATGATTCACTTCATTCACTCTGTAAATACGAATTTAGTCCTTGCTGTGTGTTGTGTACTTGCTAAAAACTTGAGCTGCCAAGACAGGTGAGACAAGGTCCTGGCCTAGTTCCAGCTGGTGGATGATGATCATACGTGTTCCTGCCTTTCTGTCTTCAGTTCTTTTCCTTCTCTCACCTTATTTCTTTTGCCAGTTACGTTTTTACTCTGACCCTACCTTGACTGTACTTTTCATTTCGTAGTCATTCCTTTCATAGAGTGAGTGCTGTTCCTCTTACCTGGATGGCACATACGAAAATGAATATAACACGATCCCTATTCTTCCCTTCCTTTCTGCCTTATTTGTTAAATATCCCCATTAGCTTGTCACTGCTCCAGGAAAAAATAAGTTAGTTCTTCATTCAGTCTCTCTTCTTCTGAGGAAACTGACTGTAAACAAGTTGATATAAAATATTTTAGGTAGTGATAAGTTCTGGGGAGCTACATAAAGACAGGTAAAAGGAGAGAGAAAGCTGCTTTGAATAGGGTGACTGGGGAGACATCTCTGGGAGAGAATATTTGAGCAGTGACGTGAATGACGGGGAGAAGTGAGCCGTGCAGAGAAGAAGGGGGGAGAAGGACGAGGCAGAGGGAGCAGTAAGAGCAGCAGCCTTGAGGGAGTCACGGGCTCGGCATGTGGCAGGAGCAGGGCGGAGGCTGAAAATGGCACGGCGTGCAGCCGCAGGGACAGCCAAAGGCCTGACCATCCTGGTCTTGGTGGACTTCAGCAAGGACTATGGATTCTAGCCTAAGCAAGTGAGGAAGCATTGGAAAGTTTCTTGAGCAAAGGAATGCTCTGGTCGAGTTTTTAAAAACCACTTTAAGGGCTGTTCAGAGAAGTAACTGAGAGGGAAGAGCCAGAGTGGAAGCCAGGAAGCTACTGCAGTCCTTGAGGTAGGGCAGGAAGAGGGATCGTGGCAGCAGGGCAGGCAGAAAGAGGTAGCTCTGAGGCATATTTGGAAGGAATGGCTGATAGCAGTTACTGTATGTTGCCTTTGGGGTTGTAAACTTTATTTTCCTAGTCGTCTTTATTTCTCTTTCAACTATGGAGAAAGTGAGGGAAATCACAGAGGAGTAAAGTGAGAATTTATTAAATAGCACTGTGTCATTGCCTTTCACCTGCCATCCACTCCCTACCCTGATCTTCCCTTCTTTTTTAAACTTGGGAGAGGTTATATTTTAGCTTACTATATTCTTCTCTTTATTCCTTAGGAAGCTATATTCAATCAGTTTAACGACTAAAAAGTAAAGGGAGAGGCAGTGACTATAATTCGTCTTCTCAACTATATGTCAAATATATGATTTCATAAGAAAAGTTTTCAGTATGGAAACAAAATACAGAAGTAGCTAAATGATAAAAGTCCATAAAAATTAAACATTTTCATTTCTCTAACAATTGAAAGAGTTGTAACTTCAGTTATAATGTTTTGTAGATTGTTTATCACAGTTTATGTTAAAAATTAAACATTCAATTTTGATAAGTATATTATTTAGAGTAGCAGTTTTCGAATTTTGTTGAAATATGTACAGGATGATAGCTTAAACTATGGAAGTTGTTTTGGTTAGGATTCATTGGAACATCTGCTGGTACCCTTAAGAACATACTGACAGAATTTTACCTTTGCCTCTCTGTCATCCAGGGAAATGCCAGACACAGCTTCAGAATGTGACTCCTTAAATTCTTCCATTGGAAGGAAACAGTCTCCTCCTTCAAGCCTTGAGATATACCAAACGTTGTCTCCTCGAAAAATATCGAGAGATGAGCTCTCTCTAGAGGATTCATCGCGAGGAGATTCGCCCATAACTGCAGACATCTCACGGGGTTCTCCTGATTGCGTGGGTCTGACAGAAACTAAGAGCATGATCTTCAGTCCTGCCAGCAAAGTATACAATGGCATCCTGGAAAAATCGTGTAGCATGAACCAGCTCTCCAGTGGCATCCCCGTGCCCAAACCTCGCCATACGTCGTGTTCCTCTGCAGGCAACGACAGCAAGCCAGTGCAGGAAGCCCCGAGTGTTGCCAGGATAAGCAGCATCCCACATGACCTTTGCCATAATGGAGAGAAAAGCAAAAAGCCATCAAAAATTAAAAGCCTTTTTAAGAAGAAATCTAAGTGAACTGGCTTGGCTGACTTGGTGTAATTCCATTCAAGTGACATCTTTAAACTTTTATCTCCCATCCTTCACTCCCCCTTTTTTTTGTTTTAATTTTAGGAATGTAACTCCGTTGAGGCTTTCCAGACTGGATGCCATAGTGGAATGTCCTTAAGGGCAACTGTCTACTGTCTGCTTATTTAAATGACTATATAATCAATATGTCAAGCCAGTTATTACTGAAAAATCATTAAGAGATGAGACAGTTTACAGTCGTTTTTGCCTATTTATTTCTGCTTTGTTATTAGTGATGTATATACACATTTTGTTGAAAGCCACTATGGACTTACAAGCTTTAATGGACTAGTAAGCCAGCATGGGCTTGCAAAAATTTCTTGTTTACCAGAGCATCTTCTTATCTTTCCACAGAGCTATTTACATCCTGGACTGAAATAACTTTAAAGGAGTAAAACTAATTGCACTACTGTTTTCCAGACTGGAAAAAAAATCCCTGCAAGTGAAACTGTATAGAGTTTATAAAATGACTACGGATAGGGGACTGTTTCCACTTTTAGATCAAAATGGGTTTTTAAGTAGAACCTAGAATTTCTAATTGACTTGATTTCTGGAAATGAAAACCCGTGCTTTTATTATGGGACGCTTCTTTAAATGCATTTAACATTGTAAGTTTCAAGTCCTGCTGTAAAGGTCATGTTGTTTTGTTTATCCCAGGGCTTTCACTGTGATTTTCTGCATTGCAGGCTGTATGATAAAATATAAATAATTTAAAGAGAGAAGGCTTTTAATTCCTTACACAAGTAGAAGAGTTAAAAAACTTGATTGATGGACTTAAACATTCACAAGCATATACTGAGGTGGGGGAATGTGGGAATTCAGGCATTTGTTTACAGACTTAATAACTGCAAAGGATTTATGGTTTGTGAAAAACTTGTACTGTGGAAAAGATAATAAATCTCAGACATTATTGTGTGGGACTGTGCTGGTTTTTGTTGATAACACTCCACTAAGAACACTATATGTTTTCTGGAGAGCTGTGTAAACTGTCTTCTTGCTTAATTGCAATATAAGAAATAGTGATGTTTTGAAAGCAAGTTGTCAACAAATTTCTTTCTATTTTATATTGTTTGTCATATTTTTATGTAGTTTGAAATGTTTAAATGTTCTAATATCAAGATTAACAAATATAAATTTATGGTGCATTTAGATTGTGTTGTATTAATTTGTAAAGTTTGTTAAAATGATAGCATATGATAAAGGTAACTTTTACTGTGAAGATTATCACGTGGAGCAACAAAGTACATTAATATCTGAGGAGTTTCTGCTTAAACAAATTCTTTAAAAATTCAGTCAAAATGACCTGGTTAATGCAGTGTGGGTGGATATTTGGTGCATATAACTAGAATGGTTTTTCATCGTTATGGCTGTAACTGGTAATGTCCAACTCAGTCCTGTTTAGATGAAAATGCTGATTAA
This sequence comes from Redunca redunca, assembly GCA_006410935.1. NCBI lineage: Eukaryota > Metazoa > Chordata > Mammalia > Artiodactyla > Bovidae > Redunca > Redunca redunca. The sequence goes on from SJYQ01001239.1 coordinate 176,182, forward strand.
ACAATCAGCATTGAGACTTAACTCCAAAGAAATACTTCAGTGAGAATATGAACAGTTTCCCAACAACTCCTGTAAATTTTGCATACTTTAATGCAGTTGTTAAAACTGTTAAGGTCTTGAATGATTTTTATATATATACAGATATTTATATATTTAGTAGACAGTGATATAAGTTAAATAATTTGACTGAAATGAACATAGCGTTTTGGACTAATTATAAGGTAAGTTAACGTGAAAGGTCAAGAGTTGAGGAACATAGGCCCAAAAGCTGTTGAGGAAGGGGAAAAACTGCATAAAGAATTGAAAAGCGTTCTGGAAAGTTTCTTCAGAATGAAGGGAATATCTTTCTTCTTACAACCAGGCAGAAGTTCTTCCCTTTGAAAACTGCAAAAGGAATGGGAACTTTTCAGTCTGATGAAAAGAAAAGGTAAAAGCTGCAGAGTGTGGAGTGGGGCTGGGAGGAGGAAGGGCTCTAGGAATGCCCAGCAAGGCCCTTGCTCAGGGTTACAAGGGATCCTGGATCAGAAACACCTGTTTGTTAGAACTTGGGGTTGGGAGCGGGAGAGGCCAACCTAAGGAGAATGTGGGCTGTCGTAAGTCAGAGAATGCATTGTTTGTGCTAGATTTCATACACTTTTTATAAACAGATTCAACCAAGGAATACTTGTTGCTGCTCCATGTTGCTTGTAATGTTTACTTAGTACAATGTTCTATATTTGTAAATTCAAAAGATAATTTGAGTTTTGGAAAGCCACAATAATTCCATATCACACCATTTACACATGAAGAGTTGGATGTTAGTATAAATTTTTGAACTTAACCTATTTGTAACCTTATTTTAAGCTTATAAAAACCATGGTATTTTCCTGATTTTAAAAGTTATTACTTATAAAAAATGTTTCATGATAGAAAAGTATGAAGAAGAAAAACAACCAAGCAGGTCAAATTCTATTGCCTAAAGTAATCCTTTTAATATTTTGGCATGATTTCTACTAGATCATTTTCTATATATTGATACATACTTTACATAATTGAAATCATACTATATATCATCTTTATACTTTTTCACTTAATATAAGCATTTCTCCATCATTAGCAAAAACTCCTTAAGAGCAACATTTTAGTGATTGTGTGATTTCACGAGCAACATTTTAATGATTGTATGATATACTGTTGTATTGATTTATCATTATCTTTTTAAACATTCTTTTATTATTAAACATTAGACTGTTTCCAGATTTCCAATATATGGAATGCTAGCATTTAAGATTTGAGCACCCTGTACGCCAGGCACTGTTCTAAACTCTATATTCTCATTTAATTTTTACACCAACCTTCTAAGGTATGATTTTTTTTTTCTTTTTTAAAAATCATTTTACTGATGAGGAAACTAAGTCCAAAAATTAATTATTTGCTGAAGATCATTAGCAAGTGATAGAACTAATATGCTAATTTCTAAGTCATACTGCATAAATTCTAAAGAACATTCTCTTTCCTTGGAATACATATTTTTAGAAAAGCATAAAGACTTAGTTTATGTACATGCATATATGTTTGTATGTATACACATGGAGTCTTACATGTATACCTTGACGGTGACTGAAAATTCTTTCTCCATGTAGCTGTGTTTATATTCCCCTAATATCTGAGTGTACAAGTGCCTTTTTACTTTATATCATCATTTCTGAATTACCATTTGGTTAAAACTTCACTATTTTAATAAGTATTTTTTTTTACTAGGTAAATAATATTTAGTGTGGATGGAAAGGTTTTTTTATGCCATGTGTTTTTAATTTCAGTGAATTATTTCTTCATGTCCTTTGCCCATTAAGTGCTTAGGGTCCTAGTATTTTTCTCAATCTTTTACACAGTCTTCAAATGCTATTGTATTCTTTACTTACTAACTAGAACAGTGAATTTTTTTTAATCAAATAGCATTTTACAAGTTTATTTTTAAAAGTAAGCTGAAGAAAACATAGCTTTAAGTTTTAGTCTTACTGCTCTCCTGTTTTTAGGTGTTGAATGAGAAACTAGGTCCCCCCCCAATAGCAGTTAAGAAGCATTCAGAATCTGCTTAATTCATTCAACAAGTATCTAATTGCTTACCATGTACCAAACGTTATGATAAGCTCCGGAGGTATCGAGGCTAATGTGACAGGTACCTCCCCTAAAGGAACTTGATATTTAATAGGGGAGACAGGTCATAAACCCTAACATAAGGGCAGTAATAGAAATACAAACCAAATGTTGGGAAGAGGGATTATGTGACTCAAAAGTATTTGTTAGATCAAGGGTAATTTGATGGTGTTAATTTGCTAAGGATGTGGAGACGTTTGCTATGGCTGAAATATGCCAAGTCCAAAGGCAAGTTTTAGGGCTTACTGCTAACTAGTAGTCTAGTTCCAACAAGTGAGCTTGCAGTTATTGAGTTCCAGCAAAACACTTTGTGATAGCTGTGAGGGTGCACATTCTGGGATAAGTTGTTCACCAGAGAGAAGCACTGAGCTACTGCACAAGAGGCCTGATAGTGCTGTAAAAGCCTTTCCCTCCCCACCTTCTCAACCCTAAAACAAAGCAGTCTGTTGGAAGACACTCCAGATTTCCCAAGTAGGCCTGATCTGATCTTTTGGTAACTCATTTTTTTGAGGAAACCATACTGTCTTCCATCTTGGCTGAACCAGTTTACATTCCCCCCGACAGTGTAGGAAGGTGGTTTTCTCCACACCCTCTCCAGCAGTTTTTATTTGTCGATTTTGATGATGGCCATTTGACAGGTGGAAGGTGATATCCTCATTGCAGTTTTGATTTACATTTCTCAGTTGGTATCAGAAGGGCTTCAGGCCAGTTTTCAGAGGTTGCCTCAGTCCCATCATTGGGCTTTCCTGAGGTTATCTACGGGTCTCCGACCCACAGGGTCCTATCCATGACAATGTGTGTTGTGGGCCCAGGTAGGACATTGTAGGGAGGACTCAGTGCAGATCTTGATTTCTTATCTGCGAGAAAGGATTGCGGCAATGCCCAGGATTCCTTCTTGAGCTAGTTTTGACTGCCAGGGTCTCCATTATCCTGATGTTTGATCTTGTACTGCTTATGTTGCAGTATCTTCATTTGCCTTTAAAAATGAGAGAGCAAGCAGGTAAGGAGAGCAGTTGTGCAGTTTGCTGGAGTCACAGTGACTCGGCCCTTCCAAATCCCCAGTCTTCAAAGCAGCAGGAGAGTTGCCCTCCCCTTCCCACATCTTGCCTGGTTGGCCTGGCAGGTTCTAGTCCCCTGTAAGCAGGGCTCTAAGAAATCTTACCCGAGTCAAACTTGTTCTTGTCTTGCTTCCAAGTGCCACATTTTAGTTTCAAATAGTTGTGTGACATAGCAGCCATTCCAGTGTTGTGGTTCTGTTGAGAATACCTAGCGTCTATTTCTGGTAGAGGTCTATCACCTCTTTAATTGGAGCATCTTAGTTCTAAAGTATCCACGTGGGCTAATTTCCCATGTGTGAGAACATTAACTTCTGGAATCTCTCACATACCTCCAGTCCCTGGGATTTGATAGATCAGAGGGAAATTGAAGGGCAGTACCACTTGGGAACTGGAAAAGGTTTCTAGAATAAGTATGTGGCTTTTTTGTTTTTGAAATACCAGCTATTCAACTTTGGTGCTTCTCCTTGAAAAAGCTTTCAATTAACACTCAAGATGTACCTCTGTAGTCAAAAAGTTCTGTGACAGGAAATTAAAGAGGGGCTGGTTGAGGGTGGGTGGGGGATGAAGCCCTGGTGCAGCAGTGACCCAGAGGTTACCTTGGGCCTATAACGTAAAGGTAAGATAATGGGAATACGACCAGGGCATGGAACCTCGGGAAAGGAGAGGACAAATAGGGAGAGAAAAGGTGCATTTATTGTCAAATCACCAAATCTTGTTCATTTAATTCCTGAACATCTCAAGCTAATGCCTCTGCTGCCCCGGGGCCTTGCTTTCTTCATTTCTCATCTTATTAACTTTAAAGGGCCTTACCATCTTTCATACACTTGGCGAGCTTTCCAAGCCGCAGGATGGATTTGTCTCTGATTAAAATCTCCCTATGCCTGTCTGTTGCTTGTATGATAAAGTACAAACTTAAACTAGCAAAAGATCTTGGTGTCCTGGGCCTGTTTGCTTCTCTAGCCTCATGGCTTCACGAGGACACAGCCATGTGCAACCTCCAGTTACACAGAACCAGATGGAGATTTCTGAAAAGCCAGGCTACTGCTTTTGCCTGGAATGTCCTCTCCTGTCTTGGGCCATAAATTCTAAAGTTTTAACTTGGCTCAGGCATCTCCAGGAAGCCTTCCATACACGCCCCAATATAGACCACTTCTGTGAATGTCCAGAACTTGATGTTTATTCTAGCGTTTGTCACATCAGATTATTAATATATGGAAGTATTGATTTGTTTTCCCAATAAACTGTACTGCTTAAGAGCAGGGACTCTGCCTTATCTTGCTTTGAAGTCCCGAGGACTGGAAGTTCAGTCACTGAATACATTACATGCCTGACAAATGAATAAATGAGTAACAGACATTACTGCTGCCTTCAAGTTTCAGACTGTTAGGGCAGTCAAAAGTTTAATGATTAAAAGGCAATTCAAGACTATTACCTCGTATAAATGAGCATGGTATGACTGTATTTCCAATGTCTTATAATGCAGATTCCAAAGAAGGAAGAGAACGAGATGGTGTGGGGGTAATGAGTCTGTTTTCTTTGTGAGCTGTATTTTCAGAGCTGGGTTCTATCCCTGGGTCAGAAAGATCCCCTGGAGAAGGAAATGGCAACACACTCCAGCATTCTTGCCTAGAGAATTCCGTGGACAGAGGAGTCTGGTGGGCTATAGTCCGTGGCGTCATAAAGTTGGACACGACTAAGTGACTAACTTTCACTGAATGAGGTGTGCTGTCTGAATAGGCCTAAAAGAAATGGTGTCAGAATGGTTGGCTTCTTTCCTTTCAGGCTCTCTTCAGGTGTTTCCTCTGTGCAGTTGCTTAGCTTATCCAGTCCTGCTCTTCACTTGAGCTTTTAATGACTGTTCTACATATCTGGTAATTAATGGGATCCTTACATCATTAGATCTTATTCTTTTAGTAAGTATATAGTGAGAGCCTATACTATGCTGAGTGCGGAGCACAGGACAATAAGATAAACATGGTCTTCACCTTACTTGTTGAACAAATCCATAAATAGCTGTTTAAATCACCCTGTTTCTTATTAGGGGGCTTCCCAGGTGGCACAATTGATAAAGAACCTGCTTGTCAATGCAAGAGATGTAAGAAACATAGGCTTCGGGGTCCCTGGGTCAGGAAGATCCCCTGGAGGAGGGCACGGCAACCCACTCCAGTATTCTTGCCTGGAGAATCCCACAGACAGAGGAGCCTGGAGGGCTGCAGTCCATAGGGTTGCAAAAGAGCCAGACATGACTGAAGTGACTTAGCACATTTAGTTTGTTATTGGTGCTATGAAGAAAATGGTCACAGAGCCAGGCAAGTATTTAAATGAGCTTTAACTCCATTAAAGGGCAGGAAGGACCTTGCCAAGGAAGTGATTTTGTGCTTAACCCTGCAGAGTTAGTAGGAAACAGACAAAGAGGAGATCCAAGTTTTTGAATGGCCCAGGCAGTGGTAATATAGAAAGACTTGGGAGGAAAAGCATCAGGTGTGTGTAAGAAACAGAAGGAAGGCTGGATTGTAATGAGGAAGTAAGAGACCCCAGAGAGAGCAATGCCTTGCAGGTCATATTTAAGGCAGTAGACGCGCTCCTGAGACTGTGGGAAATCATTGAAAGGGTTAAGTGTGGGGAAAATGATTCTTCTTAAATTTATTTTACATTTCTACTGCTTCCAGATAGCTTGAGGGGTAAACACTGTTGATTTATGTATCCTTATATTCTCTCTTAGCACCTGTCACTAAATCAAATACTTAGTAAATATTTAGCAACTTGGTTTCCAAGTGGAGGGAGACAAGTGCAAGGGTGAGACTGAGCAGGGTAATTCAGGAGACTAATAGAGACTCTAGAAAGAGCCATGGGAGAGGCACGGGGAGCCTTAGGAGTAGGGTGGTTCTACTTCCCTTTGGTTAGAAGTTTGTTTTATAATAGCTGGGATTGCCGTGGCAAAACACCATGGGCTGGGGGCTTCAACAACAGAAACTGATTTTCTCACAGTTCTGGATGCTGAAACAGATCAAGCTACCAGCACGACTGGGTTCTGGTGCGGCCTCCTCCTGGCTTGCAGACAGCTAGCTGCCTTCTTGCTGTGTCCTCACAAGGCAGAGAGGGGAGCGAGAGATGGGGAACCCTCAGTTTCTATCAGGTTAGGATCCCATTGTGTGGTTTCATTGAACCTTAATTACCTCCTTGAACTTCCCTGGTGGCTCGGTGGTAAAGAACTCGCCTACCAGTGCAGGAGACACAAGAGATGCAGGTTCAATCCCTGGGTCGGGAAGATCCCCTGGAGAAGGAAATGGCAACCCACTCTAGTATTCTTGCCTAGAGAATCCCCATGGACAGAGGAGCCTGGCAGGCTATAGTCCATGGGGTCACAAAGTGTCAGACATGACTCAGTGTCTGAACAACAAGACTCTGTCTCCAAGTATAGTCACAGTTGGGGTTAGACCTTCAACAAATGAATTTAGGGAGGACACAACTCAATCCACAGGTTTATACTGCGAAACCACTGAAGCAGTGGTTCTCAACCTGATGCAAGTCAACAGCACTAGGGGAGCTCTCTCGAAGTTAATGCTCAGGGGGCCTATCTTGGGAGTTCCTGTTTCTTTTAATTCTCGCGAGGGATTCAATGACATTTTAAAACTATATCCCGGGGATGATCCTGATTGTATCGGGGAACAATGACTGTATCTATGCATTGTATTCCTAGCCTGTAAACTGAAGGACTTCATATTTAATTCTCTCTGTTCCTCTCTCTCAAGTTTTTTCCTGATTAGAAAAACTTGAGAGAAATCAACCTTTGCTAGGCCTGTACAGGAAAAGCAGCCAGCTTGTCACTGTCTTGTGCTTGGTGTTATTTGTCTTGCCACGACTGACTGCATTGTTAAACAGCAATTGTAATCTCCATATTGTTGGCTGAGTGGGTGCCAAGCACACCTAACTTTCCCGCAAACGGATCACGGCAAAGTTCGATTTGAAGGAGGGGAAGGCAGGAAGCACAGTTCTGACCTGAGTGGTTTTTAACTGGAATGCTTCAGCTTCAAGTCACAGAAAACATGACTAAGCAATGGTCCAAAATTTTGAGGCTCTATTTTCCCTCCTAGGATTGGATGTCCAGAGAAAGGTGGTCCAGGTGGCCCATGCAGTGGCTTCTTCCCTCTTTCCACTGTATCCATCCTAGCTGCCTAATGGCCCAGGACAGCTGCACTGCCTCTCACATCACGTGTCCATGCCAGGCAGGAAGAAGGCAAAAGCGAAGCAGTGTATGCCTGTTGATGCCAGTACCTTGTAGAGTGCTCTTCAGGAAGCTTTGCCCAGTAACACCCCTCTTCACTTCGCCAGACAGGACTGGGGCTCACAGCATCATCCACACGAGAAGCTGGGAAATAGAGTGGCTTAACTTTTATTTATTTATGTTTGGTATGCTCCTGCTGCTCTCAGACACAGCTCTACTAATGATAGAGAAGGGGGCTGGATTTTAAGGAAAGAATTAGAAATGTCTGCCACAGGTCACTGGGCACTTGCCTGACCTTGAGATAAATTTTAAAATGTTAGAGTTTCCCACAGCTAGAGAGTAACCCCTGCTCCCGGCAACTAGAGAAAGCCCTCGGGCAGAGATGGAGACCCAGTGCACCAAAAATAGCTTAATAAATAAAATTATTACAAAATAAAATGTTCTCATTTCTATCATGTGCCAGGAACCGTTCTAGATACTGGGAGTACAATAGTGAAAACAAAAATGAAAAGACAAAACAGAAAACCAAACAAAGCCAAGTCTTCACTCTCATGGGGTTACATTCAAGTGGGGAATACAATCAACAAATGAACTATGTAATATGTTAGGTGAATGGGGTGAGGACTGAGGTGGTTTGCAGTTTTCAGTTGGATGCTCAGGAAGACCAGTATTTGGAACCTGGTGTATGAGTAATAACATGAAGGAAGTGAGGTATGTAAATTCCTTGGAATATAGCTACCTTGAAAGGAGCCTCTAAGGCAAGGCAACAGGGAATAACAGATACAAAGGCCCTGCATTCCTCTTTGTACTTCCAGTCTATGTTTGTTTTATGGGTTCTCATTAGTTTTATCTTAATGGACATTTTTATCTTCATGTAGACATTGGTATATACAGTTGAGGTATAAAGGGCAATTCTAGGGTTTGTCTTGATACTTCTTCCCCCTTTGGAAAAAATAAGGTGCTTGAATGTACATCTTGAGAAATTGTTCAGTGTCTTTCCCCACTTTTCTCCCCCTCCTGAAACCTGTTCCCTTATTTCCTTATCCTTCCAGAGATGATGCTGTAGAAATTATGAGAATGGATTTGGAGTCTTGATAGCTCTGAGTATGAGCCGTTACATTTCCTACCTGTGATACTGGGCAAATAGCATATCTTCCCAGAGCCCATCAGCTCATCAGAGAAGCTGGGATGGATGCTAATGCCCCCCTCACTGTTGCTATGCTGAGTGAGGTGAGGTGGTGAAGGGCCCCATCACAGAGTCGGGTACCTATTGGTTAGTCTCTACTCTTCTCTTCCTCATGGTCTTCAGCTTCTGGGTCACATAGAATATCTGAGGTAGGTCAAGCACTGTTCTATGAAAAAAGGACTTCCTACTCTTTACCAATGTGTGAGAATCTAGTGTCACGTGTATATTCCTCAGTGAAGTTATATTTACCAGCCTGTCCCTACACCCAACCCCAAAGTCTTCTGAGAGGTTGACTCCAGGCCTTTACTTACTGAATGTCAGACACCAGTGCTGCTCACACTGTGAAACCTCATCACCATCCGGAACCATCCACCTGCCCTGTGTGTCTTTGCTGCTGATTCCTTTGCTCCATTTTGCCTCACCTGCTTTGACAATGTTGTAAAGAGTGGTTCATTTCAGTTTGCAAAAGCATAGTCTAAAAATGGGATCAGCAAACTTTTTCTATAAAGAACAGTAAATGGTTTCAGTTTTTCAGGCCAAGGGTCTACCACAAACTTTGTGCTCAAATCTGCCATTGCAGCCTGAAAGAAGCCACAGATAGCATGTAAGCAATGGCACATAGACTAGATTTGACCTGTGGTGAGCTGGATTTAGTCCATGGACCATAGTTTTCTAATCCCCAATTTAAAATAAAGGTTAGGCATTGATCAAGAGGAAGAGCTTCATCATAGGCCCATAAAAAACAGAACATTAAAAATAATTCACAATAAGAAATAATCGCTAAGTCATGTCCGACTCTTGCAACCCCATGGACTGTAGCCTGCCAGGCTCCTCTGTCCATGGGATTCTCTAGGCAAGAATACTGGAGTGGGTTGCCATTTCTTTCTCCAGGGGATCTTCCCCACCCAGGAATTGAACCAGGGTCTCCTATGTTGCAGGCAGATTCTTTAGCTACTGAGTTATAAGGGAAGCTCTAAGAAATAATATCCCAGTACAAATAATCACAGTTCATCCAATCAGTTCATTCACTCTCATGTAACTAGTGCTTGCTGCACTGGGTGTTAGGTCTGCAATCTGCTTTTACAAAGTGGGTGCTTCTGGACTGAAATGAAAGTCCTGGAGATCCTGACTCAGCCCCCTGCTGCCATCTGCGGTTGTCTGAGTGGAGTCAACCAAATCTGGCTTGTGGCATGTTTTAGTGTGGCCCATGAGCTAAGAATGATTATCATTTTTAAAAATTGTTGTTCAGGAGCTGGAAGAAGCTGGAGCTGGAAGAAGAGGAAAGAGGAAAAGAAGGAAAAGGAACCTGAGACCATACATTGCTCACAAGAATTAAATTAATTACTACCTGGCTTTTATAGATAACATTTGGCAAACCCTGCAATAGAGTAAAAGCCATATCCTGGGACTAAGAATAAATATGAGACAGAACCACCCTAGCAAAAATAAAACCAAGCCAGGGTAAGAAAATTTCACAACAATTCGCTGCTTTGCAGAACAAAACCAACCTTCTTTAAAGAAAATAACATAATCCAGACTCCCTAAATATCATCCACAATGTCCAACATACAATAAAAATTATAGGAGCAACGTGTGTTAACTCTGATCAAGGGGGCAAACAGCAATCAATGAAATAGACTTTGATATGACCCAAATATTGTACTTAGCAGATAAAGACTTTAAAATTACCATTATAAAAATGTTCAGAGACTTATTAAGAGAAAAAAAGATGGATGCAGTAAGTCAGCAGATGTGAGATCTCAGTGGAGAAATACATACAATAAAACAGAACCAAATGGAAATTCCATAACTGAAAAGCATGATATCAGAAATGAAAGGTTCAGTGAATGAATTTAACAGCAGTTCGGAGACTTATACAGAGTGAAGTAAGCCAGAAAGAAAAACACCAATACAGTATACTAACACATAAATATGGAATTTAGAAAGATGGTAATGATAACCCTGTATGCAAGACAGCAAAAGACACAGATGTACAGAACAGACTTTTGGACTCTGTGGGAGAGGAAGAGGGTGGGATGATTTGGGAGAATGGCATTGAAACATGTATAATACCATATAAGAAACGAATCGCCAGTCTAGGTTCGATGCAGGATACAGGATGCTTGGAGCTGGTGCACTGGGATGACCCAGAGGGATGGTATGGGGAGGGAGGTGGGAGGAGGGTTCAGGAGTGGGAACTCATGTACACCCATGGCGGATTCATGATGATGTATGGCAAAACCAATACAGTATTGTAAAGTAAAAAAATAAAATAAAATTAGGAAAAAAAAAAAAAAAAGAAAAGGACAGTGAAATTGAAGGAAGATTAGTAGAATTATCCAATCTGAAGAAGAAAGATGTAAAAAGTCTGAATATGAAACTAATGTAGAGAGTCTCAGTGATCCTCAGTGATCTGTGAGAGAGATTAAAATGTCTATTAAGAGTCTGAGGAGGAGAAGGAATGTTTCAGAAAAAAATATTTGAGGAAACAATACCTGAAAATTTCCAAAATTTGGTGTGTGTGTTAGTCGCTCAGTCATGTCCAACCCTTTGTGACCCCGCGGATTGTAGCCCTCCAGGCTCTTTCATTCATGGGATTTTCCAGGAAGAATAGTGGAATCGGTTGCCATTTCCTTCTCCAGGAGATCTTCCCAACCCAGAGATTGGGCCTGGGTCTCCCACATTTCAGGCAGACTCTTTATCATCTGAGCCACCAGGGAAGCTCCAAAATTTGGTAGAAAATTAATTAGTCTATCTAAGAAGCTCAGCAAATTCCTAACAAGTACGAAGAAAACCACACTTAGCCACATCACAGTCATTCTTTTAAAAACCAGAGATAAAGAGGAAATCTAAAGATGGCCAGAGAAAAAATACTTAAAGGGGAATAATCATGCATATGAGAACTCATTCTCATAAGAAACAATGAAGTCCAGAGGAAAATGGGGCAACATTTTTAAAATGTTGGAAGAAAGCAAAAACTCTGCAAACCAAGAATTCTGTATCCAGCATGAAAACTGTTCAAAAATTAGGATGGAATGAGAAGTTTTTAAAATAAAAGAAAAACTGGGAAAATTTCTTGCCAGAAGACCTGCACTATAAGAAATGCTAAAGCAAGTTCTTTAGTCTACAGGGAAATGATACTGATGAAAACTCAGATATACTGAAAGTAATAAAAAGCACTGGAAATGATAAATGTGTGGATAAATATAAAAGATGCAATTTAAAAACTTTATCAAAAAACATGGCACTTTAAAGCAAAGGTAATGTTGCATTTTGAAATTTACAACACACATAAAATAAAATATATGACACTAATAGCTCAGGGGAGAAGAATGGAATTTTTCTCTTGCAAGTATCTTACATTTCACAGGAAGTGGTTTAATATGAACACTCTGCAGTATGTAATTAGCAAGGATGAGCAGTGTCATCCCAAGATACAGCTAAAACTTCAGTGAAAGTAACACAGAGAATGCTTGAAATATGATTAATTCAAAGAGAATGAGCCAGGTGAAATGGAGAAACCAAGAACAAACACGAAGGATTCAAAAATAGAAGACAAATAGCAGGATAGTAGAATTACACCCAATCATTTTAATTACCTAAAATGACTAAAGTCTTCATTTAAGAGATAGAGACTGCCCGCACGAAAATGGAAGACTCTACAATATGCTACCTACAAAGGAAGCAATTTAAATATATGTATGCATGTAGTTTGAAAGTAAAAAATGGATGGGAAATAATGTACTCTGGATAGTGAGCATAAGAAAGCTGCTGTGCCTATATCAGTTTCATACAGAGAGACTTTCAGACAAAGATTATTGTTATATATAAATGGAGACATTTCATAATGATGAGTTAATTCATCAGGAAGGCACAGAACTCCTAAATATACAGATACACATAATGCAGCTTTAAAATACATGAAGCAAAATCACAGAACTGAAGCAAGAACTAGACAAAGCCACAGTTACAAATGGAGACTTTAACACCTTGTTTTCATAAATCGATGGAACAAGGAGATTTAAAAAATCAGAATAGAAAGAGGAGGGAAAATTGGAAAGGAGATGAACCTCCTTCACCCTCACTGACGATGCATGCCCCTGCTTCCTCCTAGGGTCTTGTGAACACAGTTCTGAGATGTTCTTCTCTCACCCCTCTGTTTAGCAGAAGTGTGTGGAATCAGCTGCATAAATTACAAAACATATGTCATGATGCTCTTTGTGACAGTGTAAACCTGCTATTATTTATTGGGAGGAAAAACAGAACGCACAGAGCACCTCAGTACAAGATAACCGAACAGTACAAATCAGTTGCAACATTCCAGCTTGCCTGGCGTTTTGCGGGCTACCCGCAAACATGTATTTGCTCAACAGAGATAGCGCAGAGCTTCGCCTCACTCTGTATACCATTTTTGTTTTACTCTCTCTGAGTTATTTGATACTGAGGCTGTAGTTAGTTATGACTGTTGCTCATTGCAGTGATTTGAAAACAGTATCAAAACAGAAGCCTCATGTCTCCTTCTTTGGCAGTTTCTCTCTGCCTTGGGCATTTTCCCCTAAGCTCTCTTTCCTTTCTTTCTTTCCCATGGCATCTCCCATCTCCTGGGTCACAATTCTTGGGGGAGCTTTCTCAGCTGTAACCAGGGTTAAGACTGGCCTAACACAGGAATGATTCAGCGTTATGAACACTTTTCCCTGTGTGATGAGGTGGCAGAAGAGCTCATTGCATTAGCGTATGTAAGACTGAGAATTTCCTCAAGTCCTATTTACTGGACAGCCAGGAAATTCCCTACTTTCTTTATCTTGTTCAGACTTCCAGCAGCATTTATCATACTCCTTCCTCCTCGAAACACTTCTCTCCATTTCTGTACCCCACACTCTTCTGAATAGTCAGGCTTCCTTTGTGACTTAAGACTGTAAAGAATCTGCCTGCAATACAGGAGACCCAGATTTGGTCCCTTGGTTGCGAAGATCCTCTGGAGAAGGGAATGGTTACCCACTCCAGCATTCTTGCCTGGAGAATTCCATGGACAGAGGAGCCTGGCAGGCTACAGTCCATGGGGTTGCAAAGAGTTGGACACAACTGAGCGAGTAACACTTTCACTTCATGCCACAGAAGTCCCTGAATTAGAGTTGGAGAGGGGATGCCACTGTTACCTTAGACTCTTGTCTTCCTACTTGATGAGTCTCAGGTTGTGGCCGCCAAATCCTTTTTAATACATTTCCAAGCTGGTAACAACCCCCCAAGTCCTCTCTTCCTTTCTCCTTAGGTCAGAATTCACCAGTAATATTTTTTTCTTTCTTTCCAAATGTCACAAACCTGCTATCCTTTGAGCCAAAGTTGCACCCCAGACATGTATTCACACTGAACAGTTAACTTTATTTTTTTTAGTTGCCAAATTAAAAACATCTGGAAATTTCACATACAAATACAAATTTTCAGATTTCCTTAAACAAACACAAAAACAGAGAAGGAGTCGTCGTCATTGCTAAGCTCCCTCCCACTCGCGTCTTCGGGTTCCTGGCAGGCCAGGCGGCAGTCGCCTCGAGATCAGCAATCACACCTTCTCTTCAACCTCCCAGAGACCTCAGAGTCCAAAGAAGTGAAAAAGTTTGGAGAGCTCTGCTCTAAGTCATGTAGGAAAATAGGAATCTCATTATTTAGAATCCCAAGTCTCCTTTTTCTATCCTTATCGGCTATTTTATTTCTCTGGAATAAACCAAACTGAAAAAAAAAATTTTTATTTGAACTGTAGTTTCCTCTAGATGGCAGTATTGTACTGACATTCTTTCAGCTATTCCCATTCCCCTGCCTTCAAAATGTTAATTATCTAATTTTTCAGTGCGAATAATTTTTGTTTCTAAATTTATTTCAGTATATTTCCAATGATGTCAATTTATCAGTAAGCAGGTAGAGTCCACAAGCTACAATATTTAAAAGAACAAAACGACAGTCTTCTTTTTTTCCCCCCTCTTGGAGCTTCCTGGGTTGATTAGTAGAAACAGAACATATTGCAACGTGTAATTGTCATGATTACGCAGGCTGTTCATTTAGAGTTTGTGTGTGCACATGAATTCAGCTGCCGCATCTGCAATGCATGCTGGAAAAATAGCCCCTTTCTTTGTGCACTTGGAAACATCAAATCTTTCTCATTTGAAACAATTTCTTTATTTTGTTTTGTGGATACTGAATGTTACCCACAAATATGGGAGGCGAGGGAGCAGAAAATAGTGTGTACTACAAGAAGGAGGCTCTTAGAGATATACATGTACATAACTAGACACATGTGAGCTGTGTGTCAGCCTCATATATAAACGAGGCGAGTGCTGCAGAAGGAAAGTTGTGGATGTTAATTAGATTAATGGTTTGGGAGCAAATCCATTTCAGAGCAACTAATTAAATATTTCATTGGAGTTATTTTATGTAATTTGCTTTGGTATGCCACAGACAGATATTAAGTATTTAATTTTATCTTCAAGTACAACCAGCTAATATTTCACTTGTTTAATTCTTTGGTTTTGGTTTCAGGTTTTCAAAGTGCTATCTTTTTAGTCCTGGTTAACCCACTTGACAGCTGAGTGTGACACAGGGACCCTGCAGTTGCCTTTTGTAAAAGCTTGGTCAATTACACCTTGGACCAACCCAAGTAGGATTTAAGCCCTCCTGCTGTCATCACTTTGATTACTCCCTAAAAGGTTAGAGTTGCAAGAGCTCCATGAGGGCTTCTCTCATTCAGGGTTTGAAGGTTACAGTTTCCTTGATGGATGAGCCCTCCAGTCCCTGCATGAGCCCTCTCAGGGATGGGACTGTCTCGGGCAGCACTGTGCCAATATTGGCCCCACTGAGAGACAGAGGTGACTCTGGGGACCTTTCTTCTTCACTCTGAGCCGGGGGAGGGCAGCGACAGGAAAGAAATGCAAGCAGACAGGTGAGAAGGGCTACGCTCAGGGAGCTCTGCAGGCTACATGTGGAGTGTGGGGCCCAGGCAACACAGCCTCCGGGAAGTTATCATGATTTCTTTGGAAATGGCGAAGAGAGGGAACCCATCTGACTGGGCAGGCTTATTCTATATGCAGCGTGCAGAGTCCACTGTGGCCTCTCTCTGTTATGTATAGACTATCTTACTTCTATGGCTCCTGACTCCTCCCCACTCCTGAACCGAATGCCTTGACTCTTAGATCCAAATGATGGATTTTACCTTTGTTCCACTACTTGGCATACTCTTTCCACATCCTTCTTGGAGTCTGGCTTTTGGATCAAACTTGGCAGCACCCGTGGAAGATCTTTAGAGAAAAGGTCATCAGTAGCTTTGGCTTTCAGGCAAAAGCACCCTTGCTAGCATGAGGGGGTTCCTCCCTGCAAAGTCAGAACAGTGGCCTGACCTCCTCAGGTATAGCTTCTACCCTGCCGGACAACCAGCTCCTCCCAAACACCCTTCCTGACTCCCCTCCTCCTCTCTCTTCCTTTTCTGTCTTCCGGACCATAGTTAAGACTGAATGTCTTTCACTAAGCCTTCCTGGACACATCTGTTTCCACAACAGAATTTTCCCTCTCTCTAAATACTTCCAGATCCTTAGTCTACCCATTTGGAAGGAGTTAAGAGAGATATTGCAGCCATAAAATTAAAAGACGCTTACTCCTTGGAAGAAAAGTTATGACCAACCTAGATAGCATATTCAAAAGCAGAGACATTACTTTGTCAACTAAGATCTGTCTAGTCAAGGCTATGCTTTTCCCAATGGTCATGTATGGATGTGAGAATTGGACTGTGAAGAAGGCTGAGTGCCAAAGAATTGATGCGTTTGAACTGTGGTGTTGGAGAAGACTCTTGAGAGTCCCCTGGACTGCAAGGAGATCCAACCAGTCCATTCTGAAGGAGATCAGCCCTGAGATTTCTTTGGAAGGAATGATGCTAAAGCTGAAACTCCAGTATTTTGGCCACCTCATGCGAAGAGTTGACTCATTGGAAAAGACTCTGATGCTGGGAGGGATTGGGGGCAGGAGGAGAAGGGGACAACAGAGGATGAGATGGCTGGATGGCATCACTGACTCGATGGACGTGAGTCTGAGTGCACTCCGGGAATTGATGATGTACAGGGAGGCCTGGCGTGCTGCGATTCATGGGGTTGCAGAGTCGGACACGACTGAGCGACTCAACTGAACTGAACTGAACTGAAGAGAGATATGTGGTCTATCTTTTTGTCCAGATTTTCAGCGGCTCCAACCCTGAGTAAATGGAATCGGTATTACAGCACATAAAACCCAACCTTCTCTGGAGAATTTAAAATTCTGACAACATTTCTAGTTTCAAGAAAAATTTCAAGACAAGTCACTTTTTATAAACAGCTTGCATTTTCAACACCACAGCCTTTGGCTAATGGGATCTTGTTATAGGCAGTGTGAGGTCTGCATTTCCACCTTGGGACAGTCTCATCTTGCCCCAGGTCTGGAAGTCCTGTGCTCCCCCTGACTCTCTGTCAAAATGCTCACCGTGTAACTGACAGAGTTTGCAAAGACTGAACGACTTGAGGGAGCAGAAAGGAAAGAGCTGAGCTGAGAGGTGGGGCTGATGGGGTATGCCCCAGCTTTAGATTTTGAAATCCTTTAAGAAAAAATAGGTGTTTTCTAAGATGAGATGAAGCGTGGGTTCCAGGCAGAGGGAATAGAAGATGCAGAGATATGGAAATAGGAAACAGCTAACAGAGTCGGACACGACTGAAGTGACTTAGCAGCAGCAGCAGCAGCAACTACATATCCCTGTGCTTCAGGGCTTAACTAAATTGCTATCTTTTTCAGAACTCTTTCACTGATAATCTCAGACCACAGAGATGTTCACTGTGGTTGTCTGTCGTCCTTACAGAACAAGACTGGAAGCCTTTAGAGACCGGAAGCCCCAAGAGACCAGTTCCAACCTTTCTGACATCCGATCCAGTCCTCAGGACTGTTCCCGAACGGCTCAGACACTGATGTCCTGTAGGGGGAGCCCAGGATGAATACAGTGGAAATTACTGGGTTTGCAGCTTCTTACTGATTCTGCAACAAAGGAAAAGATCTTTCATTGAATGTATAAGGTGAAAAAAAAAATGCTTGAGTTTCTCCTGGTGGAAAACAAAGGGAAGTTTGCATAACTATGACTCTGTCTTTTCAGCATGTAAAGTGCTGTTTTTCTGCAGAATAGGGTTTTTAATATTTGATAAGTCTTTGAGAACACTGCACGATATCAACACTGAATGGTGGGGCTCAGTTCAAAGGCTTGTACAAATATTTCTAAAGAAGAGCCATATTAAAGAGTCCAGTTTCCCTGATCTGTGCTTTAAGTTTATTGACACATAAATCTTCAGAAGAGTTCTTGACCTCACGTTCCTCCAGACTCTAATGCTGGCTTTTTTATGGGCCAGAAATCTGGCCACTTTGTATTTCTCCAGCAGCTACAACAGTAAAGCCACCTTCATTAGGGAATAAAATTGAAAACTGCCTCCCAATCGAGCAGTTGATTTGAATGAAATCTGTTGTTTGTCTTAGGATGTTGTAATCAGTGATAGACGTTGAGGGGCGTTTGGGGGCTTCTGTGGATTCTGACACAAGGCATAATAACTGGAGCTGCACCCATGCCGGCATCCATCATTCTGAGCAGCGTGAAGGGCTTGCCACCAAAAGCCCACCGCTGGCTGGGATGGGGTTTGGGCTTGCTCTGATCTGTCACACAATGCCCCCAAGGTCAGAGAGGTTCGGATTTTGTTCAAGAAAAATCATAGTTCTTTATTTGTGAACATCTCTTTAAAGGAAATACTTTCTAGTGAGTGAGTGAGTGTGTGTACGTGTGTGTATGTGTGTGTCCCAACCATCGCACCAACAAGGACACCACATTTTGGTTCTCACTGCCCACCGAGTGTATTGCTTGTGTGGGTTCATTTGTAATCTGCCTAGCCCTCTCTCCCTGGTCAAATACCAACACAGCTCTCTGAACCCACAGCTGCTGCTTCATGCTTTCCCTGCCTCTTCTTAAAATCAGAGAGGAGTCACTTTTCCCTGGTGTGGTGACCTTCAGCTGGGCTTCCTTGCTCTCGGTTTTTCCTGATTCCTGCATGGTGAGGGAATGTGCCAAGCTGGGACTGGCTTAGAATTCAAACATGTTGTCTGTCCCCAGAGCTGTTACTGTCTTAATTAAGCCGTAAGACGTTGCTGAGGGATGGGGGGAGCAGAGAATAATCATCTCTTTTTGATTTGCCCAAAGTGTGTTTGGCTCCAAATAAAATGCAGGTAAAGGTACATTTCTTTCCCTAAGAGCTTGGAATAATAGAAATATTATTGTGCTGAGCAGGGTTCGAAGCAGGAAGATATTTGAAGAATTTGCTTCTGGTTTTGCTCCAGCTGGTCCCAGGAAGGGGATGATGGACAGTTTAGGGGCTGGCCAGTCCTTCTCTGGGCTTTGGGTAGCTTCCATGCTTGGTGATGATATAGACCAGGTCATAGACTGTTATGGTAAACAGCTAGATTTTTTTCTTCGCTTCTTATAAAATCTTCTTTTGTATCCTTCATTTACAAATAGGTCAGAAAAAATAGGGTTTTCTCCAGAGGATGTGTTAACTCATTATCCACTAGCTGTTGTTTCACAGATGTCTGCCAAACTTTGCACTTTATGTGGTACATATTTTATTAGTTTGCACATAGACGGATGTTGGCAGTTACTCAAGGATCTACTCAAAGCAAGCAAATCCTTTACTAACATCACATGTTTATTCTCTTGTGTTCTTTTGTGTCGTATTTATATCCCCTCTTGATAGCAACTTATTTTATCATCATCTATCATTTCCTTTTGTCTCCTTAAATATAGAGTGAATTTCCTGCATGGTAAATTTCTGGAAGATTATCTTTTGAAATATGATTGTGTTGATTTGATAAATGTTTTGTAAATATTTTTAGAAAACATGAGTTTTATAAATTATAGAGTTTGGTAGTAAATAATGAATGTTTCTGACTTCCTGGTGACTGTGTGTATGAAAGTCAGTTATGATTTTTGTCTTATCCCTACTTCCCGAGCCCCTCAAGCCTATGCCTCGTCTTTCTTTGTTACATTTGTTAGTCAGTATTGATTCTATTTTCCTTTTCTTTAGATTATTCATCATCAATTTAAAGGACTAGTTGTCACTAACTTTTATATAAGCAGCCCATCACCTAAGTCAAATACAGTTGTTTGAGCAAAGTGCCTGGGAACACAGGGAAGGAAGTTAGAAAAGGGACTAAAAAGAGAATGAACTTACTGTAGACTCTGTGCCAAGTGCTTTACATAAGTTATTTCATTTCTTCTTCACAGTGACCCTGTAAAACAGATATCAGATGCAAGGGGTGAGACTCAGAAGTTAACTCTTTCACCCAGGGCCATGCAGTGATGGAGATGAGATTGGTACCAGCCAAATATAGCTTTGGAACATAATCAAGAGAATTCAGTAGGTGAGGGCAGATGGGAGGGAAAAGGATGGTTTGAAGATAATAAATTTCACCCACTAATGAGTAATTAGTTAAAACACATGTAAGGACATATGTTCACCTGTCACACACAGATACACAAAATTAATCTCGGGACTCAAGGACAAAAAAGAAGAGAGAAATGAGAGAAAGTATGATGGTGTACTGGGATGGTCCAGCAGGAACTTTCTGATAGGAAACCGCAGCTGCAAGTGCAGGCCAGTCCCCAGACAGGATAACAGCCCCTCTCCTTGCGTCTCTGCATTGGTACGTGGGTTCTCTGCCACTGTGCCACCTGGGAAGCCCGTATGCACACTCCTATATATAAAATAGATAACTAATAAGGATCTGCTGTATAGCACAGGGAACTCTTCTCAGTACTCTGTAATGATCTATATGGGCCAGGAATCTAAAAGAGTGGATATAAATGTATGTATAACTGATTCACTTTGCTGTACACTCGAAGCTAACACAGTGTTGTAAATCAATTATACTCCAGTAAAAATGAAAAAGAAAAACAAGGAAATGCTCAATGCACCTTTGATGAAGGAAGGAAAGAAAAAAAGGAAGGAAGGGAGGGAGGAGTTCCATCAGACGGCATAACTTTGACTCTATCCTAGCCTCAACGTTCCTGATATTACAATGCTCTCTTCCATTAAACTGATCCTGGAAAGCACCATGCTTAATGACCCCTTCATGGCCTTGGGTTTTCCTGTCATCCAAGGTGATTAATCTCATGTGCCAGCAGTGACTGCAGCTGGTCTTGAAGAGCTCAGAAGGCTGGCTATGGCTCTTGGTGCCTCATCCCTGGAGTGTTTGCCTCACAGTTTTTGAGTTTTCCACACATAGTGTAGCTCTTTTTTTTGATGCGACAGGTTCTCACTTCCTTGTACCAAAACAATCCCACTCTGGCTGGTTGCTTTTATATGTGTGGAAAAACATATATGTAGGTAAGAGATCCTTTTGAAAATAAATTGGAAAGGATGCCTGAAATTAATTTCAAAGCTTCTTCTGTAGCTGGCAGGTTTTTCTGCAGATGTGTTCATCTCAGGGACGTGGACTCCAGTTTTCTGAGTGTTAGTGTAAGTGCAGTCTGTTTAGAAAAGCAAATCTGCGTTTATCTAATTAGACATTGCTGTGAAACTACGAGGCCCTGGCAGAGGCGACGCATGCTCCCAGCTCCTCTCCCCATCTCACACTCTGTGAGCTGTTACATGTCCCCTTTCAGCTGGGAGAACCCACATTCCCTTGCATAAGTAACATGCCCGAACAAAGTGTGGAAGCAATGCGCTTAGAACCAACTCTTCTTGGACACCTCAGTGGTAGACCTAAAACTTCACATCAACACCGAAACCAAATACAGAAGAGAAAAACATGAGCCCCTCCATCGCCCACTCCCGGCCGTAACACACAAGATGGAATAGCAAGATCCTCACATCCGATCTGAAAACCTCAGACTTCTCTGAAATGGCTGGCACCAGCCCCGAGGAATTCCAGCGTTCCTGTGGCAGAGGCTTGCAGCGTGGGTAGCGAGGCTGATGGAGCTGGGACAGGATCTGTGAGTCTGGCAACACAGTGACCTTGGGCAGAAGCTTAATGTCACTTGGGCTCCCTCTGGCTACTTCACACATCTGTCAAAGGCGCATAATAACCCATCATCATCTCATGTGGGGGCTGAGGATTAATTAATAAGTGATTGTAAATTACTTGGCACTCCTCAGAGTCCAGGCATTCCATAAATGCAAAGAATCGTTATTATCCTGCAATTCAGCTGGCTCTGAAGCACTAATGACCTCGGGGAAGCTGCTGGAACACACGATGTGGTCTTTCCAGTTTGGAAACCAAAGGTAGAGGGACGAAATGGGGCTTTATTTCCCTGTCAACCCTACTATGAAGCAAGACATTCTTCCCCACAAAAATGTCTGCCCTATGGCATTTTATCCCCTAAATTGTGAAAACAGGTACCATCCTTGTTTCTGGCTTTGAATTCACAGCGGGAGTGCAGCAGTTCCCAAGGCCAATGCTCAGAGCACCAGGCTCGCATGACACACAAAACCAACAGGGCTCTGTCGGGACACCACGCATAATGCACTCTAGTGTGTTAACAACCTGCAGGGGCTTTATAAGAACATGCTGAATTTTTTGTTTGTTTTGTTTAAATTTATTCATTTTTAATTGAAGGATAATTGCTTTACACTATAGTGTTGGTTTCTGCCATACATCAACATGAATCAGCCATAGGTATGCATATGCACCCCCCCTCCCACCCCTTCCCACCCTTCTAGGTTGTTACAGAGCCCTGGTTTGAGTTCCTGGAGTCACTGAGCAAATTCCCACTGGTTATCTATTTTACATATGGTAATATGTTTCCATGCTACTCTGTCCACTCTCCTTTCGTCCCAACCTCACCTTCCTCCCCTCCGCCCGCGCCCGTAAGTCTAGAACAGGTTGAACTTTATTTATCCTGCTCCTCAAATTGTTGGATAAAGTCTAGTAGATGTTTGTAAAAATTGCACACTCCAGTCTGTGTGCCTCCCTGATTGGAACGTGACTTTGAGGCTTTTCTCATCAGTGGGTAAGGCTGTTTCCGTGCCTTTGAGTCTGGGCAGGCCTGGTAACATACTGTAGCCATAAGATGTGTCCAAAATGACATTGTAACAGTTCTGAGCCCGGGCATCAGGAGGATTTGCAGCTTCTATTTCCACAGTTAGAACCCTGCCAGTCTCCACAAGATCCAGCCCAGGCCCTTCTGCTGGATGATGAGAGAGATCTGGGCCCAGCCAACTACCAGCCAACAGCCAGAGCCACCCAACTTAGTGGAAAGAAGCCGATCACAGACATGTGAGAGCGGCCAGTGGTGCACAGCCCAGATTGTTGGGCTCGAGCAGCCCAGTGCTGCTTTAATCCACGGAGTTTGGGGTGGTTTGTATGCAGCAGTAGATTCATAAAACAATAGTGGCCTCCATTTAAAAAATCCTTATACTATTCCCAGGGATACAAATTGGAGTTACAAGTTGGCAATGCTTAGACTAGCATTCGGCCGGATTGGCTGTTAGCAGCTCAGGATCTTTGCTGCCTCTCTGTCCATTTTTTTTCTGTGTTTGGAAGAAGAAGTAGGGACTTATATGCCCCACAGTTCCTGTCTTCATATGCTTCTGGGATATATTTAGCCAACCAGAACCACTTGAATGCGATTTAGAAAGTGAATGAAAAGAAGGAGCTATCGTTCTTGGGTAACTGTGAGCAGGAGTGTGGGCAGATGCTGGTGTGAACTTTGTAACAGCTTCTGGGTGAGTGCCTAGAAATCATCCCCAGGGTCCTTCTACTTCTGGGTTTATGAACTCAGGCAGTTTCTTCCCCAGACCTTTCAAGGGTGTGTAAACCTCTGATGGGGAGATTTCCAGTTACATTTGGAATTAGAATGTGATGACAGCTATAAGGGCATTTCTAGGGTATAACACATGCCTGTGGCTGGTGGCCCAGGGGAACCACACTCCAGCTAAAAGCTCTACTTTGCTATCTTTTAAAAATAAACGTTTACTAATGTATTATAAGGGACTTCCCTGTGGCTCAGAGGTATAAAGAATTCTCCTACAAGGCAGGAGATATGGGTTCAATCCCTGGGTCTGGAAGATCCCCTGGAGAAGGAAATGGCAACCACTCCAATGTCCTTGCCTGGAAAATTCCATGGACAGAGGCTGGTGGACTGCAGTCTGTGGGTATCACAGAAGACTCGACAAAATTTAGCAACTAAACAACAACAATTACAAGAGATTCAATTCGGTAACAGCCAAATGTTAGTTGGTGATGGATAGGGAAGCCTGGCATGCTGCAGTCCATGGGGTTGCAAAGAGTCAGACACGACTGAGCAACTGAACAGAACTGAACTGAACTGAACAGCAAATGGGAGAGATGTTTATAGGAAGAGGGAGCTTCTATGCCCTCCTGGGGCACACCACCCTTCCCAGCACCAACCTGGAAGCTCTTACTCTTTTTTAGTTCTGTGCCCTAGAGACCTTTCTGGACATTTTGCCTCATTTTACTTGTGTAAAATGGGAATTACAATTTTTATCCTAAAGAGTTGTGAAGAAAAGACATGGTCCAGATGTGCAAATCTGTGGGACAGGGTTGCTCTCTAAATGGCACTTCTCTATTTGTTCAGGCCAAGTCCAAATGTTCAATTAATGGAGCCTACATTACTGAATTGTACTCAAGTGGCCCCATGTTTCTCCCTTCACTTTTCTATTAAACATGACACGCTAGTACATCTCAAGGAATCCTCAGTAACTTCCCCAATATCTCTACTGGCCTCTCTGCTTCCTGATCTCTACATCTTTTGCACGACTTGCTCCTGTTGCAAAGATTGTTTTCTAATAAGCAAAAGCATCGACTCAGGTGAATTAGAATGCAATTGCTGTGATATTTCCCAGGGATTTGCATTTGAAATCAACAAACAAATCAAAATATCTCATTCCTCTGAAAGGATCTCAATAGGATTGTATTAAAACTCAAAGGCAAGGTAGGAGGTGCAGGGATGAGAAAAGCAGCCATCCATTCTCACTGTATAGCAGTTGCTGTGTTGTGAGAGGCCCACAAGGAATCAAGACTGAGTTAGAAACAAAAAAATATAAGAAAAACTTTGTCTGGTGTCTTGCTATTTTAGCTTGTTGCTTGCTTACTTGTAGGGAGGTGGGGGTGGGTGTCGGTGCTGGGCTTCTTGAACATTTTATGAAGGAAACTTAAGTGCAACCAAGAGGAAACTCTTCTCCCCAGAGATCTGAGTGTATTCCAGCCCACAAACCCATGGCATTTATTTGATTTTAACAATGCATATTAATTTCTCCTAGATGTAATAATCTATTTTACTATGAAAATTGTATTTCCCCTAACTCTTTGTAGATAACTGATACTACAGGAAGATGTGTGTACCAGGTTTGCTTCTTGAGTAGTAATACTGTGAAGAGAATGGACTCAGACTCAGATATGGGTTTGAATTCTGCACTCCCCATTGTATAGCTGCATGAGCTGTGGAAAATGAATTAATTAATCTGAGCTGATTATCTTATCTGGGGGAAAAAAAGAGAACAATATTTCTTTGGCAAGGTTGTTGCGAGGATAGGAATTAAATAAGACAATGCACGTATAGTGTATAACAAAGTTAAGTGATAATATGTGCATAGCAAACAGTAGCTGTTATTTTTATTGTTATTTATTCTTTTTGGGGGGCTTTCCTGGTGGCTCAGTGACAAAGAATCCTCATGGGTTCGATCACTGGAAGATCCTCTGGAGAAGGCAATGGCAACCGACTTCACTATTCTTGCCCGGGAAATTCCATGGACAAAGGAGCCAAGAGGGCTACAGTCCATGGGGTTGCAATAGAGTTGGCCGTGACTTAGTAATTAAAACATATCCAATACTGTATTGGTTTTGCCAAACATTAACATGAATTCACTACGAGTGTACATGCGTTCCCAAACATGAATCCCCTCCCACCTCCCATCCCATAACATCTCTCTGGGTCCTCCCCATGCACCAACCCCAAGCATCCTGCATCCTGCATCAGACTGGCGATTCGTTTCTTACATGATAGTATACATGTTTCAATGCCATTCTCCCATCTCATCCCACCCTCTCCCTCTCCCCCAGTATTGTAAAGTAAACTAAAGTTAAAATAAAAAAAAAAAAAAAANNNNAAAAAAAAAAAAAAAAAAAGGAAAGTGAAAGTGAAGTTGCTCCGTCGTGTCCGACTCTTTGCGACCCCATGGACTGTGTAGCCCACCAGGCTCCTCCATCCATGGGATTCTCCAGGCAAGAATACTGGAGTGGATTGCCATATATAACAGAGTGTCTAATACAAAAAAGGCAGAAAATACCAAATTTAATAAGAAAGGAAAGCATCTGAAAACTAATTTCCTGTTAGCATAGGTATAAATTGCTATAAAAACTTTGAAAAAATTGCTTATCATTATCTATTAAATCTGAATATTTGCATACTCTTATCTATAAATTTCATTTTTGTATTCATGAAAAAGTATTAATGTTAAAAGACATTTTTTTTATAGTGGGAACATACTAAAACACACATATAATAATCTTTATAGCAATATTGTTTATATTGACCCTAAATCAAAGTCTAAAAGTAAAGTTAAANGAATATAGTTCTCTGTGCAATACAGTAAATCCTTGTTGTTTATTTTATATATGGTACTGTGTGTGTGTTAATCTAATACTCCCAATTTATCCCTACTTCTCCTTTTTCTTTGGTAACAATAAGTTTGTTTTCTATGTCTCTGTGAGTCTGTTTCTGTTTTGTAAAGAAGTTCATTTATCTGATTTTTTTTTAGATTCCATGTGTAAGTGATATCATATGGTATTTGTCTTTCTCCACCTGACTTAACTTCAGTTGGTATGACAATCTCTAGGTCCATCTGTGTTGATTAAAATGACATTATTTCATTCGTTTTGTGGCTAAGTAATATTCCATTGTATATATAGGCCACATCTTCTTTTTGCATTTATCTATTGATGGACACTTAGGTTGCTTTTATGTCCTAGCTTATTGTAACTAGCGCTGCCGTGAACATTGGGATACACGTATCTTTCCAAATGAGAGCTTTGTCTTTTTCAGATTTATGTCCAAGAGTGGGACTGCTAGATCATATGGTAACTCTATTTTTAGATTTTTAAGAAACTTTCAAACAATTGTTACTTCCTCTTAGAAGGAAGGCAGTGAAATTTTCCTCATCTACTTGATACTGGAAGACCACTTAAATTTCATCTTATGGCTGAGAACTCACAGTGGACATTGTGAAACTTTTGCTGATGTGGAGTTGAATAAGGAGCCTGGACTAGCCAGAGAGAAGGAAATACACTTGTGTAAAGATGGGCTGCATGTGAACAGCAACTTCGATATCCTTCAGCTGATGGTAGCCCATGGTCTCTTCCTGAGAGACTTGCCTATGTTTATGTAGATCTAAACCTTTACTCAAATAGTCATGTCCTTGGGACCCTGGGGTTTTTATGGCATGTCGAGCTGCCTGTACCCATACATTTGGTTCATTTTATCTGCTTGATTTCTTTGCCTAAACATAAATTTCAGACATTCAAATGCCTTGTCAAGTAAGTATGATAGGATAAAATTAGAGGATAATAACCAAGGTTTGCCTCTTGGTTCCTTTTTTGGTTTTTGCTATTTTCTTCTCTCTCTGTCTCTCTCTCTCTTTTTTTTTTGGTCACAAAATATTTATTGCCTCCAGGGGATGAGGGGAGTGCTAAGATATCTCTGAATAATGCTTTCAGACAAGTTTCTGAATGGAATTTAAGAGACAGTGGTAGACACAATTGTCTTGATAGCGTGAGCTATTAAGAACTTTGTTTTTGGTTTTATTTTTGACAAAAGGTATTTTGCAGCCAGAGTTTGTCCTAAGTCTTAGAGTGATGTTATGGTTTTAATGCCATACTTTAAATGGAATACAGAATGTTAGATCAGATAAAGTAGAATATGGCAGAAGTGATGAGATGTCACTTGGAGAAAGTGGCTTTCGTCCCTGGAGCTGTCCCTCACTCTCTCTCAGCATGCTGGCTCTGGGGGAAGCCAGCTGCTACATCGTGAGGTAGTCCTGTGGAGAGGCCCTTGTAAGTGAGCTGGAAGGCGGACTTCAGAAGCCCAGCATATCACGTGAGGGAGCCTGGAAGTGAATCCTCTCTCAGTCTAGCCTTGAGAGAGCTGCAGTCCAGCTGATGAAAGATTGACCCTATTCTCAGGAGACACCTTGAGGCAGAGACACCCGCTGAGTCAGGCCTAGGATCCTGATCCATAGAAACTATGAGATCATCAGTGTTTGTTTTGCTGAGTTGTTAATTTTTGGAATCATTCATTATTCAGCAATAGATAACTAATACACATGGCCAGTTCATGGTGTTATAAAATCAGTTTTTCTTCCAAAGAGGTGATGAAGATCAATGGCTTGTTGGTGGGAACGGATGAGCAGAGTGAACATCACCAGGGTTAAGGCCACGATGGATTTCCATCTGGGAACATTGACAAACGCCTGTCTTAGTAGAAACGCTGGGTAAGTTTGAGGGGTTCTGCAAATCAGCTGTGGCTTTGCAGTAGCAGCAGCAAAGTAGTGAGGACTTAAGACTTGCTTCCTGAGGAGGCAGCAGACTTCCTACAGGAGGAAAGAATATCTGCTGTGCTGAAATAGAAAGTAGAGATAATGGCCCGTGTGTCTCGGCCAGGGGATGGCAAGCCTCTTCTGTAATGAGTAAGATAAGTATTTTTGCTTGTGGGCTGTTCATTCTCTGTCACAGCGACTTAACTCTGCCCTTGAGAGGGAAAGCAGGCAGCCTCCTGGACCTGGAAGTGCTTCTCTTTGATCACGAAGAGAGATGCAGAAGGAGCTTTGTGGACCAGAGGGCAGAGAAGGCCCTCACGTTTCAGCAACATCTATAGACAGATGAGGACTGAAGGGTAAAGACAAAAGGGAATGGTACATCTCAGTCAGCGTGGATGACTGTTCATGATGCAGCCAGGAGTTTCTTCCCAGATTTTAATCCCTCCCTGGGGAGGTGTGGGGTGTGTTGTGTGTGTGTGTCTGAGAGAGAGAAAGAGAGAGAAAGAAAGAGAAAGTTTACAGGGACAGTATCCTGAATTGATTGAGTTCAAACCCCAAAATCACTGAGCTTCTTTGAATTGGAAAATTTTTTTCCTCCATCAGTGGTAAATGGCATCTCAAGAACTAAGCTTACATCAGTCATGGGGAAATTTAAAAGGTGACATTTTTGCACACTGAGCACTGTGTTTATGTAAAATCTGTGTATGCTGTGTGCATATGAATCGTTATAAGAAATAGTATCAAGGAGATCCAGATTTTGGAGTTGGGAAAAAGCCAAAAGTTCAGAGCACCTATGTAAAAATATCATTTCCTGCAATTCCTGGCTTATTCTAGAACTGAGTCAGCTATGTTATTTGCAGGGTCCAGCACAAAATGAAAATGCAGGTCCTTTTCTTCAAAATGTGGAAAACAAGTACTGTTTAAAAGTGGTACAATATAAAACTTTTTCCTTTCTTCCATGGTCTGTTTTTCGATTTGTGATGCCATTTTGTATTTGCTCTTTAAGGTTGTTTTAAGTAAAGACAAATTAAAAATTTAATTATTAATAGGACTTTTACTATTCATTTGTATATTTTGCAATGCCTCTTTTAAATCAAACATAAGAGCATTTAACTCATATAATCACCTAAATTACATAATTCATATTTTGCAGCTTGTACCTATATATAAATATATATTTGTGTGTGTATATATATATACATGCACATAAAATATATATGTATGTGTATACATATATACATACATATAAAAAATATATATATATTTTCTTACCAGAAGAGTCAAAATGTGCATGTACTAAGAAGTGAAATTTAAAACACTTTTAAAACAGCTGGGTTCATGCACATTCCACCGTGACTCTGTATTTGGCTGACGATGAGTCAGGAAGGACGACAGACAGGAAAAGGGATTAAGAGTTAACCATCTCTCCCTTTCCTTCTGTGTCATCATTTTCAGCATCTGTGGTTGACTAACAAAGGTGAGTAACACGAGGAAGACAAGATATGGTAGTGTTCAGGCTTCCTCCGCTAGGAATGCTCTAACAAGGAACCGCAAACTGAGGAACTTAGTGTTAGTTGCTCAGTCATGTCCGACTCTTTGCGACCCCACGGTCTGTAGCCCATCAGGCCGTGGAATTCTCCAGGCAAGAATACTGGGCTGGGTTGCCATGCCATGGCATGCATCAGAAATGTAGCATCTCACAGCTCTAGGGGGAGAGTCTGAGATAAAGGTGCTGGCAGGGCCATCTCCTCTGAAGGCTCTAGGGAAGGTTCTTCCAGACCTCTCCCCAGCTTCTGGAGCAAGCCTGGGCCTGTGGCAGTATGACTCCAATCTCCACAGGCTGTTTTCCCTGTACATGTCAGGGTCCAAATTTCCCCACTGTATCAGGATACCAGTTACATTGGAGTAGGGCCTGTCCTACTCCAATATGACCTCATTTAAGCTAATTACAGCTTCAATGACCCTATTTCCAAATTAAGTCACATCCTGAGGTGCTGGGGATTAGGACTCCAGACCATGAATCTGTGGGCAGGGACACAGTTCAACCCACAGCAATTTCCTTGTTTGTTCATGTTTCTCAGAACTCATAGCTGCATTTGGAGCAAGTTCTGGTTTGAACAGAAAGCATGACCTCTCGGGGCTGGCAGTGTACCCCTTACCTAGTCATATACATGAATCGTGCTGAATTCCCCTTTGCTGGCCACCTGTTTCTGTGCTCCTCGGGAGCCTAAACACCATCTGGGAGTGTGATGGCAGGGGAGACAGATGGACACACTTAGTGTTTATCTCCTCTGCTCATGTACATGTTCCATTGTTCCATCAGACTTCACTTACAAAACCCAAGCTCAGAGAGAAAATCATTAAGGAGCCAAAATGGTGACACTTGAGTGTTAAACCAAGCAGGGGGCTCTCTGAGCCTTGGGTCCTACGGATTGCATGGGTTGCACCTGCCCAAAGCGAGCTGTCTCAGAAATGTGGCCCGGATCTCTTACCTGAGCTTCATCCTCTGTTCTATAGAACCTTAGAAACTTGTGGGTGACCAAATGCAGCCACTGGCTTCCTGGGGTCCACAGAGGTTAAGCACCTGTCCCAAGTTTCCCAGCGAGAACAGGCAGAGCTGCAGCCACTCTGACAGGTTCTCAGGCCATCACTAAGAGTTCTCCATCCATCACTTGGCCACCTGCTTCTCAGCTACCTTGCTTATTAAGAATTAGCTCACTGTGGATAACCAGAGCACAGAGCATTCTCCAGGTTCATTGTCCCCAGGTTGTGCCAAGATCCTCCTCAGTTCAGTTCAGTTCAGTTCAGTCGCTCAGTCGTGTCTGACTCTTTGCAACCCCATGAATCGCAGCATGCCAGGCCTCCCTGTCCATCACCAACTCCCGGAGTTCACTCAGACTCACGTCCATCGAGTCAGTGATGCCATCCAGCCATCTCATCCTCTGTCGTCCCCTTCTCCTGCCCCCAATCCCTCCCAGCATCAGAGTCTTTTCCAATGAGTCAACTCTTCACATGAGGTGGCCAAAGTACTGGAGTTTCAGCTTTAGCATCATTCCTTCCAAAGAAATCCCAGGGCTGATCTCCTTCAGAATGGACTGGTTGGATCTCCTTGCAGTCCAAGGGACTCTCAAGAGTCTACTCCAATACCACAGTTCAAAAGCATTAATTCTTCGGCGCTCAGCCTTCTTCACAGTCCAACTCTCACATCCATACATGACCACAGGAAAAACCATAGCCTTGACTAGACAGACCTTAGTCGGCAAAGTAATGTCTCTGCTTTTGAATATGCTATCTAGGTTGGTCAGAACTTTTCTTCCAAGGAGTAAGTGTCTTTTAATTTCATGGCTGCAATCACCATCTACAGTGATTTTGGAGCCCCCCAAAGTAAAGTCTGACACTGTTTTCACTGTTTCCCCATCTATTTCCCATGAAGTGATGGGACCAGATGCCACGATCTTCGTTTTCTGAATGTTGAGCTTTAAGCCAACTTTTTCACTCTCCTCTTTCACTTTCATCAAGAGGCTTTTGAGTTCCTCTTCACTTTCTACCATAAGGGTGGTGTCATCTGCATATATGAGGTGATTGATATTTCTCCCAGCAATCTTGATTCTAGCTTGTGCTTCTTCCAGTCCAGCATTTCTCATGATGTACTCTGCATCTAAGTTAAATAAGCAGGATGACAATATACAGCCTTGATGTACTCCTTTTCCTATTTGGAACCAGTCTGTTGGTCCATGTCCAGTTCTAACTGCTGCTTCCTGACCTGCATACAGATTCAAGAGGCAGGTCAGGTGGTCTGGTATTCCCATCTCTTTCAGAATTTTCCACAGTTTATTGTGATCCACATAGTCAAAGGCTTTGGCATAGTCAATAAAGCAGAAATGGAATGTTTTTTGGAACTCTCTTGCTTTTTCCATGATCCAGTGGATGTTGGCAATTTGATCTTTGGTTCTTCTGCCTTTTCTAAAACCAGCTTGAACATCTGGAAGTTCACGGTTCACGTATTGCTGAAACCTGGCTTGGAGAATTTTGAGCATTACTTTACTAGCATGTGAGATGAGTGCAATTGTGTGGTAGTTTGAGCGTTCTTTGGCATTGCTCCTCAGATGGGTATTAATAGGGACCTGACCCACTTTGCCTTCTTAGATGGCAGTGGAGGCAAGCGGCAGCTGTTACCCATTGTTTAGGGAGATGGGACAGTGAGCAAAGCTGAGATGTTGGAAGGATCTGAATTTTCCTGTTCAGTGCTCAGTGAAAAGCTCTGAATTTTAAGTGGGGTGCTGGAGATTGAGGGAGCCAGAAAGTGGCCTTATCACACAGCAGGGGCTCAGTATTTAGATCCAGCCTAGGGCAAAATGCTCTAATGATGGAATTGAGTTTTAGGGTTCCCCGGACACCCCCTGGCCTCTTTCTTGTCTCAGTTAACTTTTGCTACATAACAAACTACCCAAAACTTAGTGCCTTGAGAGAATAGCCATCCACTTGGCTCAGTATTTGGGTTGGATGCTGCAGGACAGTTCTGGTCTGGCCTATCTTGCTCAGGTATTTGTGTCTATGGCCGGGGTCTGCTGGCTTGTAAAGGATTAGAGTAGCTTTTGACCATGTCATTCTAGGCACATTCTAGAATAAGCCTGCCATGTTCTATTGATCAAAGTAGGTCACAGGCCAGCTCAGATTCAAGAAATGGAGAAGAAATAGATTCCACTTTTTTTGTGGGAGAAGCTATCAAGTATTGTGGCCATTTTGTAATTTACTTCATAAACCCCGGGACGCCTATCAACATCTCATGTCTTCCATCCAAGCCTACTACACTTCACCTATCCTTGGTCTCACTGCTTTTTACTAATCCCCACCCTCCTTGTTCTTCTGGGCTATTTATTTGAAATCTTTTATGGGAAAGAACCAGTTTATTTTAGAATGACTTGTGACAGATAATAGGTAACAGAAGTGGGAACACTAGTGGGTTTTTCTGGGACTTGTCTTATGACAGAACTTTCGGGCATTTTGGAAAACCAGGCCTTGTATCTATCTTAAACTTTCCTGATCATAAGAATTCTCTGGGGAGTTTGTTGGAAAATGCAAATTCCTAATTCTGAATTTTCTGGGAGGAACTTAGGAGTCCATATATTTCAAGCTTTCTGGGTGTTTCTTCTTAAATAACTGGTTTTGGAAACACAAACTTATTTTAAAAGCATAAGAAGCATCTTGGCAGGAGGCAGGGAAGGTGTCTGAATCCCGGAGGGACAGACTGGGTCTTATTTATTTCTCTGTCCCCACAGCGCCTGACACCTGTGTAGTTGTCTTTCCCTGTTTGACTGAATTGAGTGGAGCCATGGTTCCCCTGGGTGGTTTGTGTTCCAGAAGCATCACTTTCTTGAGAACATGTTAGGAATGCAAATTCTGAGCCCACTCCAAGCCCGCTGAACCAGAGACTGAGCTGGGGCCACAGTCTGCTTTAAGAGCCTTCCAGGTGGTTGCGATGATGCTCTCTTGAGTGTGAGAGTTGCCATGTCGGAGCTCTGTACCTGTTAGTAGGGCATCCTGGGCATATGCACAGGTGAGCGAGAAGGGCCCACCCAGGCTTTGAGGGAGTGACTGTGCCCCTCTCCTTCCCTGCCTACCCCCGACCAGGCCAGACCCACTTGCTCTCCAGTGGAATATTCCCACTGCTCCCAAGCTTGAGTGAGCAGGCCCCTGGGCCTGTCCTCATCTGTGCTAACACACTCACAACTTGCTGAATTCTTTCTTCTGCCTTCTGGACAGGGCCTCTGGCTTGTTGGTTCAGGGTTTCTGTGCTAAGAGAAAAATCATGGTTCCTGCTGGGTAAATAAAGCTTTTAAGTTGGTGTCAAGATTTCTCCCCCTTTCTTGAGCAGTTAATAAAACTCTGTGCCTTAGGGGGAGAGCTGAGGGATTAGGAGACAAAAAGGAACTGGCACAAGGAAGCCACCATTTCTGCAGTTTCAGATGCACAGTTAATTATAAAAGTGGGTATACCAGCATGCACACACACACACACACAGCCTAGGTGTCAAGTTCATTACGATTTCTTGGCTAGCCCTCAGCAAAAAGGAACCTGAAAGTCCTCGTCAGCCTCATTGGCCACTGGACATTTTGTTCTCTGAACCAGAAGTCCCCCCTTTCCCCTCCAAGAGGAGGAGGAGACCGAAGAAGTGAGAGGATACTGGCATGGACGTTAGGACTCGACTTCTAACCCAGAGAGCACCACACATTCTTGAACTCACTGCTTCATCTCTGTAAAACAGACGAATTGCCCCTTTTCTGTAAAACAGTGCAAATAATTAGATTTCACCTTTCCATAAAATATTTTTGAAGGCACTTACAAATATAAATGCATGTAAAATGGCACTTAGAGATACATAAACAAAACTTGGAATTCGGTAGGATATTTGAACAAGACAAGTGGAAGGAAACGGGGAAGAGAAAGTCTGAACATTAAATTTGATTCTGAAAGTGTGGACAGGCTGGGGGGCCTGGGAGAGGTACAATCAAAAGTTATTTCTCACCCTATCAGGCAAAGAAGGAGGTGGGTGAGCATGGGTAGGGAGTACAGGTAAGCTTGGGGTGGTCCATGGTGTGTCTGTTTTCAGATGCGACTTCAAATGGGGAAGCGAGTCTTTCAACTCAAAGAAGTACAAAGCGTCCCATCCTTTGTTGGATTTGCCAACTGAAAGGGGAGAGAGGCTACTAGAGGTTTACAGAGTCAGGCAGCAGCCGGTGTTGTGTAGACTGGCTGGAGGGAGCCAGATGGGAATGGGGTGTCCCCATACGTCCTGCTGTGCTAACAGACACCTCTGAAAGTGAAGAACAAGATGGGGGATTCTCCCTGCCAGCTCCCAAGACAGATCATGAAGCTGCAGTGAGGACAGGGTGGCACTGACACAGGCAGACAGATCCCTGGCAAAGGATGTGAAAGTGAAAGTTGCTCAGTCGTGTCCGACTCTTTGCAACCCCATGGACTATACAGCCCATGGAATTCTCCAGGCCAGAATACTGGAGTGGGTAGCCTTTCCCTTCTCCAGGGGATCTTCCCAACCCAGGGATCGAACCCAGGTCTCCCACATTGCAGGCGGATTCTTTACCAGCCGAGCCAGAGAGCCCAGAACACTCCAGGCTCTGCAGCTCAGTGAAAAGAATGACACTATTCAGTCAGCTTATTTATTGGCAATTGGTTATTACATGGAGAAAAATACAGTGACATCCCCAGCATCATACGGGCTGAAATTTTAATTGTAGAAAGTCTAAAATATAAAAGTCTGAAGGCTTTTATAAGAAAATAGACCAACTTTATGAACTTGATGGAAAAAAGAATTTCATAATGTTCCAAACTCATAAACCATCGCAAAAACCAAAAAGTTCAATTTGTGTTAAAACAAAAAATTTTTTGTCTGTCAAAAGATACCTTAAAAAAAGTTAGGAAGATATAAAGAATTAATATCTAGATTACATAAAGAACTTCTCTAAATTGAAGAGAAAAAGACAGGTTAGTACAAGCAGGCAGAAAAGATATAATTTACTGAAGTGAAAACATCAATTGCTAACAACCACATGAAAAGATATGAGAAGATACTTAACTTCATTATTAATAAGGGAAATGCAAATTAAAACTAAAATTAGATGTTGTTTCACACCATCAGATTAGCAAAAATGCAAAGTCTGACAGGATCAAGTTTTGTTAGGGTATGGAGTGATGGGACCTCTTACCCACGCTGTTGGAAACTGGCAATGATAAGCTGAAGATACATGTACACTATTGTTCAGAAGGATACCACGAGATGGCTTCCCAAGTGGCTCAGTGTAAAGAATCTGCCTGCAATACAGGAGATGAAGTTTTAATGCATGGATCAGGAAAATCCCCTAGAGAAGGAAACAGCAACCCACTCTAATATTCTTGCTTGGGCAATTCCATGGACAATGGAGCCTGCATGGCAACAGTCCATGGGGTTTCAAAGGAATCAGACACTACTTAGCAACTAAACAACAAAAACACCACTAGATACATATCCTAGATGAATTAATATATACACATACATACTCACATATATGCAGGTATGTACCTACACTTGTATGTTAGAAGACATGAAAAATAACAATCATATAAGTATTTATAACAGCAAAATATTGGCAACTTTCCAGTGTCCATGCAGAGGAGAAATAAATTGTGTTATATCTATAATGGAATTCACATAGCAGTAAAAAGAAATGAACTAGAGCTACATGAATCAATATGGATTAATTCCACAAACATAATATTGATCAAAAGAAAGCAATTTGCAAATGAATATTTGCAGTATGATATCTACAAGAAAGTTCAATACACACCATAATTCTATTAATTGAATAGGGAGAAATATATATGCAAAGGAAAAAAGCATAAATAAATGAAAAATCTCCAAAATCTGGGCCGAGGGTTCCTCCTGGGCAGGAAGAAGGAATCTTGATGGGCTCTGTAAAGGGGATTTAACTATGTTGGCAGTGAGTTACTTTTTTAAGCTGGATTATGAGTTGTTATTCTTGATGCTGTTTTTTTGTGTGTGTGTCAAGCATTGAGGCAATGGCAGCCCACTCCAGTACTCTTGCCTGGACAATCCCATGGACAGAGGAGCCTGGTGGGCTGCAGTCCATGGGGTCACGAAGAGTTGCACACGACTGAGAGACTTCACTTTCACGCATTGGAGAAGGAAATGGCAACCCACTCCAGTGTTCTTGCCTGGAGAATCCCAGGGGTGGTGGAGCCTGGTGGGCTGCTGTCTATGGGGTCGCACAGAGTCAGACGTGACTGAAGCAACTTAGCAGCAGCAGCAGCAGCAGCAAGCATTAATAATAAAAGGTGTGGCCTGTTGGTTATTGACCTGACCACACACCCTTCTTCAGAGATAAATCAGCACTGTGCTAATCCAGGCAAGGCCATTCCATTCCCTTTGCCAGAGACTCACTTTCCTCAACCCTCAGATTCTCCCTTACGTGTGGGATTGGGCACATGACCTATTTTCAGATCTAAGACGAGGTTGGCTGGGGGACTCGGTTCTGGAAAACTTTTATTTTCCTCCTTTCCTTCTTGGGACATCAGATGAGGATGTGATATCAGCTACTGTGGCAGCCACCATGGTGGGGTGACAAGCCCCAGGGCAGAAGGCCAGTGCTCTGAGGATGGGAGAACAGAAGAATAGTCAGAGCAGGGCTTGTATCTGATGACATAGCCAAGTCACAGAATGACCCTTGAGCCATTCAGAACCCACAGAGTTTCATGAAGTAAACAATAATTACCTTCATGGCTCAAGCTACTGGTGGTCCAGCTTTCTGTTACTTGTGGAAAAAGCTTCCTTTGTATTTGTTGATACAAAACCCAACAAGACATTCTCCTTTAACCCTTAGCGTTGGGCTTGCCATTCTATGAAAACACTAAGCACTTTCCTTCAAATCTCTACTCTTTTTTCCCACATGCAAGGCCCCTTATGTCCTGGCGAACTCCTCAACCTTAAAAGCCCTCCTGAAACGTGTTGTCTGTAATGCTTTCCCAGCAAGCCCAAGTCAGCAGCACTCTTCCTTTTTTCTGGCCTCCACATTCCCTTTCTCTGTGTTATAGTCCTTCCCTCATGCAGCTGTGCATTGCACCATGAGTCCTTTTAAGGCAGGACCGTGGTGCCGTCATTGCTGTGTCTCCAGTGGCTGACCTAGTTTTGGGTACAGCATAGAGATCTGGTAAAAGGTGGATAGAATCAATGATTCTGTTTGTATCTATATCTTAGAGGGAAAACAGATTAAGTAATGGAATGGATAATTTCAGTACCAGGAGAAGGACAGGTATGAGGAAGGAGGAATTTGAATGGCTTTTCCAGAAATGAACATGCCAAGGAACCTTTTTCTTAACAGCTCTTGATGCAATATTCCATCAGTCACATTCACATCTACTAATGATTTGGTGTGCTCAACAGAGTCACATTTAAGCTCACCAGCATATTAAAATCCTAGTTTCCTTTCATTTCCCTATCCTAATCAGGTTTAAGCAACAATTGTAAGGACTTATTTTCTAGGAGAAAAATGAATACATAGGGGATGCTGGGCACTTGCAAAGCAATTGCCATCTCAGGACTTGAAGTACAAAAGTGTGGGCAACCTTTATCGTTAAACAGAGACAGTGATGCTTTTTATTATTAAAGAGATACAGTAACACAGGCGATGCATTATTTAATTTTAATGAGTTTAAACATTTCCTCCAGTATACTCCTCTGTATGAGTAATCATGAGAATAGAACAGGGATTACATTAAATGTTTCTTACTGCCTTCTGAAAGCGTTTTTCTTTTTAAAGTAGCTAGTGTGTATGTGTGAATGTGGAGAGGACTCAGAGAGAAATGAAAGACAAGGAGCAACAACATGCAGAATAACCTTGAGAACAACTTCAATGCATTGAAAGGTCGGCATTAGCTTGTTCTGTAGCCAGGGCGCTGGGACCATTAATTGGTGCATGTGTAGATGAGAGCAGCCCTGGTTGAGAGAAGATTCCAGCTGCAACAGGAGTGGACTGAGACAGACTGTTTAAGCAGATGTTCATTCTGCAGAGGGTCACTTGAAACACCTTATTTTTGGAAATGTAGGTGAATTATGATAGCAACATTTTACGTAATATTTATTATCTATCTGCATGTGCATGCTCAATGCTTTATATGCATTCTGTCATTTAAATTATAAAAATCACATGAGGTTGATACTATTATGGTTTTCATTTTGCAGAATACAGACTTAGAAAACTCATCCAGGAATCATAGAACCAGTAAAGCAAAGAGCTTCCCATTTTCCTGGGAAGAGGGTATAGCTCTTATTTGTGGGTTTACAATGTTGTCTCTCCCATCAGGTCCTAGGAGAACCAGTAAGAAGAGGGCCCCAGGAGCAGTCAGGACATGAGATGACCCACGTCTCAGCCACTAAGGCACAGAAGTTAACATTAGAACAGGGCGATCCTAACCAAGGCTGGGGCAGTGAAGGCCAACAGAGTCCTTGGCGGGCTTGCCATCAGATTGGAGATCTGGAACAAAAGAACTGGACTGGGGCACAGTCAGAAAGGAAGACGCTCATGTCAAGGTCCTGGATCGTGGCTGCTGGAACTTAGCCTACAGTTTTTACGACACTTAGAAGCATTTCTGTCTTATTGTGGATAGCAAAAAAGTGAAAGTGCTTTTCTCTTGTCATCAGGATGTTGACCACCTGGAATCAGTGAGACTGCAAACTATAAAGCTCTCCTGATACTATTTTCAGTTTCTAAAGTGGGGATAACAGGAGCCCTGCTCACTGGATTTCAGGGAAAACAGAATGAGAGGCCTTATGGAAATCACTGAACAGAGTCACCTCCTGCCGTGGCTCCCTGTCACAGAGGCCGTGGAGGCTCAGAGGTTTCTAGTAATTCTCATATTCTATACATCTCTTCCCCTGGGGGTGGTCCTTCCAGGGCTGCCAGATGTGATGACCTCCATTCAACCCAGATCCTTCAATTTGCCTTGGGGTAGACTCATAACATCATCCCACCCCTAGTCCTGGATGCTCCCGCCGCTGCTGGCCTCCTTTCTCTGGTCCTTCTTTTCTTTGCCCATCAAGATATATCTGTTTTGTTTCTCCTTTGCTCAGGGTTCTCTCTCTTTCAGT
The DNA here is from genome assembly GCA_006410935.1 of Redunca redunca. NCBI lineage: Eukaryota > Metazoa > Chordata > Mammalia > Artiodactyla > Bovidae > Redunca > Redunca redunca. The sequence goes on from SJYQ01001239.1 coordinate 216,029, forward strand.
GTTAAGAACCTCTGTAATATGCTTTGGTGATTTAATTAAAAGAAGCTCTCAATAGATGGGACCCAGGAATAGAGGAGCAAAATATCAGAGTGAGGGGGCTCTTTCCAGGGTGCCTGACAAGACACTGATGGCAACGTCCTGTTCTGTGCACTTCAAGTCCAATTCTAATGAGCATCTGTGCAAAATGAGGCAGGACGGGACCTGGTCGTGTGATTCTCCTTGTGGTCTCCACACTTGCAGCCTTGGCCCCTAGACACGCAAACTAGGGGCACAAGATGGGGGCACAAGAGCTTAGCTTTTGTCTTGTTTAGGTTTTGGGAAGGAACTGATTTTCTGATGTTCAACCCACAAGTGGAAAACTGGAAGAGAAGTGAAGGCAGCTTGATTAGAGAACAGTGAAACTGGTGTGCACCAAAAGGATTTGGTGACTGGAGGTGACAGTTCCAACTTTTCATTGGCAAGAAAGGGTGTATGGTTATCTCTTAGCATCCAGGGAGGGACTGGTTACAGGGCTCCTCTTTCCTCCCACTGATAACAAAATCTTTGGACACTCAAGACCCTTCAATAAAGAGGCCTAGTACAGTTGCCACCTGCTTTATCCGTAGGTTCTCCATCTGCTGACAGAACATGCAGATGCAGAGGGCGACTGTGAATTTCCATGGACATATTTCCCAGTTCATGTATACATCTGGCCAGTGCTGCTCACAATTTGCTCAACTCGACTGAACAGCTCGTCACTCCAGTGGCACCAACCAGCTGGAATAGGCTTGGGGGATTTGTCTCTATTTTAATTCCACTAAAGTGGAGCAACTGTTCCTCTGCTCTGAAGACTCCACCTAAACTTCCTAGAGGAATGTCACTACAAGTTTTATTCCCAAGTCCAATGTGTGATTTCTTTCTTTCTTTCTTTTTTTTTTTTTTTTACACCAAGCAATTCTCAGATACCAGCTGGGTGTCCTACAATTCAACTAAATTCTAACACTGAAGAGATGGCATCAGATTCCACAGGTTAAAGACTCAGACCTCCCCCTTCAGATGCCAACGTCACTTGTGCTTCTGATGTGCCCATATAGATAGAGGTTCTCCTGACGCCCTTCTTGGGCTCAATTCACTTGCTAGTGTGGCTCAAGGAGCTCAGAGAAACATTGTACTTTCTAGATCAGCATTTTATTAAAAAAGGATAGAATTCAGAAACTGCTAGCTGGAATAGATGGCCAGGGCAAGGCATGAAGACGAGTTGCTGAGCTTTAATGCTTTCTCCCCAGATCTCCACATGTTCACCGATCCAGAAACTCTTGGAACCTCACCCTATTAGGCTTTTATGGAGGCTTCGTTATGTAGCCATGGCTCTTTAAATTATTGGCCATTGGTGACTGAATTCATCCTTCCCAGAGGTCTGGCTGGGACTGAAGGTTCCAATTCTCTAATCAGTGGTTGGTTTCTCTAGGTGGTTGGTCAATCACCTAGCCCCTGGTCTAGGTGATTTCCAAAGTCACCTCATCCAAATAAAAAGTTATGTTTATTACTCTCATCATAGGAAATTCCAAGGGTTAGGGGATTGATAGGAAAGACAGTGAAAGTGTTAGTCACTCAGTTGTGTATGAGTCTTTTGCAACCCCATGTACTGTAGCCCACCAGGCTCCTTTGTCCATGGAATTTTCCAGGCAAGAATACTGGGGTGGGTTGCCACTCCCTTCTCCAAGGGATCTTTCTGACCCAGGGATGGAACCTGGATCTTCTGTGTTGCAGACAGATTCTTTACTGTCTGAGCCACCAGAGAAGCCTCAAATACATATATCTCATTAAAAGTTACACTATCACTGTCACAAAAATTTAAGTTTCAAGAGGGGAGGACTTGGGAACTCCTTTCCCTAGGTCTGTTGGGGCCTACATGTTGAAGACTGGAGATCTTGGCAAAGAGACGGTAAACTTCCCATAAGTGCTTTTCCTAAATCACTGTGAATTCCAGCACTGAATGGGGGTTAGGAACAAAAATCTCACCTCTCTGCCCATCAAGAGTTGGTTAATCTTCACACACAAATGAGGAAAATTGTTTTGTGAAAGAAGCAATGAGAAAACAATCTTATGGGCTGTTCTTGTAGCTGGCTGTTGTCCTTGTGAGAGAGACTTTTCTGTTTGTAAATGATGAGCTTGGCTGTGAACCAGCAATTCATTAACTGTAATTCACTGAGCACTTACTATATCCCAGGCTAGTTTCAGAGAGAAAAGTGAAAGTGTTAATTGGTTAGTCATGTCCAACTCTTTTGAGATCCCATGGACTATCACCCACCAGGCCCCTCTGTCGATGGAATTCTCCAGACAAGAGAGAATTCCTCCTGGGGTAGGTAGCCATTCCCTTCCCCAGGGGATCTTTTTGATCTAGGGATGGAACTTGGCTCTCATGCATTGCAGGCAGGTTCCTTACCATCTGAGTCCCTAGGGAAGCCCAGTCTCCGAGAGAAGAGGGATATTATTCTTTCACTGCCACACTCTGATTTGTTTGGTTGAGTCTGTTTGCCTTTTCCTTTGTGTCTGTGTTTTCTTTTCCTTGACCTGCTTTATTTACTCCCTCTCTTGGCTTTACTTACTGTTGCAGGAGGGGAGAGGAGATAACAGTAGCACTGCTCAGGGACTGGGATGGGCTAATCCTAACCAGGGCTTTCTCACGGCTAATAGTGAGATGGGGGCACATCCCTTTCCCCCTTGAGGCTGATTAAGCATCAGTCAAGTGAGCCCATTGAATCAGACAACTATTTCTTCTTCCAGTGCTGACACTCCTGGCCTTCCCCTGCCAGTTGGAGCTTTTTATCTGCAGAAGTTCTTTCAAGAGGTTATTTGTTGTAATTTAATGTAGCTTCATTATGATAAGTGCCTCTAAGTAGTTTTGTTCTTACTGTGGGATTTTTTTTTTTTTTTTTTAATGTGGCTTTCCCCTGTAGTATAATCATTTCAGCAAGAGCCTGTCTCTGGCATATACTCATGGGACTGACTTCACTCTTAGTACTTTTCAAGGGGAACACATATAAATCTGGGAGCATTAGGACTGAGCAGGGTCCAACCTTCAAAATCCACTCTTGTGCACTGACTGGTTGTCCATTCACAAGACTGGCAGCCAGTGAGGATGTGGTGGCTCCAGAGATGCTGGGTCATTCAGATGCTTTAGACAGTAGAGGACAAACTCAGGGTGGCTGCCGCAGGTACCTCCTGGGTTATCTGCTCGGCCCTCTGCTCTAAGCACTGTGAAGGTAGGTGACTCCTTATAGCCATGTTTGCCCCTTGCCTCCAACTGATAAAGGTGCGCATCTGATTCAAGGTTGGCTCATCATAGAACTTCCCTGAGAAAACAGAGTTAGGGTGGAGAAAGAGATCACTCTTTAAGGTAGCTGGACCGCCCTGAAGGAGATGTGGGTGGATTTCCCCAGGCAGAAATGGAGACAATTGCACTACAGAGAGAAGGATGAAGTAGCTTTGTGGGTGGGGCTGTGATGGAAGATGGTGATGACCGTTTCCCAGTTTTTCCTTTTGAGTCCTCTGAGGTGTGGCTACATTTCTATACTTTAGACATGGCCACATAGCTTTGATTAGTCTCCATCACTAACAAGGATCCTTTCCCATAGGGTATTTAGATAGATATAAGCTGGAGGCTCATATTGAAGAAAAATATTTCTTCCTATACTATTGTGCCCTTCATTATTTGTCCACTGATTAATTCATTCATTCACTCATTTAATAAGCATATATTGAGCTATACTACATACTGGGTATGTGCTCTGTAGGGACTGACGAGTGATATGGACACAGGGCCTGACCTCAGGGAGCTTATGGTCTGCTCCCGTGGCTGCCCTAACAAGTTACTATTAAAACAAACATGGTCACTTAAAACAATAGAAATTTATTCTTTTGCAGTTCTGGAGGCCAGAAGTCCAAAAAAAGGTGTCAGAGTCTTCACTCCATCTGATGACTCTAGGGGAGAATCCTTCTTTGCCTCTTCCAGCTTCTGGTGCCTCCAAAAATCCCTTGGATTATAGCCACATCCCTGTCTCTGATTGCACCTGGTCTCTCCTCCTCTCTTAGTGTTTCTCTCCTCTGAGTGTCTCTTGTAAGCACACTTGTCATTGGATGTAGGGCCCGTCTGGATAATCCAGGCTGATCTCATCTGCAGTTCCCTAACTTAATTATACCTGCAAAGACCCTTCTTCTAAATAAGGTCACATTTATAGGAACCAGAGATTAAGACATGAACACAACTTTTTGGGGGCTACCATTCAGCCTACTACAGATTGGTGAACCAATCGTAGGAGCATGAAGCATGTTACAAAGGGAACATGTAAAGTCCTCAAGAAAATGCTGCCACAACTTTTTGGAGGTACCAGGGAAAGCTTGTCAGAGGAAGTGACATCATCTGAAATGGGAAGGAAGAACATTACAGAGGGTGGAGCCTTACAGAGGAAGGAAGAGGGAGAGTTAGGAGAGGACGCATGTCCACGGAAGAAAGGGGAGGCACCATGGCTGGGGTGGGGCATGCAGATAGACTGGGGAGGCTTGTGGGTTCCCTCTGCACAGCCTCAGTGCTGTCTCGAGGTTTTATCCGAAGGAAAGCGACTTGATTTGCATTTATAAAGAGATTTCTTGATTCCTTCCCTTTTTCTCAGCAGCCTCCAACTCCCTAATTTTCTGCAGAGGGCCAACGATATCATTGGTGGGAAATCCATGACAATCCAGAAAGGCTCAGGAGAGGGAAGCCGCCTAGGTTGAAAAGTATCAAAAGCCCCTAATTAGCATCTAATGTGCCACTCTCCCCACCTCTCATCCCCGCCTGCCTTAATTTTGGTTTTGCAAATTTTAAGTCAGTAAACTGTTATTTACCTCAAGGCCTAAGATACCATAGGCAATTTAATATTGTGAAAAATAAGAGGTGTCTTTGCTATTCTGACATTTATTCTTTCAGAGCTCTCTCTCTCTCTCTTTTTTTTCCCCCTAATGAACGTTTCTTTCTGTCCTTCCTCTTATCTGTTTTAACACATGCCATTTACTACCCCCGACCTGCTGATTACCGGGCTGGGCACAGGCTTACGTCACTGTCAGGGGAAGGAGAGGAAAAATGACAAAGTAAATGGCAAGATGTCGGGGCGATAGCGAGCAGCAAAATTTGCAGCGCTTGGCAGAACGCGGCACCCAAATGAAATTGCGGGCTCCGGGCGGGCGGGCGGGCGAGGTGCGGCTGAGACCCAGGCAGGTGCGTGGGCCACGTGACTGATTATTCAAATAGGCCGATGATTAACTCGGTTTATATTGATGCAAATAATCTTGCCGGAGCCGGCAACGGCTAATGCATTTTTGGAACTGTGGTTTTCCATTGATAGCACAAAATAGTGTAGAGGAAAGCCATTTTCATAATATTAATAATGGAATTACAGAATCAGGTCACTTAAAGGAACGGCGCTGACTCAGCGAAAGCAGCGTCGACTTGACTGTGGAGATTAATGCTGAGCAAAACGAAGCACAAACCTTGTGCAGCTATCTCATGGCATGAAACACACGTCTCTTACCGTTTTCTTTTTAAAAGGAGTGAGCTTGAGAAATGGTTCGAGCTAAGTACAGTTCTCAGCCGAATTTATTGCTTAGGAAAGAACTGTCCAGTGTGCTGAGGGAGCCTCTTCTGAGGTGTTGCTTCCTTTTCTCTTTGATCAAATATTGGGTTTACCTTCCACGCCCAAGCCCTGGTTTAATGCCAGCATCTTAGGACAACGTCTGCAAATGCTTTCTGAATGAGTGCTTAAAACTGCAAATGAAGATCCATAAATGCCCTCTAAAGAAATGAATACATTTGCCAGTGAAGATCTTGTCGGGTTGATGAGAGATACTGGGATGATCTCCCGGGATCATCTGCTGGGTAGAGTGAGCCAAGATGAGCTTCTGGGAGTGTCGGAGGGCAGCGTGGGGACACAGTGGCGCCGACAAAGGAGGTGGCTCTATGTGTGAATTCTAAACCAAACCAAACCAAAAAAACCTTGAAAATATTTGGAGGAGGGCACAAAGGTGTACATAGGGTGAGGTTCACTGCAGGGCTTTTATGAAGATGAAGCAACCAGAGATGGAATACTCTGCAGATGTTGAAGATCATGGTGAAGGGACAGGAAAAATGTTCGTGGTATATTAACAGAAGAAGCAGGCTACAAACATTTTAAAAAAGAAAGTCAAGGGGTTCCTGTCATGATTATTTATCTAGCCCAGTTCATCTTTCTAGTGGCTTGATGACTGAGAATAGGGTAAGAGGCACCTGGGTAAGAAGCCAACTGCTTCTCCTTCAGAAATACCTCTTCTCAGGCAAAAGAAGGGACTGGAGAAGAATTATGGGACAAAAAGTAACTTGGAAGGGAGTCAAATGCTGTTAGAAGTTATGCATGTCATGTTTTTTTAAACACGGAAAAATTTTGGCAAAATATGCAGAACGGAAAATTTAGCATTTTAACTGAAGTGTACAAATAGTTGCATTTTTGCATTCACAGTATATAAGCATCAACATTCTTTCCCAGTTCTGAGGTTTCTTGCAAATTGAGAAACTTTCGTTTCATATATGTATGCGAGGAATTGGAACAGGGCTGAAGACCCATTAAGCACAGGCTAGAGGTTGCCTGCTCATCTAGGCTGATCTCCATGCACCAGCCAATAGCTGGGTTATCGCACCATGAAGCCCCTGCCAGCAGTCGCAGAGCCAGGCTGTGGCAGGATCATAGGATGGAGAGTCAGATCAGTCTTCCTGGTTGTATCTGTCTCTCTGTTACTTTCCCGGGTTGTTACCACAGCTGGATCACTTACAGTGTTGGAGGAGGTCATGAAGAGAACATAATTGCAGGTTGGACCTCACCAGCTGGACCCGTCCTCGGAATGTACTTCGTGCTCACTGTTCTCACAGTGGAAGCCCTTTGCAAAGATGCAGCCTTGAGAGAGCAAAGCGATGCTGAGGCTGTCTTTATGATACACATGACTGAATCCCGTTAAGGCCTCTAGATAAACTTAAAATTCTGATTGGGGGGTACTGAGATCTATTCAACTTGTGGCATCCAGTCAAGTCTCCTATATAAGTTCCCTTGATTATTAAAACTGTCGCCTACCAGTCTGGAGTGGGTTGCCTCTTTCTCTGGTCTCTCCTTGCCCTCTGTGAGTGGGGGTTAGTGATGCCTGTCTTTCTTTTCTCTGTCAACAAATCTCAGGCCAGGATCTGAGCGGGGTGCTACGCTCCTCCAGGAGATGGGGAGAGGGAGTGGTAATCAGGGGAGTTTTCTTGTCAAGATACACACTGAGCAGGGGGATCGGGGAACTCTATACCCATTATGTGAGGGGAATAGGGCAAGGAGTGGGCGAGAGGATAACCCAAAGGTTAAAAGAGGAGGTTCAACTTCTAGGAAATATTCCTTCTGGTGTCCTGAACAGAGGGAAGCTTTTACGTTGAGAATGCCTTTATCATTATTTTTTTTAAACCACAGTATCTTCTTTCCTCCTTCATTATTGTGATCTACGTTCGTTGTTTTGTTTCTGTTAAGGTGCCTGCTGGGAACACTATATACGCATTTCACCTGGCTGTGCCCCTGGTATACTCCTGGGGGCAGCTTAGTCCCCTGGCATCTTTGCTAGCACAAGTTTAACCACCTTCAGGAGAACGAGAACATTGGGCTCCTTATTTTTAGCAGAGGGGAATGCAGTCCGCAAAGGGTGATAAATACCCCTTTATACTAAATATTTCACAGTAATGAAAAAAACAACCTCTGCCTTAAAATTGGACATTTTTTTCAGTGTAGTTTTTTTTTTTTTTTTCAGGGCAGACAAATTGGCTAAGTCGGGGTGGGCAGGTGTAGCTCTCATCAGCCCTGGATAGATTTCCTGGTGGCTGGCCCAATGGGGCGTGCAGAATTTCCGCCTGTGGTCCTCGGCACACATTCATCAGGGAGCAGGCGAGGGGAATGTTGCTGGCAGAAGCAGCCGAGGAGAAAGGATTCACCTTTGTGAGCAAATAATTTTCAGCCCTGGGAGCAGCTGGGATGTAAAAATCAAATCCCCGACCTGGGATCTCCACTGGGCTGGTTCATTTACACTTGAATAGGAGCTTTGAGGGAAGGTAGCAAGCTCTTTGTGATTAAGGAGGGGCCACAGGTGCTCTGATGGCAGGGGCGGAGTGCTGGCAGCTCCACCTTGGGAACTTGGTACTTGGGGCTGGTGGCCTGGTTGAGGAGTCACCACATTGGGGCCTGGGAGGCACAGAGATGATTAGATTTTCCAGGCTGATGTTTGACTGAATTCTCACTGTGGTGGTTTAGGCTTTATTTCTTTCATTCCAAGTGTCAACTGAAAAAAAAAAAAAAAGCACAGTGTGAGAGCTGTGGGTTAAGTTTATCTGGGGCAATATGAGAGGAACCTGGTGCATGCGTGGGCCATGTTCTGGTCCTGCTGCTGCTGCTAAGTCGCTTCAGTCGTGTCCAACTCTATGTGACCCCATAGACGGCAGCCCATCAGGCTCCCCCATCCCTGGGATTCTCCAGGCAAGAACACTGGAGTGGGTTGCCATTTCCTTCTCCAAAGCATGAAAGTGAAAAGTGAAAGTGAAGTAGCTCAGTTGTGTCTGACTCTTAGCGACCCCGTGAACTGCAGCCCACCAGGCTCCTCTGCCCATGGGATTTTCCAGGCAAGAATACTGGAGTGGGGTGCCATTGCCTTCCCCGATGGCCTGGTCCATAGGGTCATAAAGATTTGGACACAAATGAAACAACTTTGCACTTGTGCACATGAGGACTGCAGCCTGGGAGCCAGCACCTCAGATAGTTCTGAGAAACTGCTCCAAAGAGGTAGTGCAGAAAGGACAGTATATATGATTTTGGCAAAGGGGGAGTACATGCAATCAAGCACATATTTTTTGTAGAAAGTTTCCGCTGGTTTCATGAAGCTTTTGCTAGTCACGAGAAACAATTGTCACCCTGAAGGATTTCAGTGCTTTTCTAAATATGAGGAAATATAAGAACTGGGCTCATAAAATCAGCTCCCGAGAATATCTGACTATCTAAAGACCCGTCCTGCTGGTTTTCCAGGAGCACAGAGTGCCTCAGTTCTGCTCTCCACCCTGAAATCCTTCAGGGGGTGTTGGAGGTCCGCAGCTGCAGCAGCAAATGATTTAATCCCTATAGAGGTAGATGGCAAGCCCATGCAAGTGCTGATTTGTGGTTGACACAAGGGAGATTCACAGGGTGACTTTTTTTTTTTATTAATAGACTTTATTTCTTAGAGCACTTTTACGATTATAGAAAAACTACGCAGAAAGTACAGCAACTTTTCACAGACTCCATTCCCTGTCCCATACCCACCAGTTTCCCCTATGATTACCTTCCTGCATTAATGTGCTACATTTGTTACAATTGTTGAACCAATTAACTAAAGTCCATATTTTACACTAAGGTCACTGTGTTGTTGGGCTCCCTGGTGGGCTCAGTGGTAAAGAGTCTGCCCATTAATGCAGGAGATTTGGGTTGGATTCCTTGGTCAAGAAGATCCCCTGGAGAAGGAAATGACAACCCACTCCAGTATTCTTAACTGGAAAATTCCATGGACAGAGAAGCCTGGCAGGCTACAATCCATGGGGTTGCAGAGTTGACAACTTAGCAAGTAAACAACAAACAACACTGTTGTACAGTCCTATAGGTTTTTACAGTGTCCTATGGGAGCCAGTGATTTTCCCAGAGCATTTACTCCTCCAAGCAGTGCCCAGGCTCTAGTGGAGCCCTTGTGGGCTAAGCAAAGGGGTCACGAGTGTCAAGCTGTCTGAGAACAGTGTTGCTCGTCTCTGTCCAATGGGAAAAGAAGAGCTGCTCGCAGGCCTAAGGATGAGTGTCACTGACACTAGGAGAGGTCACTTGGAGAAGTGTTAGGTTTGCTCTGCAACAGGTGAAGAGTCTGCCTGGATCCCCCTTTCCCACCTGGATGTCCCTTCCCATCAACCTTTGGGTTCACATTTTCTTGGGCTATTGGGAGGGGTGGTATATTCACATGGGGCCACTGGATGATGTCAAGAGGTCCTGAGACATCCCCCACCCCGGACCACTGGCTTCCAAAGTCTCAGTTTATCCCACTGCATTTGATTTTCTTGTGGCTCCCTGGGAGCAGAAGAGGTGGGATATTCATTTGGCCTTAAAAATGGGGTTAATGAAATGAACAAAGATACAGAAGGTGGACATAGAAAGAACCAGCTTATTATGCGCTCAGTCAGTGCTGAGTACTGACTCTATCCTAGGAGAGTTCCAAGAGTTTTGCTCCCCATGAATTAACTCATTTAATCCTCAAAAGAACTATGTTGTTTATTATTACTACCCCTATTTTATCAGAAAACAACTTAAGAAAAGTTGAGTAACTTTGCTCAGGTGAGTGGGTCTAGAGTCTTATTCTGAGTTGCTGGAAGCTTGGTCAATGCACTGTTGCTGTTGACTGAGACTCACTGTATGTAGGGCCAGATACCCACATACACTCTCAAATTTCAGTCTAACTCCAACTCTGTGAGGGAAGGCATTTGTCTTTGACAGAGAGACTGAGTCTCAGAGAGGTCAAACAACTTAAGCTCAGCCATAACTGAGGCAAAACTGAGGCTTGAACTCAGAATTCCCTGAATTGAAACTCGGACTCACTTTCTCATATATTAGTAGCTTCTGTACCTGGAAACACAGCTGAATAACCCAGGGAGCATTAATAAATCCAAACCTCTCAGTCCTGTCTCTGGAGACTGATGTAGAAGCTTGGGGGCAAGCCTGGGAATCTGTATTTTATAGAAGCCTTCCTTGGCGGTATTGCCAGCTCATCAGGTGCCCAAGTCCATGCCTAGAAGGGACACTCTGCCCCCCACAGCGGCACCACGGTCTGGTTGGGGTGCAGGGTGCACAGCAGCATTGCTTTGTGATGCATTTCAGTTAATGAAATCACTCTAATAGTTTGAGTGGACGTGGGGATCTGAATCACCCGTGAGCCACTCATCTGGGAAGCCAGTCCAGAAGCAGATGCTACTTTACTGACTTGCTACAAGGGTCCAGGGGGCAAGGAACCTGCAGGCCCATTCCTTCTGCATGGTGAGGCTCTCCTATCCCCCGGCCTGTAGTGGGTGGACCCCAAGAGAACCCAGATCACCAGCCAGAAGGTGCCTCGGTGAGACCTAGAGTCTGAGCAACGGCCATCATCTCAGTCAGTGTTCTTTAGTCTTGCCTGCACATAGCCTTGCTTTGGGGAGACTTTTGAAAGAAGACTGATGCCTACTCCACCCTAAACCAATCAGATTCGAACCTCTGAGGGTGGCGATAGGGGATGAGCATTTAAAAAAACCCTCTAGCTGACTCTGATGCAGGGGCCAGGTTGTAAACTGTTGATTGGATGAAGCTGATGTTTAGTTGCCTCTCTGATGTTTAGTTCTTTGGGTGATTTCTTTCCTTTACCAAGTGCTGCGGGTTAAATTTTTTTTTAAATTTAACTAATACACTTTATTTTTTATTACAGAGTCCCCATAGATCCTCACCTCCACACATGCATGACCCCCATCAAATGCTGTTTTTGATACAAATTTGCAAGACTTTAAATAACCAAAGGACAACTCTCAGATTTCCTATCCTGAAAAGATGCTTCCTAAAATCGCTCAGGCACAAAATTGACAGAAGTTTCATGGCAACGGCTTGAGTGACTGGCTGAATCTCTAGCTCCTCTGCGGTCACAGTGTTGAACTGGGCTGGCTGTTCCCTTTGCCTAGGTGCAAGCAGGCTTGCAAAATTTCTCTGGTGGAATCTCTGTGGCTGAAATCTGCCAGTCTCAGGGACCAGTCTGGCAGGCACTCCATGTGAGTGAGAGTATATCAACAGAAATGGGCTGCCAACTAGATTTTAAAACAATCATGTTCAAATCCCCTTGAAACAAGGGAACAATCCCCCTCACCTCCACTGTTGCACCTATTTTTTTCTAAAATTCTCTTCAGCTCTATGAAAATCTTTGCAGCAGTTTCTCAGCTTGTTAAATACAAAAACATTTCACTAGGGGGCACTTCAAGACTGAGTAAGGAAAATACTCATCAGCTTGGTGACAATGGATTTCACTTCATCATTAACTAGGTAAATAGTCCTGCACAAAGCAAAATATAAAAAATACATAAGGAATTAAATATGTATTTAGCTGAAACTGTGATTCAATTTCTGTGGGTTGTTTCCTTGAAACTGGACATGGGAGGGAAGAGGCATTCTTGGGCTTACTGATAATTTTGACTTGAATATTAAAATGATAACAACAATAGTCCCTTTACCTGGTTTAAGATGGACACTTTGCCTACTGCAGTGCTTTAGTGCAACGGAGTGTTTAAAGCTTTTATTCAAATTTATGTTTAAGAAATGTCTTTTTTTGTTGACATTCATGAAGAGCATTACCGTGGTTCCTAGCAAGTCCCTGCTGTAGGGTTGACGGAGGATTGTGTATGGAGGAGAGAAGGTCTACAGGTGCATCAGGACCTGAATTCTGGACTTGGACTCGTTCTATCCAGCAGTATGACTTCGGGCCAATCACTGCCCCTCTTGGGACCTCAGTATCCTCGTTTATAAAATGTATCTCTTTCTGATGGAACATGCTATAAGAATTTCCCAAGCGGTCTCTTTGGTTTGCTTTCTCCTGAACAGGTTGTGCCCTGACTACATCCTGCCCAGGTGGGATTCTGTAGGCAGCTTCAGTGCATTCTTCTGGGAAGCTCCTTTGGGGCCAGGCGTGGACACCCCACTCTTACCGCAGGGTTCCTGCCAGCACTGGCACGAAGATTTTCGTTGCTTACCCCTCTGCTACAACCATGTGTCTCGGGGTGCACTCATTTCCTAGTGGCTGCTGCGTAAATTACCACGAACCGGGAGGGTTAAAACAGCAGACATGCATTTTCTCACTCTTCTGGAGGCCAGACGTTTGAAATCGAGGTGTGAGCATGCCATGTTTTCCCGAAGGCCCTGGGGGAATATCTTTCCACACCTCCTCCACTTCCTGGTGGCTCTCACAGCCCCACGTGTTCTCTGGCTCTGGTAGCACAATGGCGGCTCTGCCGCTCTCTTCATGTGGTCTTTTCCGTGTTTCTGAGTGCCACCAAATCTATCTGTCTTTATTAGGCCACTAGTCATTGGAGTAAGGCCCACTCAAATCCAGGATGACATCATCTTAGCTCAATTACGCCTGCAACGATTCTGTTTCCCAAAGAAAGTCAGAGCAAGGAGATCAAAGTAGTTAATCCTGAAGGAAATCAACCCTGACTATTCATTGGAAGGACTGATGCTGAAACTCCAATACTTTGGCCACCTGATTCGAAGAGCTGACTCATTGGAAAAAATCCTGATACTGGGAAAGATTAAGGGCAGGAGAAGGGGGCGACAGAGGATGAGATGGTTGGATGGCATCACTGACTCAACAGACATGAGTTTGAGCAAACTCCCGGAGGTAGATAATGAAGGACAGGGAAGCCTGGCGGGCTGCAGTCTATGGGGTCGCAAAGTCAGACACGACTGAGCGACTGAACAGCAGCGACGAGGTCACAGCCACAGCACTGCCTTTATTCACAGGTACTGGGGGTGCGGATTTCCACATCTTTTAGGGAGACACTCAGGCTCCGATGTGCTTGCAGACCTTCCCCTCTCCTGTGCAGAAGATCCCTCGTTAATCCCACAGCAGAGACTCGCCTGCTCCACATTAATGCTGTGTGTTATGTTCCTAGTGTCTTCTTGAAAAAAGACATTTCTTGAACATAAATTTCTGAGTTTAAGCCTCAAATACTCAATTGCACTAAAACACTGAAGTAAGCTAAGGATCCCTGTTCAATCAGATGAAGAGAATATTATTAACCATCATTAACATCATTATTCTAATCCTCAAGTCGAAGTCACCACTAAGACCAAGAACCAGGGCTTAGAGCTTCAGTGTGTCTTTTTGGGAGACACAGCTCAACACACAGTACAGGCTGTGACAAGCAGAGCTTCCTTGGGAGGGTCGTGAACCAGGCTCCCTCACTCAGGAGAAGAGGCAGAGCTCCCAGCATTTCTCAAGCAGCTAGGGCCCCCGTGTTCTCTCTGCAGGCTTGGTCCCTGACGTCAGGGATGGGTCTGCTGGGTCGGCTGACTGCCAGGATGTGGAGGCGAAGGAGAATGACAACCTTGATCTGCTTTCCACATTCCTTTTTTTGCAGATGCTGGCTGGGTTGGCTGGGCAGGGAGCTGCAAGGTGGGGGTGCCTGATGCTGGGTTGGAGTATATCATACATTCCTGTTCTTGGGTGGTCAGCTTTGTTCTCTGCACCAGCCCTTTCTCATTTCACTGTTTGGTTCCAAGTGGTGCCTCCGGATAAAAAGTAACCCAGAGGCACGTGGGGATGCTGAGGTTTGGCCAGCGGGGCTAGGAGCTGTTTTCTGACTGTAGATCAGTTTTAGGAGAAGCAGAGATTTCTCTGCGCTGACTTGAGATTCCAAGCAATCCAAAACAGCTACCAAGCACTGCTGCTCTGATGTGCAGCCTGCTGCCCGGTGGCCTAAGAAAGCAATGGGTCAGATTGATCGCTGTGCTCTTTCTAGAAATTTCTAGGAAACACCTGGGATGGTACAAGTGGCCTGAAGCCAGAAAGTATTTTTGCTTCTCCAAGTTGAGTGTTTATCAGATGTTTCCCCCGCCATAAAACAAACTCTGTTGATTTGAATGCCGTGATCTTTCCTTAAAGAGTGTCTGGTCATTATGGATTCAGTTCTGTGAACACCCACTTCTGTCTTTCTCCTGAGCAGGGTGAGCTGTGGGTGAAAGTTTGACTCTAACTTGCCTTAGCAGCGAGCAAGCACGTTTCCTCTTAGCGAAGCAACTTTTTAATGTGTCTCTGCGAGACACTGCTCAGAACACCTCCACCCGGGCACTTAGGCACCGCACTGAGATGTTAAGTACAGAGGATGGCGGGATGTTTTTGTTGCTGTGCTCAGCAAAGCCGACTGCTTTTTACAAACACATTAAACATTAATATCTACAGAATGGGCAGTTTTAGAGTGCACAAGCACGAGTTTCCTGGACACGGATTTATTTATTTTTCATTAATGTAACCTTAGCATGCTACATATTTCTTGCGGAGCTCCAGATCTGAAAAGGCCTTGGCAAGGCCCGATGAATACTTCATGATTCCATTTAAGACCAAGGGAGCCAATAAACTCACCCCAATTTACATTTCAGCGGAGTCTTATAAGTAATGCATGTCGACCGCCTCCCAGCTGTCTCCTGGGCTGCCTAACATCTCAGCGCATTCGTGGCCTTTTTGGGAGACAGAACAGAGAAGTATTCTTTTCCATCTGTTTTCCGTTTCTTTTTTCAGCTCCTCGAATCCCTGCTCTGGTGGTCTTGACTAGATGATTGGAAGGAGCTGGTCACAGAGAGCGCTGTGGTCTCTCTCCTCCCTTCCTGGGTCAGCCAATAAACCTCCCTCCCCCCACACCCCCATGGTTTCGGTATCACCCGCTGAGCCAAGCCTTTCAGATGACAGAGCAGCCCTGGGCCCACGGGTCCAGCCTGTCCTGACTCTCCAGCTATTCTGATTCAAGCTGGTTGGGCAGCTTCCATCTCAGACCTGACTTTCTTAGAACAGGAGCCCCATTTTGCTGTCTTCATGTCGGTCTCTCGGCTGATGCTGCTTGCTCAGCTGGCCTGGCAAGCACTGGCTGCCCTGCCCTGTGCCCCTTCGTCCACTCCCTCCAGACTCCTGATCCAGGAGCTGATGACTCTGGGCCGCCCTCCTCTAACCTGCACCCTCTCTACATGGGGTGAGTCAGAATGGCACTACCCTGCAGAATCTTCCAGTGGTTTCCAACTATTCAAGGCCCGCCCGAGTATCCAGCTGGCCTATGGGCTTCAGACTTGCCACTTCACACAGTGGGCAGAATTGGCATAATTGCATGTGCCAGTCCTTGAAAGAGGCTTCCCTGGTGGCTCAGATGGTAAAGAGTCTGCCTGCAGTGCGGGAGACCCAGGTTAGATCCCTGGTTGGGGAAGATCCCCTGGAGAAGGAAATGGCAACCCACTCCAGTATTCTTGCCTGGAAAATCCCATGAACTGAGGAGCCTGGCAGGCTACAGTCCATGGGGTCACAATGAGTTGGACATAACTGAGTGAATTCACTTTCTTTCACTTTCAATCCTTGAAATAAATATCTCTTCCTATGTATGTGTGTCAGTTCAGTTCAGTTGCTCAGTCGTGTCCGACTCTTTGCGACCCCATGAATTGCAGCACGCCAGGCCTCCCTGTCCATCACCAACTCCCAGAGTTCACTCAGATTCATGTCCATTGAGTCAGTGGTGCCATCCAGCCATCTCATCCTTGTCGTCCCATTCTCCTCCTGCCCCCAATCCCTCCCAGCCTCAGAGTCTTTTCCAATGAGTCAGCTCTTCGCATGAGGTGGCCAAAGTACTGGAGTTTCAGCTTTAGCATCATTCCTTCCAAAGAAATCCCTGTGTATGCATGTGTAATATAATATATATAATAAATATAACTATATGATAAATACAAATATGTATATATTTATATGTTATGTATATATATGTGTGTGTGTGTGTGGGCAGTGATTTCGGTCGTGTCCAACTCTTTGTGACCCTATGGACTGTAGCCCACCAGGCTCCTCTCTCCTTGGGATTCTCCAGGTAAGAATACTGGAGTGGGTTGCCATGCCCTCCTTCAAGGGATCTTCCTGACCCAGGGATCGAACCCACATCTCTCTTGCATTGGCAGGTAGGTTCTTTATCACTAGTGCTACCTGGGAAGCCCATATGTATATGTTTATGTCAATTTCTATGTATAGGTATATGTATATCTCTTCCGTCTGTCTCTCTGGAGAACCCTGACTGATAATTCTGGAGCACCCCCTTTACTAGCCATCTGGTATAAGAGGCTATCCTCCCACTTGGCTCTCTGTGATGTGTACATACCCTTTGATGTTCTTCTTATGGAAAGGTGGAGACTAATTCCTCTCCCCTCCTGTACCAGCCAACCTTAGTGACTCACTTCTGTGAGTGGAATCCATGAGCTCTGAGGCTGCATTAGGAAAAGTGATATACTGTCAGCCTCATGCTCTCCTTCTCTCCTTGTCACTCTCTGTCCCTTGCTCTTGGAACCTTCCCACCACTTTGTGAGAAAGCTCAGGACATGAAGAGAGGCCATGAGAAGGTGTTACAGCCCACGGGCCCAGTCACGGTGGCAGCTGCCACCAGCGTCATCTCCAGACGTGGGAGAACAGCCTTGGGTGACCCAGCCGCCCACCTGGGAGCTGCCCCGGTGACAGTGAGCGGAGACACTGTCCTCACGGAGCCCAGCCCAAGGTGGAGAGTCAAGAGCAAAACCTAACGATTATTACTCTTTAAAGATATATATATATATATATTTAAATTTACTTTATTTTGCTACTTTAGGTTTTAGTTGCAGCACATGGGATCTTTCACTGTGGCACCTGGGCTTTGTTGCCCTCCAGCATGCCCCTGAGTGAGGATCCAACCAACCCCTGCATTGCAAGGAGGATTCTTAACCACTGGACAACCAGGGAGGTCCCTGGTGGTTGGTTTTTATACTGCAAAAGATAACTGGTGACCATTCTCTCTCTGTTTATGCTGATAGCGTCTTATTTTTCTTACTGCTCACTATGTGGAATAAAGTTATTTATTTCTTAACTTGTTTATTTTCTACCTCCTTTATTAAACAGAAGGTCCATGAAGGAGGGAACCTTTTCTACCTGATCCATTTTCCCAACCTAGTGCCTGTAAGAGCTTTTGGCACAAAATAGGTGCCCAGTTAATATTTCTAGAGTGAACCTACTCTAGAATACTCTTGAATCTACTAAATTATATTCTTTTTGATTTTCCTTCTTTCTTCTCTTTCTCTCTTTCTTCTCTGCCTCAGTCTTTCTCTTTTTTCTTTCTTTACTTTCTTACTTCTGCCTCTTCCCCTTCCTTTTTGATAATTTTATTACCTCTTATCACTCAAGTACTACATGAGATAATTTTCTTTGTAAAAAAGTAAAAATATTTCAGATAAAGCTGAGTTCTCCTTCTCCCCATGCCTGGCCTCTTTCTTCCTCCCCCAACATCCTCACCTGGGTACTGCCTTGGCTCTCAGAAGAGAGGAGAAGCCTCCCCCACCCCTCACCCAACACCCAGTGCTACAGGGGCCTGGTGAGCTCCTCTGCCTCCTAGCCTCACTCTCCTAACACCACCTTAATTTCGCTGGATCACTGTCCCCAAGCTCTTCCCTGAGGGGCACTTATGCCTGAAGCATTCAAAGGGTCAGGCTTCTTCTCAATAGCCCCTCTCTCCCAGCCTTTCTGAGGCTGGGATCTTAGACTCTGGGCAGGTGCGCCAGAAGAGTCACTGTTGATAGCACAGCCACGGCTGCATGACTTTGGTGGGGAGCAGTGGGGGGGCCTGGGACTGAGGAAGGGAGAGGACCCATCTGGACTGAACTGCGAGTGGTTTTCCCAGAGCCTTATGCCTTCGATTATTGATCCAGCACATTTGACAGGTATTTATTGCGCAGCTGCTATGGGGCCCGTGCTGTGCTGGAGAGGGCTGCAGTGGTAAATACGGCAGGCGAGTTTATGGCCTAGCAGGAGAGGGGGCAGAGAGGTGGCAAGTAAAAAGTCTAATTCGACGTGATCAGGGTGCTTCTGGAGATAAGTCAGGAAGTCATGGTCATGTTAAAGGGGCACAAGTCTAGCGTCGGAGGCCAGAGGAAGCCTCCTTAGAAACAGGAACGTGGAAGGTAGGCTCTGAAGGCCAACGAGGAGCTCACCAGATGCAGGTGGGAGCCAGGCGAGAGGAAGCAGAGCGCGGTGTCTGGAGGAGAGAGAGGAAAACAGAGAGGATACGGCCTCAGGCCAGGAGCCCAGCACAGTGGCAGGAGCCTGGGACCTGCTTACCAGGGCTACCCTTACCAGATGGAACTGTTGCGAGAACTTCAGCTTGTCGCCTTAAGCAGCAGGGAGGGAAGGCCAGCAGTCCTCAGCTTGGGACACCAGCACTGGGGCCCTGCTGGGCTCCCCGCAGGTGTGACCTAAGGCCTGGAGTGGGGGTCATTTCACATGCGGGTGCCGGGAACCCAGACCAGATGTTGCCCCCTGGTCCAGGAGGTCAGGCTCTTCACATTCCCCACTCTGACCTGGACACAGATCTCTTCCCTTTCCAGGCTTCTCCAGGAAGGCCACCCCTGTGAGGGCATGGGGACTGAACTGCTGCTCTTTGTGAAGGATGCGTGGGGTCAGGCATGGGGGTGGTGCTCATACAGCAGAGCCCAGGGAACTGCACACCCTCAGGCATGGGTCTCTTTTCTTCCCAGCCTTCTTTGAATGTGCCATTGACATGGAGTCTCCTCTCTCTGCTCCTCAGTCTCCGCTTCTTCCTCTCCTCCACCTCCCTCTTACCCTCCTTCTCTAGAACAGAGCAGTCACTTTTCTTATCTCATGCAGAGCAGCCCCACCTGCGTCTCTAATCCCAGCCCCGGCTGACCTGAGCCCCTGAGTGGTTTATCAAAGCATTTGCCTGATGAAAGTGGGTCACTCCCTGGAGGAGAGATTCTCATGGCAGCTGCTAAAAGGAAAAAAAAAATATTTTATTGCAGGGGAAGATAAAATAAGCCTGGAAACACTGGTAGCTTAAGCACCTAATCGGTGTGGTCAGAGCTCCCCACCAGCTGAGAGTCAGCTGAGGGTAAAGGCACCCGTGCTTCTAAATACACATGAGCGACTTTCCCCTGGGCTCTCAATATGCTTTTGTAGGTGGTGAGCTCACCTGCAGGGAAGGTATGTCACTTTAACTGGAATCATGGCCAGACTGGCTGTCTATTCTCCTCACTTCCTCCCCCACATTTTTTACTCTTGACATTCATAACTATTTACTGAAAGCCTCTATGTGCTAGGATTTAAACTAGGCATTCGCTAAGGAGAGAAATACCTTCTAGATAGATGTAGGGAGCCTTAAGGGGGCTGCTGCTCATTGTCCCCTTCTCCCAGGAAGCGCTTGCCTCCAGTCACCATCACTACCACTGGAGCCTTATGTCCGTCACAAATGGTCTTCTTACTGAGATTTTTGGTCTTGAGGTTAAGAGGCATTAGCTCTCCTGATCTAGAAGCTACACAGTGTCAAGCTCAGGTGCTTTAGGGAGGGCCACGTTTCCCCTCAAGTGTGGAGAAAAGCAGGGGTACATTGAAGAAGAATGAACCAATACCTAGAGAGAAAGGGAAAACTCATAGAAGATAATCCTGGTGATAATTGTTCTCCAAGCTCCTGCCGTCATAAAGCTGGCTGTGCCTCTGCCCATCCCACAGTTTGGCTTCTTAGTTTTTCTTTGCAGTTGAGCTAATAAATCTCTGATTTTGCCAAGACTGGTTTGAATTGTGATTCTGTCACTGGCATCCAAGCTAATAAAGGAGTCATTAAAATTGGACACATAAGGTACTTTGCAGTAAAAGAGCTTCTCTGAAAACTAAGAAAAAGGCTAGAGGATTGATGACTTCACGTCATTATGACCCAGCTCAAGCGAGTTCTGTGAAGTGTCTGGGCACAGCGTCTGACAACATAGTGGGTCCCATCCCAATGTTAATTTCCTCCCTCCCTCCCATCGCCTTATCTTTTCTTCCTGGAAGCTTATTTCAAGTTAGACGCCAGAAAGCAAAAGACATTTTAAAGCAGGTTTTGTGTGTCTTTTTAGATTGCTAATCTCCTAAGTGCTATGAAGTAGCCTGGGTGATCCAATGCTTCTCTGATGTCCTACTTTTCCATGGGCTCAAGCTGAGTCTGTACTTAATATACAACCAGAATGATATCAAAAAAATATGAATCACAGAGGCATATAGATGGGGAGCTCTGTTACAGGGAAAGCATAGCTGTAAGAGAATAGCTTTTACAGAGACTCCCAATCCTGGGGTTCATAGCATCTTAGTTTGATTAGTCACTTTAATTAGAAACTGTTGGATTTAACATTCATCAACTTCCCAGGTATTTTATCTTTATCCACAGTGACTCACTGACCAGTTTCTAGATTACCCTAGCCCCTTACCTTTAGAAATGCTTTGTTTTTATGAGGTTTGCTATTTGTTAATTCCTGACTTCTATCAACACTGTGTGTTTTGAATGCGTTTTCACACAAGACCATGGTTTGTCTTTGAACTAAATCTCCATCTTGCTGGATAGTTGCTAAGTTACAGACTTCACAATATAACTGTTTACTTTCACAATAGAAACATTTGTAACAGAAGGGTTAATTGATAAAGGAACCAAGAACACTGATAAGAAATAACTTAGAATATATACATATGCAAAGTTGAGGCCCATGCTGCCAATTCTGAGTGACAACTGTCACCAGAAATCCAAGGATTCTGACGCCTGCATTGAAACCCCCACAAATGTCCCGGTTTAAGCTGTGGTGGTGGTTTGGTTGCTAAGTCTTGTTGGACTCTTTGTGACGCCATGGACTGGCGTCCACCAGGCTCCTCTGATTTTCCAGGCAAGAATACTGAAGTGGGTAGTCATTCCCTTCTCCAGGGGATCGTCCCCACCCAGGGACTGAACCTGGGTATCCTGCGTTGCAGGTGGACTCTACCAGCTGAGCTACTAGGGAAGCCCATTTTAACAGTGCAGCAGTTCTAATCGGTATGCATGGCTTGCGCATGACATAAATAGTCGTAACCTTTCTGCAAAGCGCCAAGTCAGGAGATGTTAATCCACAGGGAAAGCATGGTGAGGCTGCAGCTCCAACCTGATGGGTAATTCCTGTTCTCTGATTTGAAAAAAGAGATTCCTCTCCCTACAGTAGCCCAGCCTCTATTATGCTGTGTGTGCATTAGTAAAATTGATCTCCATAAGAATTCTTCAAACTGAATTACTTAACAGCCTTGTTGAGGGCTGTTGCAGAGGGAGAGAAGTCAGCGAAACCAGGGCTCGAGGAAGCCGCTGACGTTAAGGCCGATTAAGGCTTCCGAACTTGGCTCAACAGGCCATGCTGTCGATTAGGGAAGCCGGCTGCACTTTACACCTGGAAAACAGGCCCTCTGAGCAAGGCTCCTCTTGCATTAAGACTACTCATTTGGAGGTGATGTGAATTTTCCATATTCATTTCAATTCACTCCTCTGCTTCCTCAGGGTAATGACACAATTCGGGCTGATTTTCAGGTGGAGAGCTCTCAACCATTCCAATTCTAAAGTTTTCTTCTTCTTCTTTTTTTTTTAATTTTATAAAATTCATAATAGGATGGACAAAAAAGAAAGGAAAAAAAAAAAAAGAAGAGAAGTCAAGTGAACTCAGGTATTACCAAGCCAGGAGTTGTTTTGTTTAGAGTCTTAGGGTCTGGCACAGGCTAGGGGTCCTGCAGAAAAAGGCCTTAAGGTGAAAGCTGGAACCCAAAAAGGATGCTTACTAGGAGCTTTGCATGGGGGAGGGGAACGAGCAGTTCGTTTGCTTTGGGCACAAACTTTAAGGAAGTGCTAAAAAGTCTGAGAATCAAGATACATGATGTTTTAACACTTTCTTTTTTAAATAAAAATTATGGCAGAAAGAGCTATGATGAACAAAATACCAAAATTTTAAATGGAGACAGGATCCAACTCTGCACTTTCTGACTTCACTCTCCTTACTGGTGTCCCAGCCCCGGTCCTTTGTACACACAGCCATGTTTTCTGCCAGCAGCTGCCACCTCCATCATTGCCACGTTGCCCAGGTGATAAGAGCAGGTCAGAGTTACTCACCCCAGTGGAGTTTTCACCTTTTGTGATAATTAGGACATCCTCATTCAAGGTTGTATATTGTGGACTCATCTTCCACTCCAGACGCTGTGCTGAGTGCTCTACACCAGTAATTCATTTAATTCTAGCAGGTAAGATAGGTGTTTTCCCAGCAGTCATGTATGGATGTGAGAGTTGGACTATAAGGAAAGCTGAGCGCTGAAGAATTCATGCTTTGGAACCGTGGTATTGGAGAAAACTCTTGAGAGTCCCTTGGATTGTAGGGAGATTCAACCAGTCCATCTGAAAGGAAATCAGTCCTGAATATTCATTGGAAGGACTGATGCTGAAGCTGAAACTCCAATACTTTGGACTCCTGATGCGAAGAACTGACTCTTTGGAAAAGACCCTGATTGAAGGAAAGATTGAAGGCGGGAGGAGAAGGGGACGACAGAGGATGAGATAGTTGGATGGCATTACAGACTCAATGGACATGAGCCTGAGTAAATTCCGGGAGTTGTTGATGGAAGCCTGGTGTGCTGCAGTCCATGGGGTTGCAAAGAGTTGGACAAGACTGAGCGACTGAACTGAACTGAAGGTAGGTGTTAGAGTCCACAGGTGTGGAGCCCGAGGCTCAGAGAGGCTCCATCAATCAAGACCCAGGGTTCTCACCAGACTGGTGTGATTTCGAGGCCACGCCCCCACCCTTACACACACTCTGATTCCACTGTGAGCCGAGCTTGAGAGGGGAACACCTTAAGGGCTGCTAAAGAGTCTAGGCAGAATTTAACCTGATTGTTCTCTTATTGACGCAGTGTTGTGTACGCTCTGCTCAGACCTCTCCAGCAAGGGAGGATCCTTGCTTTCTGGGGCAGTGTTTTATTTTGGGGATGTTTATGTTTTTATTGAGGCAAAACTGCCCCCTCATCACCTCCACACATTGTTCCCATATTTGTCGTTTGCAATAACTGTTTCTTTGCCTGTAATACCCTTTCTTGCTATTATCTGCTTTCTGAACTTCTAGTCATTCCCCAAAACCCAGATTAAATACCCCTTTATTTATGTATATTTGTCAGATTCTCTAGATCAGTTGTTCATCCCCCATCTCTGATCTTATTTACTACATTTTTTGGTATTGTTATTTGTTTTCACATTTACCCCCTACTAGACTGTGGGCCTTCAGTCTTGTTTATCATCGGTTCCGAAACACTCAGCCCACTGTTTGGTGCACAGTACGGCCTATTAAAAAATGCTTTTGTGAAAATCACTAGAGTTAAACAGATTAGCTGGGAACACTCATAGTTTGTTACAAAGAAAGGAAGTCTGAGTCTGAAAGTGAGTCACTCAGTTGTGACGAACTCTGCGACCCAATGGACTATACAGTCCATGGAATTCTCCAGGCCAGAATACTGGAGGGGGTAGCCTTTCCCTTCTCCATGGCATCTTCCCAAGCCAGGAATTAAACCAGGGTCTCCTGCATTGCAGGTGGATTCTTTACCAACTGAGCTATCAGGGAAGCCCATAAAGAAAGGAATTTGGAGTCAAATAGAACCATGCTTGAATCTAAGTTCTGCCTCTTCTGTGTCCTAGATGAGTGCCCATGGACCAATCATTTAAACCCTTGTTTTCTTCCCTTATTCTCCTTCCTTATCTCTCTTTCTATCTTTGCTCATTACCTGTCCGCAGGTGGTTGCTAGCAGTGCCATAACAGGGCCCAGGACCTGGCTAGTTCCTACAGACAGTTCTTGGAGATCCCATGTTGAGGCTATTCCTGAAGTTTGAGAATGGACTCTGCAAAGAGAAAGCTATGATATTCTATGCTGCCACCATGTACTTTCTTGGGGGGCATCAAATTGACTCTATAAAACCCCTCCCCAAACCCAGCATTGATCTTTGATTTTAATAATGCAAACTGTGGCAAAGAGAAATCCTATACGGGGAGACCACAATGTGGAGAAGTCTCCAGTGATGTGGGGAAAGCTAGCAGCAAACGACAACCCCTGGAGGCCTGGAACTTTGGGGTCAAGTTTGCTTATCCCTGCCACTGGCTGGAGCATAGTGAAGGTTGAAGATGAATCTTTTCCTCTCTTCCCTCCAGGTGGCGCTAGTGGTGAAGAACCTGCCTGCCGATGCAGGAGACTAAGAAACACGGGTTCCATCCCTGGACGCGGAAGATCCCCTGGAGGGCATGGCGACCCATTCCAGTATTCGTGGCAGGAAAATCCCATGGACAGAGAGGAACCTGGAGGGCTACAGTCCACAGCGTTGCAAAGAGCTGGACAAGACTGAACCGACTTAGCACACACGCATGTGCCCCCTACCCCAAGTCTCCATTACCTTAAGAAAAGGGCTTTAAGCACAGGCTCTATTTACAGTTTTATTAGATATACTTGATTGTGCCTGTGATATGAAGCCTGGGGGCAAAGCACTGAAGTAAATGTCAAAGAAACAAATACACAGAAAACTTCAGTGAATTGCTGAGATATATGCACCCACATCTGTGGGCTCTGTGCTAAGAAACAGACACCCAAATCTGTGGGGGAAGCACAGAGCAGCCCTTATCCTTTAGAAAATTCTGAGCCTGAGTCCTGTCATTTCCAAGGTCAGCATGTTAGGGATTCTGCATTTTCAAAACTTGCAGACCAGGTGATGGAGGGCATGAAATTCACATCTCTTGTTCTACCATCTCCTGCTGCTTTTGAGCTCAGTAGGAATTTCAGAATGCCGTTCTTTTTTATGCCTCCAGTTAATTCTGCACCACAACCCGAGGCAGTACTGACATGTAAAGGATGATTCCACAGATTGTAGCCAACATGCTGTTTCCCATGTCTGACAAGCCAAGGGCAGTGAGAGACTGTGGGAGGCGGGGAGGGGGGCAGCGGGAAGAAGAGGAAGGTGAGCCTGCAGAGGGGCCAGGGGGAGGTTATGGGAAACAAGACTCTTTTTTTGTAAATCTGTATGTAGGGTGGAAATATATTGTTTTTGTGTGTCTTGTATGTATCACTTTGGTGAATAACTCCTCTGCTACTGTATGGTTTTGAAAGTTTGGGGGGGGGGGCGGCGAATAACAAGCAAGATAACCTAACGTTGTTTCCCCAGGTGTGCATTCCATCCTTCTCTGCCTCTCTGCCTAAGAGGCTGAGCTGCAAGACCTTCATCTCCAGGGTTCTGGTTGGTTCATCCATTGAGAAACGCTGAGAGGGGATAGGAGCTGGGAGAGTGAGCCCCCTCCCTCCTGGGTTCATTTCTCAATAAAGCTCTGGTCTCTGCTTCTTCAGGTGCCTTTGACTTATTCTGATAACCCAGCCTGGTCGTGTCTCCCTTGATGTCCTTTCTGTCTGGGGAAGTGAAACTCCTGGCTGAGCCCAGGGTGGGATGCCATCCCTTGTCAATTTCCCCACCCCTGCCCACATCTTTATAAACTGCCCCTTTGTTTAACTCTTCTGGAGCTTCCCAAGTGGTGCTGCCAGCGCAGGAGACATCATGCAGTTTCGATCCCTGGGTCAGAAAGATCCCCTGGAGGGAGACATGGCAACCCACTCCAGTATTCTTGCCTGGAGAATGCCATGGACAGGGGAGGCTGACAGGCTACAGTCCATAGGGTATCAGAGTTGGACACGACTGAAGTGACTGAGCGTGCATGTCCCACTGTCCCACTGAATGTGCTGTTTCTTACTGTTACCCTGACAGATACACAGCATGTCTCATTTCCCCTCAGTATCCCTCTAAAATGAAAACCAAACACCACGGACAGGCAGATAACCCAGACTACTTCCTTCATTTCTTTAGAGATCGCTGTCAGTGGTTTTTTATGAGCCAGGCTGTTCTGGGGGTTAGGAACTCCAGGATGAAGGACAGACCCTCCCTCTATCCTCATGGCTTTTATATCCTAATGGGAGAGACTAAACAGACACAGACCTGAGGTCATCTCTTACTTTAAAAAAAAGGAAAGAATGACATGAGAGCCTAGCTGGGAGGGTGTCGGTGGGTGGGTAACATCAGATGGGGTGGCCAGGGAAAGTTGAGAGGCACCGTGAATGACAAGAAAAATGGCGAAAAGTGCAAATTACATGGAAAGGACAGCAAAGTGCCAGTGTATAGGAGCAGAAACGAGCTTGGTCTGGGTCAAGATGAGAAAGAGGTCAGTGCAGCTGAAGTTCAGAAAGCCAGGACGTGGGGGTAGGTGCAAAGGCCGTAGAGGTGCTGGCCCTGATTATGTGACTGAGAAAATCAGGGCTTAGATCTTATTCCAGTGGGACAGGGGCCATTTTAAGATTTAAAGATAGAAGTGATGCAGTCTTTTTTACATTTGTGAAAAATCCCTCTGGTTGACATCTCAGGAGGGATGCCCCATCTGTATGTGTCTTTGCCTGTCATCCTTCACAACTGGCTGCCCTGGCGTGGGGAATGGTGTCCTGTGCACCACGTGATGAGGTAGGAAGCTGACTGTCCTCCTTGACTGCTCCATCTCATTTATCTTCATCCATTCAGTTGCCACATCCATCCTTTCTGCCTCTTTTGTAATTCCCCTCCTGGCTTTCGTCTCCTCTGTCCTTACTTAGATTGGGAGCCTCAGTTTTCTCACCCTGGATTTCTGCACATCAGCATCTCTGCTTTCAGCCTCCTGCCTCCCCCGTCCATCTCCCACTTCTCAGACAGGATTATTTTTGTCAAACACACTCCCCAGATTCTTGTTTTTCCTTGACACCTCTCTGTGTCCCCGGCCAGCCAACACAGCCTTTGCCCGTGGTGCTCACAAGTGCTCTATGATCTTGTGTTTCCTCAGAGGACATGCTTCTTCCTTCACTCTACGCCTTACCACTGATGTTCCCTCTCCCTGGGATGCTGTTTCTCTGCTTGTCCCAGTCATACCTGGTTTTGCAGCACCTCTTGGGTGAAGCCAGTTGTGAAGCCCCAGCCATGAGGTGGAGTTGGCCCTGTCCTCCTCACTTCTGTGAGCAGCACTATTTTGGCTCTTGTCACACTGTTTGGCAACTCACTGTTTGCTTGTTTGTCTTCTTCATTTCCCTGGTGGCTCAGATGGTAAAGAATCTGCCTGCAATGCAGGAGACCTGGATTCGATCCCTGGGGGATGGGGGAAGATCCCCTGGAATGGCAACCCACTTCAGTAATCTTCCCAGAGAAGCCCATGGACAGAGGAGCCTGGCAGGCTACAGTCCATGGGGTTGCAAAGAGTTGGACACAGCTGAGAGACTAACACTTTCACCTTCGTCTCCATTAGCCCGTGGATGGGGAGCATGGGGGAGTTTTCAGCCACTGGCAGTGCAGGGGCACCAGCCCTTTGGAATGGAAGCCTTGGAAGGGGTCCTGGGGGCCAAGGATTCTGCAGAAGCCCCAGAGCAGGAGTGGCAGGAACACTTGTCTTGGGCCTTGCATAGCAGTTATTTTCCAAGAGTTCACTAGCTGCTGTTACAATAGTGACTTTCCAGCACTTTAGCAGCTGTTCAATAAATCTTTGTTGCATGATCAAAGGATGAATAACCCTCTGCCTTCCCATGAAGCATCCCCCAGTCCTTGCCCAACAGCTCTTTCCCTGTTAGAATGGAAGGCTTCCTGAGAGGCTTCCCTAGTACTCTCATACCACCTTGCCTGGGGGCGAGGAGCTACTATTTATTGAGCATTTGCTATGTACACAGGGCACAGTGCTAAACACATGTCTCCTTTAAACATCATAGACTTCAGTGAGAAAATAATGACAACATCGAGCCCTTCTATGTGCCAGACCCCATTCCAAACATATTTTAACTCATCCATTCCTTATATTAACTCTAAGAAGTGTGTGTGTGTGTGTGTGTGTGTGTGTGTGCGCGCGCACACAGTCACTTCAGTCATATTCAGCTCTTTGCAACCCTATGGACTGTAGCCTGCCAGGCTCCTCTGCCCATGGGGATTCTCCAGACAAAAACACTGGAGTGGGTTGCTATGCCCTTCTCCAGGGGATCTTCCTGACCCAGGAACCAAACCAGCATCTCTTAGGTCTCCAGAATTGGCAGGAGGTTGTTTACCACGAGTGCCACCTGTGAAGCCCTAACTCTAAGAGGTGAATATTATTGTCCCCACTGACAGATATTGAGATGGGGGCCCAGAGAGGTTAAGCAGCTTGTTTAAGGTCACAGAGCTGGCTGGTGGGAACTCTTGTCTGATTCTCAAGCTCATGCTTTAACTACTGAGCTATTCTCCCTCTACCTGACCTTGGTGATTGATGGATGGGGTAAAAGGAGGAGGTTCCCCTGGGGTTCAAGATTCCTGGACTTCCTTTTAACCTCAGTTACACACTTCACACTTGCCTGAGACGGGCTGGCACAGTGAAGGTTTTCACAGGTGTGTGCTGGGTGATGGAAGGAATGAAGGGAGGGGCAGAGGTGGCAGATGCTTGGTTTTCTGTTAGCTGTGCGGCTTCTGCTCCGTCTGTACTCTTTCCTGAGAATTCTTGCTCTTCACTTTGGATTTTTGCTCAGCAGGGAACATTTGAGGGTGTTGAACTCTCATGGGCCATGCACGTCAGGCAAATTTCTGAGCTATTGCAGCTAAGTTGCTTCAGTCGTGTCCAACTCTGTGCGACCCCATAGACTGCAGCCCACCAGGCTCCCCCGTCCCTGGAATTCTCCAGGCAAGAACACTGGAGTGGGTTGCCATTTCCTTCTCCAATGCATGAAAGTGCAAAGTGAAAGTGAAGTCGCTCAGTCGTGTCCGACCCTTACCGACTCCATGGACTGCAGCCTACCAGGCTCCTCCATCCATGGGATTTTCCAGGCAAGAGTACTGGAGTGGAGTGTCATTGCCTTCTCTGTTCTGAGCTATTATACAACTCTAAATATATACCCGAGATGGTCCCCTGTGTTTTACGTACAATGACTCATCTAATCCTCAAGACCACTCTGTGATGGAGGGGCTCAACTCATCCCCAATTTACAGATGATGAAATGGAAGCACAGAGAGGGGAGTTCCTGTCCCAGACCTCTCCTCTTGTGCGGGCCGGTGTTGGGATTGGAGCCCGGGCAGGCTGGCCCCAGAGTCCACTCTCAGCAGACACTGCAGGGCAAAGGGGAGTCTCTGACCACAGCCCATGCTGCTGCCTGGGCAGCCCTCATGGCCTGGCTGCTGCCTCTGCCGTGGGACAGAGTGATTTGGAGCTTGGAGAGACTGAAAACTCAAAACGGCATTTGCTTTTGTCTTCTACCCCCTTTTTAAAGTTACTTGAAATCTTTTAAAGACAGTGCCAGTGACATTAAAAACATGAGCAATACCAGGGAGAGTGACCTTGGGCCCAGCTACTTAATATCTCTGCGCCCCAGTTTTCCTGTTGATCAAATGGGGTAATAACAATACATGTTTCACAGAATTGTAGGGATGAAATGAGTTAATACGTGCTAAAGGCTTACAACAGTGCTGTGTACACAGCAAATACTCAACAACTCTCTTTTTGTCATCTCCTCTCTTGCCTCCATTTTCCTTCTTCATTTCCTCATTTCCCTAGGATTTCTTAAATCCTAGATAAGGTCAGGTGTCCCTGAGAAGCTTTTTAATAGTGCTGTCCTTCCTATTTTGTAACACTTTTTGCAATTGTGGTTGCATATTTAAATATATATGTGTATATATATATTTATATATATGTATGTATATACATGTGCATAAATATATATATATTTTTAAATATTTAAATATGTATGTGTATTTAAGGCATTATTCTAGATCATCAGCTCTGCAAGTGCAAGGTCTGGTCTCCTATTCATTGCTGTACCCTACTACCTGGGCTTCCCTGGTGGCACAGTCATAAAGAATCCACCTCCAGTGCAGGAGCCTTAGGAGATGCAAGTTTGGTCCCTGGGTCAGGAAGATCCCCTGGAGGAGGGCATGGCACCTGTTCTAGTATCCTTGCCTGGAGAATCCCATGGCCAGAGGAGTCTGGAGGACTGCAGTCCATAGTGTCCCAAAGAGTCAGACACAGTTGAGGTGACTTAGCACGCATGCATGAACACTAATGCACATCATTGTCCTCGGCACAGAGCAGACACTCAGTAAGCATTTCTAGAATGGGTGCTGTGAGAGAAGTTCCACCACTGCCCAGGACTGGATGCTGGCCTCCAGTTATCACTTAGTCTTCTTTTCACTACAGCCCAGCACTATTGCACCCTTGGCCCCTGCCAGCCTCTCTGGAAGGAATCTGGAGGAGTCATGTGCACCATGAGCTGGACTCAGGGCACCTCCCCAAACATCTCTCTCCTGAACCTTCTGCCCACTTCCATCAGGCCCATTCTCTTCCAGCTTTCCTTTTTTTTTTTTTCTTTTTGGCTGTGCCAAATGGCACTTGGGGTCTTAGTCCCCAGCCAGGGATTGAACTCGTGCCACTTGCTTTGGAAGTATACAATCTTAACTATCGGACCACCAGGGAAGTCCCTTCCATGAGACTTCTTGATCTCATCTTGTTCCACGTGCCTTCTCTCTGTTCTTTTTCCTAGTTTCATCTATTACTTCCTCACTTTTAACTTACTCTTTCAACATAGCATTTTGGGGCACCTCTTCAGATGAGTTCCTGAATGTTTTATTGTCAGAGGCTGAACAGAAAATGCCTTTCTACATTCACTGGCAATATGAGAATGGATCTTTTGCTTTGGTTCTTATCAGACTTACCCTGCAGATCCCTCTGTGCATCCTCAAGGTTCTTCAGGCTGGAGTTGCGCAGGAAGTGCATTTAACAAAGCCTTCCTTTGAGGCCCCAGAGCCCCGAGCAGCAAGAAGCAAGGCTTGATCACTCTGTGAAGAGAACTTCAGAACAAATGGATTGAAAACTTGGCAAGCCCCTGGTTCCTGAATCTCTTCTTTCCCAACATGTCTTTGATTCAGAGCCATTCCATGTTCACGAGTGTGATAAGAAATACTATTTGAAAATATCTCCTTTCATTTTTCAGTACATTTGCTTTGAACCCCCCCCCCCCACACCAACTTTCTGACTTTTTCTTATCTATATTGTACCAAAGTTTAATTTCTTCCCTCCGTCACAGAGATGGATGGGAACGAGCTCTTTGCTGACAGGATGGTAGATGGATTTGGGCCCGTAATAAGAGGTAAGAACAGAAGGGACTTTCTTTGTCTTGTGAAGAAGTCAGTGCCTCCTGAGAACCAGCCGAGACCTCTGGTATCCCAGCACAGAGTCTGTAGCCAGTAGCACCTTGGACGAGGCTGGAGGAGAAAACAGGCGCGTCTTCCTGTCTGGACTCGGCTGCCTGGCCACAGTCAGGATGAAGTCAGGGAACCTGTGAGCTCCTTCCTGGGCCTCCATCCCAGGCTGACTCCTGTGAGGAGGCCAGAATTTGGGAAAAGAAGAAAAACAAAATAAAAAAAGGAAACATAGGCTTCATAAGACGTTCAGGTTTGATCCTGAACCTCAAGGTGTCCCAGCTTTGGGCTCTGCGTGCTCCTTCCAGCACACATGACCCATCCCAAAGCACCTCTCTGTACTCTGTTTATCTCTGTTGATTCAAATACTGTTTCAGTGCGGCTTTGAAAAAGCAGGAGGGTGGATGGAAAATACCGGGGTGTTTTCTTCACAGTCTCAGACAGGCTTGCAAAAGCAGATGACAAGCCCAATCCAGCTCTTCCATTTCCTCTTCTCTTACTCTTTTTTTTTTTCTTTCTGTCCACATTTAAGAACAACAACAACAAAAAAAACACACATTCTTGTGACTGAGTATTGGAATGGCTGGTACAGGTTAAGTTTTAGAGAAGTGTGGGCATGCTTGGTATTGTAGTCAATCTGAAACAGTTTTCAGAATGCCAGGCCCTTTCTGCACTTTTACTTTCTTTCAAATGAAAATAGCTTTATTGTTTTGACTGATTGGAGAGTTAAGCAATCTGTGTGGTTTACTGGCTTAGAATTCAGACTGAGGTCAAGTTTCTTTTTATATTTAGGTAAAATGGCTTGGCACCAGCTTGCTACTGCAGAAATGCATCGACTTTCCCGGGGTCTATTTGTTTTCCTCCTGTGTCAAGTCCAAGAATCCAGGAACTGACTTGATTCAAGCTGTCAGTCCTGGTTACAGCTGCCTGGCGTGGGGAGGTATGGGTAGCCTCTAGTCGGGTCTGTGGATTGTCCCCCAGACCAAGGCAGGAACCAGAGTGCTCTCCTTAGTCACTGTGGTGATGTTAGCCAGTAGGTCTCCTAAGGGTGTCTCTTTCTTCGGGGCGGGGTGGGGGGGGGGGCGTTCTTGAGATTCTATGACAGTAAACTGCCCACTATTAGAATGACCACTAAAACTACATCTTCTTTATTTCTCACTTGTCTGATCCTTACCACTGACCCTTTTTGTCAAAATATGAGCCTGCCTATGTGCATACCACACACATATAGACACACTTGCAGACACACACAGACACATATACACAGATACACAGAGATACAAACAAGAGATCTGCACCTCCCGTTACCCCCACAGAACTCCGCTTCCTAACCCTGGGCTCCACGTCCTGGTGTTTAAAGTGTGGTCCAGGGCCCAGTAGACCCTAAGCTTGTTAGAAACGCAGAGTCCTAAGCCACACTCCAGGCCAATTGACTTGAAATCTATCTGTATGTGATCTCTACTGATTCATATGTGCTGCTGTCCTCCTGCTGGGAAACCTTGCCTTTTCCAGCCATCAGAGGCTCTTTGGATCCTGCTTGCCTTGCAAGGGCCAATACCCAGGGTCTGTCATGTTCCTGTCTGCCCGATAGCCTCCATCCTGCTGTGGTTCCCCCTCTGAAGGGCTTCTGGACCCTGGAGGGTGAGTCTTGTGTCTGTGTTCCAGACTCTCTCTGCACAGGTGATGAAGAGTTTTGTCTTTAGAAGACTGCTCTGGAGCTTGAACTCACTCGGAGCCTTCTCTAGGTGCTCCCAGAATGCACTGAATTTAAGGGAGGGCATCCAGGCATCCAGATTGAACCTGTCTGGTGTCCTGCATCCTTGGGCTTTGGTCCAATGGTCTTCTCTAACATGTCTGTCTGTATGCGCCATAGCGTAGCAGTTACCCTCCAGAAGTCGAGAGACAGTAGCCCTGAAACCTCTCACGAGATAGTGACTTACCTGTCCCCCAGAGCCTGATTCTCCCTTTGTTTTGGGGCCATACACTTGGAACTAAAGCCACCTGTTGCTGCAGGTGAATGGATTTCCCAGGCTCCTTGCTCTGGTGAGGACATGTTCCGCTGCTTTCAATAGAAATCCAGCAACACTGGTATAACCAGATAGAGGTTTATATTCCTTTGCTAACAGTGTGTTCAAAGCGGGGCTGTCCAGGGATGCTCTGGGGGCTCAGCAATGCCATCAGAAACCAGACCCCTCCAGCCCCATGTGCCACCATCCTTAACATGTGGGTCCACCCCTGAGCAAGGGATGTGTACCACAGGCAAAACGAGGCGAAGATCTGGTGCCTGCTGAGTCTGTTACTATTTGTATCAGAAAAGCAATGGCTTTCTGGGAAGCCATACCCTGTGCATCTCATTAACCCAAACTGGGTCATGGGGATGTGTGAATAAGGGAGAAGCGAGCCTGGGGTTGGATAGATGTTGAGCAGAGTCTTCACAGCTGTAATTCAGGATGTATTGCCAGCTGGTGTTCTGAGTTGATCTGATGTGGGAGTGATTGGGGAGTACAAAGGCAGAATTCAGAGGCTGCTCTGATAGTCTGGGCAAAAGTGAGCAAGATGTCCTTGTGGATGGGTGAAGGCCACATGGGCCAGCTACAGAAAGGACCCCCATCTCCATGGTGATACCCCAACCCCACCGCTGCCCTCATGTGGACCCTGCGGTTGCCTCCGGATACATCTCTGCTTTTGTTTGCCTTCTACACAGCAGCCATAATGATCTTTAAAAAATACAAACATCCAAACCAGGACAAGCGACTCTCTGTGGAGAAATCAGCTGGCAACACAGATTCAGTCAGGCTCTCCTGTCCCACCCTCTCATGACCTCGTATCTCATGTTCTGTAGACAACGATATTGCTGAACTTGGTAGCACTGGGTCTGCACACCCACTTGGCCATGGCCACTTTTGTCTGTCTTAATATATCAGTAGTCTTTGAAGACTCACTGCTGCTGCTGCCCAGAGAGAATAAACAGGTCTGCAGTCCCCACAGCTCCTTGAGTCTTTTCTGTCTTCCCTGGTTGCACCTTATCTACCC
The DNA here is from genome assembly GCA_006410935.1 of Redunca redunca. NCBI lineage: Eukaryota > Metazoa > Chordata > Mammalia > Artiodactyla > Bovidae > Redunca > Redunca redunca. Next base: position 250,950 of record SJYQ01001239.1, read on the forward strand.
TGGGATCAGGGAACAATTTGAGTGGCAAGACAATTGGCTGAGTCATCAGGATATCCAGCAGGTAGGGGAGCCTGAGGCTCCAATGGAAGGAGGAAGCCAGTGGCCACCACAGAGCTTGTGGTACCTGGTAGCCACTGTCCTCTCGGTGTGGGTCGCAATGGAAGACTGGGAGGCGGTGAATGGGTCACTGGATAATATTGAAAAGACATTATAGGTGGGGAGCTCTCGCTTGCTGGACAAAGCAGCACATACATACCGCTGCTAACACCGTGAGGTGGATTTTATTGACTGCCTTAAAGGCGAACATGGAGAATGCTCTCCCTGATGATGCGTGAGTGTATACAAAGTACTGAAAAAGCCTTATGAGCGGCGAGCTCTCGCTTGCCAGATAAAGCAGCATGCACTGCCGCCAACACTATGGGGTGGATTTTGTTGAACGTGGAGAATGCTCTCTGTGATGCTCTGAGTGTGCGAGCTGCAGAGATGGGCAGAGGAGCTAGAGCAACAGGTGCAGTTGCTAGAACAAGAGCTGCATGGCCTTGGGGACGATGGTTTCTCGGACTCTGAGATTACAGAATGCCAGGCGACTCACGCAGGGTGCGCCTAATCAAACACACAGCCTGATGAAATGGATCGATGTTGCCACCTGCACCATGTGGACGAAAGCAGGAGAGTTCCTGGATTCCATGAGTAAATGGCACTTATGTGAGTTAACCCAAGTGGTGAGAGAATTGGGCATGAGACAGGGAATGTTTAACCTAAATGTCTGGAGCCCAGATGATGAACGTTTTACTGGCTATATTTGAGATGCTGTTTTAAACAATGCTCTGCACGCCTATTTTGGATCCTTGCCTGCTGTACTTACACCCTATCTGGGGCGCCCTGTTGGGCTAGCTTGAGAAACACAAAGGGGCCGTGTCAGGCTAAAGGGGTTAGGGCTGTGAAAACCCTGAAGGTCAGCCGAGCTGACAAATGCCCCGTCTGGGTGACACAGGCGCAAATGTGGGCTGACACGCTAGCAGCAGGACTTGACAGAAATAAAATTGACAAGCAACCTAATGCTGTACTCCTAGAGCTGTGGAAGCAATTGAGACCGGAGCAGCAGTTTACTAAATGTGGAAAGCGCCCACACATGAGGAACAGGCGGTTCAGATAGTGGACTTTATGCCAACTGGAGATGTCTCTGCTGATGCCCTGTTCCATTTTGAATAGGGCTCAAACCAAGGTGCCTGCCTAGAGAGCCCAAGTTGGGACTGGAGGCTCCATGTGCAACTTGCAATTCCCTGGTCACCAACCAACGTACAAAGAGTAATGGCCCTGGTTGACACCGGTGCTGAATGCAGCCTGGTACACGGCAAACCAGAACAGTTAGTATGCATGTGTCCTCGACAGTGGAAATTCGGTGACTTTTTGTGCAAGTGTACACTGTGTATGTGTCCCCAGTTCTGGGATATATTTTGGAGATAGAAATCTTACAAGGTCTTGTGCTGTGGACCTCTGTGGGGGAATTCCATCTCCGAGTGCATGTTGTGAAGGCAGTCATGAGGGGATATGCCAAGCATCCCCCACAGGTGTGGCCGACACCCTGGAGGGCAGTGACTGTGAGACAATATTGTCTACCAGGTGGCCACAAAGAAACAGATGCCACCATTGCTGAGCTAACAAAAGTGGACGTTGTATGTTCTACACAAAGCACATTCAACTCGCCTATGTGGCCCGTCTGGAAGCCTGATGGCTCCTGATGGATGACTGTGGACTACAGGGAACTGAATAAATGGAGCCGCCTGTGCATGCTGCTATGCCCTTTGTCCATGGCTTGATGGACCAGGTAACTATAGCGCTGGGCACTCATCACTGTGTGGTGGAGTTACTAATGCTTGTTTCTCCATAGTTATAGCTGCTGAGAGTCAAGATCAGTTTGCATTCACTTGGGAAGGGTATCAGTGGATGTTCCAAGTCCTCCTCCAAGGATATTTGCATAGCCCAACAATATGTCATGGTTGCAAGAAATTTGGAAGAATGGAACTGCCCTGCATCAATGAGACTGTTTCATTATATTGATGATGTGCTACTAATCTCTGATTCTTTTGCAGATGTAAAACAGTGTACTGTAAAGCTGTATCCTATGATGTAGATAGTGTACTGTAAAGGTTGTATCCTCAGATTAAGAAAAATGTAATCATGTGCGTGAACAAGCCCCTCCTAACGAGGTGATGCCTTGGCTACACCAGCACTACCATCAAGCAGGGACAAAAACCAAGTAGGCAATTGCCAGAGGGTGGGGTCTTCCTATTTCTTGGAGAGAAATAGCAGATGCCCGCCATGATTGTTCCACACGTGCCCGGGAAGCTCTTCATCCCTGCAGGCTGGCAGCCACTGATGGACAGGTGGTGAGGGGAGAGTTCCTTTGACTTGGTGGCAAGTGGACTTTGTAGGGTCTCTGCTACTATCAGAGAGTGCCAGCTTCACTTTAACAACTGTAGATACAGCTACAGGTTTGCTGTTTGGCCATGCAAGGCCGCTGAACAATGCTGTACACTTAAGGTGCTTGACTGACTGATAGCCACGTGTGGCCATCCTCTGATTACAGAGAGTGACTAGGGTACTCATTTCACCAGAAAGGAAGTGCGAGACTGGGCACAGAGGCTGGGAATTCAATGGGTATTTCATGGCCCATATCACCCACAGGCATCAGGCATGATTGAGTGATACAATGGTTTGTTAAAACAAGGCTTGTGGCTGTCCATTGATTCCCCTCCTCCTTAAAGGGGTGGACCTGATGCCTATGGGAGGTTTTACGGCTCCTCAATTAAAAACCACGCAGGGGTGGAGTTGCCCTGGTCGAGCCTCTTCTGCATCGTGCTGCTGCGCTGATACAACTGCAGATGGCAACAACAGATATTCTCTGAAAACCTGGCTCTGGAATCCAAGGTAATATCTTGTTGCCAGCCACAACGGAGATTGCACAAGGACAGATGGTGGACTGGACTTGGCCATGGAAGATAAAGGCCCACCCCATGCGTTGGGTAGCTCTAGCCCTATGGGGGCAGAGGCTGCAACATGACTTTCAGGCTGTACCCTGGGTGACAAGCCCCTGGCCCCCTCATGTGCATGTCACCTGGCCAGGACCACAGGGAGCTGCCTCAGTATTGAAAGGTGCATTTGTACTCTCCCTGTGGCCTGTCACGAATTTCCCTACTATGCTCCACGTGGAGCCATAGGATGTAAGAAATCCCTGACGTGCAACGCCTACCTGGAGACACACTGTGGGAGAGGTGGGCCAGCCTGGCCAGTGCCTGGCACTGGGTTTTGCTCTGTAGCAGCTGTGCAGCCTGCACTCTAGTGCTTTGTTGTTGTAGCCCTTACTGTTGTTGTGGAATGTGGGTGCAAGCAGCAGTGTGCACCAGAAAAAAGCCACAGGGGGTCGAGTCTGTGTGAACAGTGGGACAGAAGACACAAGGGGTGGACTGTGGAGAAATTGGCAACAGGCTCAGGCAGGCTCTCCTGTCCCACTCTCTCATGGCCTCACACCTCGTGCTCTGTAAACAGCGATACTGCTGACCTTGGTAGCACTGGGCTTGCGTGCCCACTTGACCACGGGCCACTTTTGTCTTAGTGCATTGGTAGTCTGTGAAGACTCACTGCTGCGGCTGCTGCCTGGAGAGAATAAACATGTCTGCAGTCCACGCATCTCCTCGAGTCTTCTTCCAGCTTCCCTGATTGCGCCTCATCTACCCTGGAATCAATGTGAGTGGCAAGACACTCCCTTTGTTTTGTTTGAGCATTTCATGTACAAACCCTAAATCCCTACCATAGCCGAGGAGACCTAGCACATCTGGTGCCTGAGGAACTTCTCACCTTGTCCCCTACCAGTCCCCCCTTCCCTCTGCTCCAGCCACACAAGCTCCCTCTGCTTTTCACCTACACTGATCTGGCCCCAGAACATTTGAACTCTTCTCCCCACTCTGCCTCCAGCACTTTGTTCCCCCACACTGCTGCCCTACAGGCTCTTCCTCATCTTACAAATGCCACCTCTTCTGAGAGGTCTTCCTTGGCTACCCATCTAAAGTTGTCAGACACACCATCACCACTTCTTTACTGTTTATAGCACATGTGTTCCCAGGAGTGGAAATCTCCATCTTATGCACCCATGTCCCTGGTGCTCAGAACAGCGTGGGACACACACAGGAGTCCTGAGCTGCTGTACTGTGCTTAGTTGCTCAGTCGTGTCCGACTCTTTGTGACCCCACGGACTGTAGCCTACCAGACTTCTCTGTCCATGGGGTTCTCCAGCCAAGAATACTGGAATGGGTTGCCATGCCTTCCAGGGGATCTTCCCAACCCAGGGATCGAACCAAGATCTCCCATATTGCAGGCAGATTCTTTACCATCTGAGCCACCAGAGAAGCCCAAGAATACTGGAATGGGTAACCTATCCCTCCTCCAGGGGATCTTCCTGTCCTGGGAATTGAACCAGGGTCTCCTGCATTGCCGGTGGATTCTTTACCAGCTGAGCTACCAGGGAATCCCTAGCAATGCTGTACCTAGTTGTTACCTGCAGGTGATGAGATGAATTAAGGACTCATTCAAAGTGTGGAGGAGGAGCTGGTGTGCCTTCCTCAATTGAGACAGGAGACTGAAAGCAGGGTCAGCGCCCGAAACGCGTCCAGTGGGCTTGGCCCCTGGGTGAGAAGCCCAAGGTTTTGTAAGCAGGCATCTACCTCAGGGGGAAATGGGAGCCTAGAGCAGGATCTGGAGAACAGGTCAGGTGGTCAGAGACTGGAGCAAACTCTGGGCAGGGAGGTGCCATCCAGGAGCCTGGTGCCATCCAGGAGCTTGGTGCCATCTGGCTCGGCTACTTTCTGGGCAGAACAGTCCCATTTGCCTAGTTACAAGTTGTCCTTAAAGCCCTGCCTCATGTATTACCAGTTCCTTACTTAGTGGCTGATTGATTCTAAGGGACTGGGGGAATCAAGGAGGCCACTCAAGCTCTTAGCAAGGTGACAGTGACATGGGTGATTCTGTTGACTAAAGGGGATCAAGAGGAGAAGTCATTGGTTTAAGACATATGAGGATGAGTTGCTCAGGGTATTATGGATGCTTCTCCAGGCCTCCTGTTCCTGGGAATGTGAGCGTAATGAGGGGTGTTTGCCTAATCACTCTGTGATCCTGCTTTCCTTTCCCCTCCTGTGGTCTGGCTGAACCACGTCTTCCTTTTCATGCTGTTTCAGCAGCACCCCCACCTCCCCAGCCTGGCTCCTTCTGCCTGGTGATGCTTTCCCTGGCCCCTTCTGGCTTCCACTAGGATAGATCTGTGGGCTGCCTGTTTCTTGATTACACGGAAGCAAAATCAGGAATGATTTTTTTCTTCCAGTTGTGAATTCTGGTACAGTGTAATTGCTTCTGTAGCAAAAAATAGAAAGCACTGATGTATAAATGGAAAGCAACCCTCTGCCCACTGCTGAAGGTTTAGTCTGGTGTTTACAGGAAGCCTTGTGGCAGGAGTTCACCAGGCTTTCCAGACTTTGTATAATTAGCCTCCTTGGGCGCTGGAATGCTGGAGGAGGGCACAAACCATTGGTGCTTATACAACAGAAGGCGAAACTGAGGCTGTGTTTATTCTTGTAAAGAATCAGTGAAGCAAAGCAAGACCTGACCTCTTGCCTTGACTTATTGCTCACAAAGGAGGGTGGCCATTCTCAGGGAGCTGCCCAGCACATGGTTGGGGGGCTGTGGGCCAGGTCTAAGGTTTGCCCAGCCCCTTACCTTCATCAAGAACTTCAGGCCAATCAAACATGTGGAAAAGAGCATCACAAATTATGACCAATCTAGCTAGCATATTGAAAAGCAGAGACATTATTTTGCCAACAAAGGTCTGTCTAGCCAAGGCTATGGTTTTTCCAGTAGTCATGTATGGATGGGAGAGTTGGACTGTGAAGAAAGCTGAGTGCTGAAGAATTGATGCTTTTGAACTGTGGTGTTGGAGAAGACTCCTGAGAGTCCCTTGGACTGCAAGGAGATCCAACCAGTCCATTCTGAAGGAGATCAGTCCTGGGTGTTCTTTGGAAGGAATGATGCTAAAGCTGAAACTCCAGTACTTTGGCCACCTCATGCGAAGGGTTGACTCACTGGGAAAGTCTCTGATGCTAGGAGGGATTGCGGGCAGGAGGAGAAGGGGACGACATAGGATGAGATGGCTGGATGGCATCATCGACTTGATGGACATGAGTTTGAGTGAACTCCGGGAGTTGGTGATGGACAGGGAGGCCTGGCGTGCTGCAATTCATGGGGTCGCAAAGAGTCAGACACAACTGAGTGACTGAACTGAACTGATTGATCACAACTTTTATGGGTGATGTGCTGGCGAAGAAAGACAATTTAAATCAAGCAAAGATGAGGCATAAATCCTGGAGAGTTCATAGGGTAGGAAGCTGGTGGCCAAGAACCAAGATTAGCTGGTACCTAGTTAATTCTAAGCACTTGGAGCAGCAGAATAAAATGTTCCCTTTTTCCTGGCTGAGTTCTGCCCGCATCTGCCCTTGGCTATGATGCACTCCACCTCCATTTCCATCTGGCAACTCACTCATTCTTCAGGTTAGCTTGTGCTTTGTCTTCCTGAGATTGTTCCTGGGTCCTGGTTGGAGGGAAATGCACATTTCTGTCACAAGTTTGTGTACTTATTGTGCACTCTGCCTGGAAGTTTTTGCAGAGGTGTCTGTCTGACATGTTCCCTCACTTCTTCCAGGTCTCAGTTCCAATCGGACCATCTCAGAGATACCTTCTCTGATTACTGCCTGTACTAACACCTGCACTGATCTCTCTCCTTGATGCATTTTTCTTTAGAGACACTAATATTACTTGATTCTCTCGCACATACACACACACCCTTATCTACCTACTTACCTATCATCTATCTCATTGTCTATGCAAATTTTGGTCTGTAACCTCCATGAAAGTATAAGCTGCATGGGTAGAGTGAAATCTTAATGGTCTTCATCACAACTGCTCTCCAGCTGTGCTAGCCCAATGCCTGGCATGGTTTGTTGAACATGAAAATATTTGTCAGTGAGAAAACTGATGGATGCCTGGACTCTGTGCAGCCACAGCAAACTCTTTTTACTTCTATTGTGGCACTTTCATATATTTCTATCTTCCCCTTGAGACTATAAGTTTTTTTCTTCTTTTTTTTGGAGCAGGAAATCCTATAATTTCTTTTCTAGAACTGCTTGCCCTTTGCTCAGAATCTGGCACAATGCAATGCCCAGAAGTATGATGGGTTGGTAGCTGACTGACTTTCTGAATGTCCTGGTGAGAGACAAAGATGGACCAAGGTTATGGCTGTGGGGTCAGAGAAGGGCCAAGTCAGTAGCAATTTGTGACAACTTGTATAGGATGGAAAGGAGCAGAGGGGGTTGTGCTTAACTCTGACAATTTCAGCAAGAGGGGCTGTGTGGGTGGTGATATTAACTGAGGTATCAAACCCAGGAGAAAGTGCAGGTGGTCAATGGGAGATGGGGGGGGGGTAACTCATTTTAAGTCATTTGTATTATCTGACCTCCAATAAGCAGTTATCTTATAGTGTTCTTTTAATCCCCACACTGAAATAAAAATAATATTTTCTCCTTCTTTTCTCAGGAGGATGTCATTTAAATATTTTAATACATAAATAATTTTGTCAAACCAATGTTAATGCTTATGATGGGCTAAACTTTATGATGAGACAATGGATAGGAAAGTTGCTTACATGCTTTGCCCCCTTTGTTTCTGAGTGTCTTTTCTCTTTATCTCACTTATTAAATGCCACAGAAAGTGAGCGGTAACTTGGACATTTTACAGGGTAACTGCACTTGTCGTTGTTCAGTCTCTCAGTTGTGCCCCACTCTTTGAGACCTCATGAACTGCAGCTTGCCAGGCTTCCCTGTCCTTTACCATCTCCTGGAGCTTGCTCAGACTCATGTCCATTGAGTCAATGATGCCATCCAACCATCTCATTCTCATTGTCCCCCCTCCTCCTGTCCTCAATCTTCCCAGCATTAGGGTCTTTTTCAGTGAGTTGGCTCTTCACATCTGGTGGCCAAAGTATTAGAGCATCAGCTTCAGAACCAGCCCTTCCAATGAATATACAGGGCTGATTTCCTTTAGGATTGACTGGTTTGATCTCCTGGCTGTCTAAGGGACTCTCAAGAATCTTCTCCAGCACCATAATTTGAAAGCAACAATTCTTTGGTGCTCGGCCTTCTTTATGGTCCAACTCTCACATCCGTACATGACTACCGGAAAAACCATAACTTTGACTAGATGGACCTTTGTTGCAAAGGTTGTCTCTGCTTTTTAATACACTGTCTAGGTTGGTCATAGCTTTTTGCCCAAGAAGCAAGCGTCTTTTAATATCATGGCTGTAGTCACCATCTGCAGTGATTTTGGAGTCCCCCCAAATAATCTGTCACTGTTTTCATTGTTTCCCCATCTATTTGCCACGATGTGATGGGACCAGATGGGAAGAATCATGGGCCATTTCAGTGTTTTTTTTTCTTTTGGCTAGGGTGAAGTAGAGAGAGAAAATGGAGAAAACTTTATAGTAGGGTCCCCAAATTCTGGGATCTAATGCCTGATGATCTGAGGTGGAGCTGGTATAATAATATTAGAAATAAAGTTGACAACAAATGTAATGTACTTGAATCATCCCGAAACCATACTCCTCACCTCTGATCTGTGGAAAATTGTCTTCCGCAAAACCAGTCTCTGATGCCAAAAATGTTGGGGACCATTGCTTTAGAAGATAGCATTTGATTTATGTCTATACCTTCCATTTGTTCATCTTTTATACATAACTTTTATGATCTTCCAGTTTTGCTTGTACTGTTTTCTGCCAAACTTTGAAAAATAACATATCTTTGTAATTTCAATTTTTCTCCAAACTAGAACATCAAAACTGAATACCTTTCAAAATGTTGTAAAGTTTTTATCTTATTAGTTTATATGCCAATTTTCTAAATATATAGAACATAGAAAAAATGGCTCCATGGAAAGATTTGGGCTTTTAATCTGAAGATTAGTTTCCATATAGTTTACAAAAATAAGTATGAGGCATTATTCCACTGAGGCAGAGTGATCCAGATCATAAAATTTCTATTTCTATTCCCAGGTTAATCATAATGTATTAGAAACATAGACTTTAACTCTTCAGTTTTACCATTCTTATGTAGTACAAATTGTTTCCCAGATTGTCTAGTTTCGATTTGAAATATTATGTTCATAAAACTCCGAGGAGCCCAATTTCTTTGTAATGCCTTCCTCTCATCACTGCTGCTGTGTATAATTTATGTAGCATCTCTGACAGTCTTGGTGCTTTGTGTAGCTGAGATTCCAGCGTTAGGTCTGTACCCTGAAGAACTTAGAATTCAGAATCTAAAGTTCCATGCACTGTAAACAATAAAGCCAGAAATGATGGTGGTGGGTGGAGGTTTCAAGGTCTCTCTAAATCTGCTCTAACAAGGTTCTCATATCATCATTGAAATGAGTCCTTTTTGTACTCAGTAGCCAGGATTAAAATGAGACCTTGGGTAACCCCAGTTCTTTTTCCTATGAAACTACGAGAACTTGTCAGGCTCTATAGTCTTAATTTTCATGAAAACTTATCAGAGTGGCAGGTTGTTTAATTTATAACAATGAATGTCTACCCCTGGGTACCATATGTACTATTTTACCTAGCATGTAAATTTCTTGGGGGAATAGCCTGTGTGTTTTGTATTTTAAAAATACTTTCACTATTTTAGAACCATGCCTAAGTCTTATTATTTCAATATTGAGTAAAAGAATCCCCAGCAAAATATTTAAACAAACATAAAAAAGGGAATTCATTGAATTAAGTACCCTCAAAGCTAAGGGCTTGTCTCCTTCATGTGTGGCTGGTTCCAGGCCCAAGTGGTGTCACAAATGATTGTCAGGTCCTGGTGTCTCTCCATCCTTCCATTCTACTTCTCATGGTTGGTTTTTATGGGTGTCAGCTCAGCCTTCTCCTCTTGGTGGCAACCTGGCTCCAACTAATCCAGACCAGAAGATGAGAGGATAAGAGAGCTTTTCTCTATATTTCTCTGTCTCTGTCTCTCTGTGTTTCAAGCAAAAGTCATTAGTTTTAATTGCTTATCCATCCCTGACCCATCATGGTAGCTGAGGATGTAATGTTCTCATTAGCCAGGCCAGGTATGGCATTATTATTGATATAATCTAAGCATCATCAGATGAGAGTGAAAGAAGGAGTATTTCACTGAACTAAATTGGGCTATTATTTCTGTATAAGAGTGAGGGATGCTGGCTAGTCTATCAAAAGAGTTAGTTGGCAATTGTTTACTGACAGATGAATCTGAATCATTTAAATTTGGACTGTCATTTGGATTTCTCAGACCCGCATCAGAAACTGCTAAGAGGACAAAGCAACATATTTATTTTCATTAAGTCAATATTCCTAAGAATGACTGCTAATGCAGGACNNGTTCAGAAACTTTTGTATTAACAGCCTTGTTTTCAAGTCTAAATTAATCATAAGAATGTTACTCACTGATGCGTGCAGTTAATCAATTATCTAGACCAGTGTCACCTGTTTAGCCAAACGTTGAGGGACAGAAGCTGGTTTCCTCTGCTTTATGCAAGAGTGTTTGGAACCTGGATCATGGTGGTGTTGAACAATGCTGTTGAATGAGGGTAGTTATGTAGAGGTCTCTAGAGTCTTCATTTTCAAATAGGTACCAGAACACTGCAAGGCTGGTGACAGGACACGACACTTCTTCTAATATGTTCCATCACTTTGGGATGGTTTTTGTAAGTTAGATGAGGTCTCCTTTGCTCTTCCTTTAGGCCAATTCCCTTGCAAGGCAAGACATTTATTTCTGACCTTAAGGCGTCATCACAGGGAGCTGACAGTGCCTTCTGGGGAAGACCTAGCTTATCCCCTTTGTGCAGCAGTCTCTGAGGGCCCAATTCCCCATTCACCAGTTAAATCCCAAGTCCAGGTTAACTGTGCCTATTAATTTGTAGACAAAAATAACAGTTAAGTAGCAAGAAGGAAGTTTGCCCTTAAGGGAATACCCAAATGCTATACTGGATTCTCACCAGGACCACCTGCATCAATTTAAAAAGAGTTTTTACCAGCATAGGAAGAATTTTCTGCAAACGTTTGTGTTTGTGGAGCTTGTTTACCTCAGCTGGAAATTGCAGCGGATCGCAATTTGAAGAATGTTTACTGTTTTTCTTCTAAATCATACTCAGTGGTAATTATTGGGATCCGGATTTTGTTGTTCTAGTCTGAAAGTGGTGGGAAGTAAACTTGGATTGGGTTTAGACTCTGGAGACCTGATGAAATAGGAAAGGTATAATTCCAAATGATTTCTGGAAGGAGAGAACAGATATGGAAGACTTCCTGTAGTTTGGGGCCCTCAAAATAAAGTCTTTGAGAGATATCTTTGGGATATCTTAAGATTGACCCTTAGCATTACATGAGTCAGAACATCAAAGATTCTTTTATGTTTAATTGACTCCATTTAGTAATTTGCAAGTCATAATGGTCAACAGAGACTTCTTAAAGAATTTGTAGTAAAAGTTCGGCATAACATTTTTTTTGGTCTTGGTCCTGCAGTTGACAAGAATTTCATCATCCCAGCATACCTTCTTTCTTGAGGATCCCAGGGAATCCAAGCTGTATAGTATCTGGCGGGGTGGTGATGGGTAGAATGGCTTGCACATATGTACCAGGGTGCCAGAAGCGGTAGGATGTCAGAAATTAAAGCCTCAGAATATCAGGTTTGGGATGAATCTTGAGGATCTCCTTCAGTATTTTTGTACTATGAAATTAAAAATATTAAAAAAGATATTTTCTTTGCACATAGTGCTAAAATAGTGGATGGTATGTGGTCAGAGAAAGCCACCTTAAGCAGCATAAGAGAAATTTTCTGCAGTTTAAGAACTAACCTTCAATCTTGTAAACTTAGTAGTTTCCTTTTCTGACTCTACTAAAGGAAGAGTCTTTTTTTTTTTTTAACCCATGTGTATTCACATTTTAGGGCTTCCCAGGTGGCACTAGTAGTAAAGAACCTGCCAGCCCATGCTGGAAACGTAAGAGATGTGGGTTTGATGCCTGGGTCGGGGAGATTCCCCTGTTGAAGGCACGGTAACCCACTCCAATATTCGTGCCTGGAAAATCCCAAGGACAGAGGGGCCTGGTGGGTTGCAGTCCATGGGGTTGCAAAGAGTTGGACACGATTTAGTGACTCAGCAACAACAACATTCACATTTAAAGAGTATGGCAGTAAAAGTAATGTATGCAAAATATTTCATTTATTCACCTACGTTTTCCACCGGTCTTGCAGTAAGGCAAGGCTGAGTGATCAGTTTTTGTTGGTGGGCTCTGTATTTTCCTCTTCTGGTTTAAGACATAGAGATGTAGGTGAAATTCCTGTGCATTCTCTTTAGCTGTTGTCACTCAGGAGGCCTTGTGTTCTACCACATGGTACAGTTCAGTGGGGTGGATTTGCAACTTTTGAGTTAATAAGTAAGAGCACTATCCCCATCCCACCTCCCCCCACCCCTAGCCCCGTGAGCTTGTAGCAAGTTAAGGCACTTAGATTTGGGGTTTATCACTGCAGCAGAATTCCACCTAATATACTAACTGTATGAGATCGTTGTATAGAAATCAAATGCTGATTTGTTAAAAATCCTTTTAGTTTGTATTGGGATATTTTCGAGGCAAGATATGTATCTATATATATCTACTGGAGAAGGCACTGGCACCCACTCCAGTGCTCTTGCCTGGAAAATCCCATGGATGGAGGAGCCTGGTGGGCTGCAGTCCATGGGGCCGCTGAGAGTTGGACACGACTCAGGGACTTCACTTTCGCTTTTCACTTTCATGCATTGGAGAAGGAAATGGCAACCCACTCCAGTGTACTTGCCTGGAGAATCCCAGGGACGGGGGAGCCTGGTGGGCTGCCATCTATGGGGTCGCACAGTCAAACACGACTGTAGTGATTTTGCAGCATATATATCTACAGATATATATATATATATCTGCAGATTTTAAAGTTAGGAATGATAAATATCAGTGTTAAAGCACTGCACACTTAGATCAGTGTTTTCTTTCCTTAAAGAAGATCAGGTGTTCGTTTCCTAGGGCTGCTGCAACAAATTAGCACAAAACTGATGGCTTAAAATGACAGAAATGTCTTCTCTTACAGTTCTGGAGACCGGAAGTCCAAAATTAAAGTCTTGGCTGGACTCCATTGCCCCTGAAGGCTCTATGGGGGATCTTTACTTGTCTCCTTCAGCTTCTGGTGACTTCTGGTATTTCTTGGTTCATGGCAGCATAGCTTCAATCTTTGTCCCCATCTTTATGTAGCCTTCTTTTTTGGTGTGTGTTTCAGTGTTTCAAATTTCTCTCTTTTCCATTATAAATCCAATGATATTAGTCACTAGAATCTAGAATTCTAGACACTAAATCCAACGACTCTAAATCCAGGATGACTTTTTTTCGAGACTTCTAACTTAATTACATCTTCAAAAATTCATATTTCCAAATAAGGTCACACTTGGAAATACCTTTTTTTCAAAAAAAAATTATTGGAGTATAGTTGATTTACAATGTTATGTTAATTTAAGGTATATATCAGAATGAATCAGTTATATATATACATATATTCCCTCTTTTTTAGATTCTTTTCCCATAGATGCCATTACAGAGTATTGAGTAGAGTTCTGTGCTATTTGGTAGGTCCTTGTTAGTTACTCTAGGCTATGGTTTTTCCTGTGGTCATGTATGGATGTGAGAGTTGGACTGTGAAGAAGGCTGAGCGCCGAAGAATTGATGCGTTTGAACTGTGGTGTTGGAGAAGACTCCTGAGAGTCCCTTGGACTGCAAGGAGATCCAACCAGTCCATTCTGAAGGAGATCAGCCCTGGGATTTCTTTGGAGGGAATGATGCTAAAGCTGAGACTCCAGTACTTTGGCCACCTCATGCGAAGAGTTGACTCATTGGAAAAGACTCTGATGCTGGGAGGGATTGGGGGCAGGAGGAGAAGGGGACGACAGAGGATGAGATGGCTGGATGGCATCACCGACTCAATGGACGTGAGTATGGGTGAACTCCAGGAGTTGGTGATGGACAGGCAGGCCTGGCGTGCTGCGATTCATGGGGTCGAAAAGAGTCGGACACGACTGAGCGACTGAACTGAACTATTTTAGTTACTCTAGTTATTATTTATTTTATATATAGTAGTGTGTATATGTCAGTATCTTTTTATGAGATAAAACTCAACACACTAGAGACTACATGGGAAGTCAAATGACAGTCAAACTGTGGTTTGTTCAACATGGACTCTGAATAAAGGGAATTAGTTGCATGAGTTATTCTATTTCTTTAGGTTGACTTTGCTTATCTCTTTTCTGATCCCTTTTTTATTAGTCTTAAAGTTATAATTCCAATCTTATTTTCCTTATTTCTAAATTCTTGAAAATTTCTCACCAGAACCTCATGTTCTAAATGTATCAAGAATTTGCCTCAATAGTGAGGGAAACTTCTTCAACCTTGTAGCTGCTTCCTTCATCACTTTGTTCCTAGTCTATCCTCCACCATGTAGTGTAATAGGCATTTATTTTTACATGCTAAAAACCTTGAGATTCTTAATAAGGTATTGATACATGCTACATGCACTGAAAAACATATTTTTTATTCACTTTTCATAGTTTCTGTTTCTACCTGAAGGTATTTAACAATTGAGATAACTTTTGCCTTTTTCTCTGTACTGCTATTTTTTCCTTTTTTTTTTTTACAGTCTTTCTGATATAGTTGCCTCTGGCATTAAAACATACCAAGACTACAGTTTTCTCCTACTTCATACTATTTCATAGAGACAGAGTTAGGAACAAAAGCCTATGTGACTAAGATTTGAAATTGAGGAGGAGGGCCCCAGAAGTGTGGGTTGGGGAACTAGGAAAAGAGAGTTGGAATTTGCACTTGGACAAAATTGCAGGGTCAGGATAGCAAAAGTCACTTGAAATCACCTTCTAGGAGTTGAGGAGGGAGCCAACAAAGGCCCTTATTGGTTTTGCCAGTCCACACAGGATGAGATGGTTGGATGCCATCACCAATTCAATGAATAAGAATTTGAACAAACTCCAGGAGATAGTGAAGGATAGGGTAGCCTGACTTGCTACAGTCCATGGAGTTGCAAAGAGTCAGACACGACTTAGTGACTTAACAACAGCAACAGGACTGAGGGCAGTTACTCGAGGGTGAGCAATTTTGAAGAGTGTTTTTCTTAGTTGTGGTTTGCTGGTATGCTTAGGATCACAGATCCATGCTTTGGAGACCCAACTATTTTAACACCATTAGCATTTCTGTAATCATTTCTTTTTTTCTCTGTTAGATTTTAATAAAGCTCCTGATGAAAATGTCAGGCTGTCTCAGGAATGACGTGTGTATACATTTTCAGGTCACCATTTTATTTTTTCATTTTTATTTTTTTCAGGTCACCATTTTAAAGAGAGGGCCACGGGGACCTCTTCTACGGGAGGTGAGTCAGTGAGAAAACTGGAAGGAAAATAGATGCAGTTTTGGCTATTGAGAATGTTTGTTTTTGTAATTCCAACTTGCACCTGCTTTTGCTCTCAGGCATTATCACACCGAACATATATGGGGGAAGATTAGATTCTATGTGATTCAAGCGTTTTCTTTTGGGAGAGGAAGGAAAAGTAACAGAATCGCTTGTGGCCCTCTTGCGGGTGATAGGAGGAATATAAGGACCAACTGCCAAGTTCTTGAGGCCTCAGGGCCTCCTTTTGGGATCTTATCTTTGTCTGCAGGACCTGAAGGAAACTGATAATGGCAAGTGGTAGGTTGGGGAAGTAATTTTCCTCCATCTGGGTAAAGTCTGAGTCTGTTACACTAAATGGGGAAAGAAAACACTTAGAAAGCATGCTCTCACCCCCATAGTCCATGTCCTGGCACATATTGCTAATCAGACTTGGTACTTTCTCATTGACTTTAGATCAAGCTTTATAATTTTCAACATAGCACTTAGCTCAGCCATCATCAGTCAGTAAGACTTGACATGCTAGGGAAATGTAATTGCCATTTCTGAAATAGACTGCCTCTCTTTCAGTTTCCAGAAGGCAAAAATCAAGTCTTGCCCTTATTTGTATTTGTAATAGCACTTAGCTTAATTCTGAACCCAAGGTTTTCTCAGTGATTTGTTGGGAATAGCACTGGGTGGGAGAAGGCTGAGGATGGCTTGCTAATTGCCAAGGTGGCCAAGCTCAGCCAGTTCACAGACAGCTGTGAGGCTGTGCTTCCAGATCCTGAGGTTCCATTTTGGTTGATTTCTAGTAGGAAGAGCTTCATGTTTGCACCTTGTGTCTATACCATTCTGAGGTTCCTTGTTAAAAAGGAACTGTGGTAAGCTATTTATCATATATAGGGTGGATAAATGACAAGATCCTACTGTATAGCACAGGGAACTATGTACACTATCCTGTGATACGCTATAATGGAAAAGAATAGTTTTTTAAAAATATATGTATAACTGAGTCATTTGCTGTGCAGCAAAGATCGGAACAATATTGTAAATCACCTGTGTGTTGTGCTGGACTGTGCTTAGCCGTTCAGTCATGTCTGACTCTTTGTGACCCCATGGACTGTAGCTCACCAGGCTCCTCTGCCCATGGGGATTCTCCAGGCAAGAATACTGGAGTGGGTTGCCATGCCCTCCTCTGGGGGCGTCTTCCCAGCTCAGGGATTGAACCCAGGTCTCCCACATTGCAGGCGGGTTCTTTACTGTCTGAGCCAGTAGGGAAGCCAAAATCAACTATACTTCAATAAAAAAGAACTATGGAATATATTTCTTTTCAAGAAATATTATTTGGAAACTGATATTTTATTATTGCTAACGAGTAATTTTCTACTTTCCAGTCAATAGACTTGTCCAGTGCTAAGTAGAGTGTCAGTCATATAAGTGGTGCTCAACAAAGTGAATTTACATGTTGGATCTTCACGTTTTCAAAAGGCTTTTGAACTTAGAATACTGGTATCTAAATATCTCTTGTCTCCCTGATGACAAAATAAGAGGAAAGTAAATTAACTGCAATGATCCTTCCATTAAACAAAAGCAGAGTTCTTCCTAGGGAGAGTGGATGAAAATTGAAAGAGTTAGGGAGTGAAGGTCAAATTTCTATTTCTTTGGGACAGCTCTTAAGTACATCTCACCCTGAAGGTCAGAAGAGACCAAATGACCTCTCTAAGTCCCTCCAAACCTGGAGACACTGTCTTTCTAGAGAAGAAAGAAACCCTGGAGAGCACTGACTGTTCTAAGCCATTACTTATATCAAAGAGCATTGTTATCCGGTGACCAATGGCTAAATGGCAACAGAATAAGGACTCTCAGGGGCATCTTGAAAAATACAAGTGAAACCTTAAGGTCAGGGAGTTATACCCATTAAGCGTGATCTCCTGGAGATGAGTGACTGTACTTACAACACTGCTAACATTTTATCAAGAGTTAAGGACTTATTAGCATTTTAATTTGCAATAGTGGGTTTGCCTAGGTTCTGGTACACAACTGCTATCTCTTTGGCTGATAATATCGTCTCTGTGTGTGTGTGTGTATGTTTTTCTTGGGCTTTTATTTCCCTTTCTCACTCTTAGCCTCAATTTGGTAAGCTATAGTGACAGACTTTCAAAATATAGTCATTGATCTTTTCTTGATTGATTGCAATTCCTTAAATGAGAAATCTCACTTTGGGAGAGGATTGGCTAGGAGAAAGATTTGTAATTTCAATTTATAAATCTCTCTCTTTTGATTTCCTGGTTTCTTGGTTACCTGGATGGGAAGCTGCTGCTGCTGCTGCTGCTGCTGCTAAGTCGCTTCAGTCGTGTCCAACTCTGTGCCGACCCCATAGACGGTAGCCCACAAGGCTCTGCCATCCCTGGGATTCTCCAGGCAAGAACACTGGAGTGGGTTGCCATTTTCTTCCCAATGCATGAAAGTGAAAAGTGAAAGTGACGTCACTGAGTCATGTCCAACTCTCAGCGACCCCATGGACTGCAGCCTACCAGGCTCCTCCATCCATGGGATTTTTCCAGGCAAGAGTACTGGAGTGGGGTACCATTGCCTTCTCCAGGATGGGAAGCTAGTAACTTTTTAAAAAGACTGTCTAGCTGTCCATCAAACTCATTTTGTCTTCTTTCTGAGACTGTGTTTAGACCATATTTGCCATACTATCTTGGGCTTTCCTGGTAGCTCAGCTGGTAAAGAATCTGCCTGCAATGCAGGAGACCCTGGTTTGATTTCTGAGTCAGGAAGATCCCCTGGAGAAGGGATAGGCTATCCACTCCAGTATTCTTGGGCTTCCCTGGTGGCTCACATGGTAAAGAATCTGCCTACAATGTGGGAGACCTGGGTTTGATCCCTGGGTTGGGAAGATCCCCTGGAGAAGGAAATGGCAACCCACTCCAGTATTCTTGCCTGGAAAATTCCATGGACAGAGGAGCCTGGTGGGCTACTGTGCATAGGGTCACAAAGAGTCAGACATGACTGAAGTCTGCACACATGCAGCCCCACTTGGGGAAAATATCTGGTTGGAAAGATTACATGGCTCATTCCCTCTTCTCCCCTCCTTGAGTCCTGGGGAAGTCTATTCCTTCAACCTTACCATCTGTAACTGGTTCTTGTAACAGAGACCTTAAAGAGAAAACTTTGCAAGAGAATAATCTTCTTTAAGTGATTCAGAAAAAAAATCTTCTTCTTAGGGAATAACTGTACTGTCATTTAAATATAAACTCACTGTGGGTTTGAAAACATTAAATGTGACTAGAAGGTAAGATTTAGTCTTGGGGGCTAAATTTCACAAAGACATCTTCATGGGGAAAAATAAAAAGCCCAAACCACAAGGATGCAGTAAAACAAGACTGAGAAAAAAGGAGACTACAAAGGTTTCTCAAGGACAGCTTTTGTCTTCAGTTCCTTTAATGAACTAGAAGCTGAGGCTAAGAGAAACGATCATGTGTATGGCTGGTGGCAGGTGGCTTTATCACATCACAGACCCACCTCCAGCCTCTAGTTTATTCGTTATTATGCCTACAGATGTGGTTGCTCCAGGAGTTTCTTTCCTAACAGAAGGGGCAGATGCAATACCCAGCTGATGACTTGGAGGCCCTCAGAGCTGAGTGAGGGCAGACATAATCTTTTCCTTGGTGGTTTTTTTGCCAAGTGTGCTGCTATTTGCACATTTCCCTCCAGCTACCAGAGAAACAAACCATCTCCTCCGGGATACCACAGCCTCTTTGTTCAGATATTTATCATAGTGTTTGGCACTTTGCACTGTGTTATCTTTCTCCCTTCTTTGCCTCTCCCACTAAATCTGTACTTTTTAGAGGAAGGGACTCTGTCTTGTTTATGAAACATTCCCAGAGCCGAGCACAGTTCTTGGCAGGCTACAGATGCTCAATAAATATTTGCTGAAGGAATGAGTAAATAAATGTGTGAATAAAATAATTAACATGCACAGAAGATAAAACATAGTCACTCAGTTGTGTCTGACTCTGTGCACCCCCATGGACTGCAGCCTGCCTGGCTTCTCTGTCCGTGGAATTCTCTAGGCAAGAATGCTGGAGTGGCTTGCCATTCCCTTCTCCAGGGAATCTTCCAGACCCAGGGATTGAACTCAGGTCTCCTGCATCACAGACAGATTCTTTATCATCTAAGACACCAAGGAAGTAAATAACAGGTTGAACATAATTCTGGGAATTAAAAATATGACAATCTCTGAACATCCAAAACACCAAAACCAAAATGCAAAAAAAAAAAGTTTTATTTCTAACATTTTTGTAACTTTGAATTTAATAATTCTTGGAGTAGTTGATCAACTGTATGAGGTAGGATTTTTGTTTGATAGGAACTGAGGACCAATTGTAGGGGCTTAAGTGAATTAGGACTTCGTTTTCTCCTGTAAACAAACCCCCAAATTAGGGGATTCATACCAGCTGGAGCAGCTTTATGAAGCTGTCAGGCACCCAAACCCTTTCTCTTTTTCTGTTCAAGCCATTCTTAGTGTGTGGCTTTGATTGTCAAGGTTACCAGAGGGCTGTTGGAGATCCTGCTAGTATGGATATAACTGTATGCTCTCTCATATTGTCAGCTTGTTATTCAGCTCAGTTTTACCTAGAAGAGTTTTCAATGACTGGGTAGAGCAGAGTTTCAACTCAGGTCTCAGAAGCTATACAGAATCAAGATCAGATCCTCAATAAGACATCTTATCCTCACAGACTATAAGAGTGCTGGCTTTCATACTTGTGCTAGAGAGTACGCTTGCCTGGCATCCTTACCTTAAGCCAGGACAAATTCTGCAGGATAATTTGTAGTCCAGACAATACTGAGGGTTCAGATTGAGGCTAAGGCTTGACCTGAAATGGCATCTTTGCTGGGCTTCTCCACTCTCCTAAGCCCTTATCAGTTTCTTCTAGAAGCACTTTCTTAATGAATTGCTTGCATGTGAATCCTTGTGTTAAGAGTTTGCTTTTGGGGAACCTGACCTAAGATAATGCCTGCTGAGGAGAAGCTGAGACAAGGTTCAAGGTCAAGAGCAAGTAACCTGTATCCAAGGCAGTCTCTATGCCTAATGATGATGCAGACATTTGCTCAGGGGCGAAGGGTGGGCTTCTCTTTTCCTAAACCCTGAATGGTCGGTGCTGGGTGAGATCCCTTTCCTGGCTGGAGCCCTATGGCCTCTGTCTTTGTTGAGGCCCTTGGCTCCCTGTCTTTGATGAGACTCAGAAGACTTTGCTCAAGATTTTTATGTAGAATCTGCCACAACAAAGAGGCTGCTCTGAGCAAAGTAATCTGCACTGCTGCCAAGATGCTTAGTGCCTCTGGTCTGACCTGATGGTTAACGCCTACTGCACATCTGTAAAAAAGACTCACATGGATGGATCAAAGTAAACATTTAGGAACCAACAAGACCTTAACACTGTGTCTGCATGTTCACATCCACAGCCCCACACTGGGAGCCCTTGTACCTCAGAAGCTTCAACAGGTTCATGAAGACTTTGGTGCCCCACATCTTACACCCTTCTATTTCCCAGGGTTCCTGACTCATGCACCAGAAGCTCACTGTCACCTGAATTAAACATAAATGTTAGTTGCTCAGATGGGTCTGACTCTTTGTGACCCCAAGGACTGTAGACTACCAGGATCCTATGTCCATGGGATTCTCCAGGCAAAAATACTGGAGTTGAGTTGCCATTTCCTTCTCCAGGGGATCTTCTTGACCCAGGGATTGAACCTGTGTGTCCTGCGTTGACAGATTCTTTACCATCTGAGCCACTAGGCATATCCCCTCACCAAAATATATCATTTCCTGTGTGGAGTACTGCTGTTGTCAGATGAAGAGTCAGAAGGTGCAGAGGAGATTGTATACCTCTCAAATAACAAGAAGGGCTTGAGGGGAGTGGTATGGAAATCTGCTGGCCAGCTGATCCTCCCAAACTTACCTGCCAGATATATCATCCCACTCCTCTTCCCATCATTTTGAATTGGATTTGGAGTAGAGAGGACCCAGGAGATTTATACAAAGGGGCTCCTACAACATGGAAGGAAACACGAGGAGTGGGAAACAAATATTCTTCTTTATATTTTCAAACAGTATTTTGGATTTTCAGTCTCCATGACGAGGTACTTCAGGAAATGCTGTCTCAGCCCTAATCCCCACTTACAGTGGAAAACCAGTTTGGTCTGGGCCCATCTTGTTAGTGCTATTCTGGTTGGCTATGTTTGGATTATGAAGATGAAGATTGATGAAGATAATTCCCTATCCTCCACTGTAATCAGTGAGGACTGAATACTGATCTGGGTATATATTTCTCTTGACATATACTAATTTTTCCATTTCTGTTGCTATTATAATTTTGTCAGCTGAAACCTGTATAAAACTAATACCCCTAGATAATTTTTACATGAACAGTTATTAAACTAGATTGCTTCTTCCATACTAGTGCCTATGATTTTTTTGAACTTAATTCAAGTGCAATAATCTTTCTCCAACTTCAAAAAATGCTAAATTGGAATGAAATCTACTTCTGCACACCTGTTTGGTAATTGTTGGAATTTTGGTTCCAGAAAAACAGAATTGCGTGGATTGTGAGTCACTTCTGCTGAGGATAATCAGAAAGAGAGGAAACTGGGAGTTGGAATAGATAGGGGAGGTAGAACAGATGGCAGAGGAAGGATGGAGAGTTTTGCAGCGAATCCTTGGGGAAGACAAAGGAAAATGAAGCAGGGCAGACTCAGGATATTCAGGTGACATCTGTGAGGAGGAGGTGAGGAATTGAGAGCTGAGATGTGAGAGAGAATATTTGACAGGCATGTGATCCAGGGAGGAGGTAGAAAGCAGCTTCTGAGTCATGTAATCAGGAAGGCATTGATCATTTGAATGGAGAACCAGGCAAAGAAAAAAAGAAATAAAATTTACAAGCGCTTCACTGAAATTTTAAGAAACTCAAAATTTCAAGAAAGTTAAATGGAAATTAATGTCATAATATCTGTATTACTAATCTAATAATATAATTATTCTTTTATTTTCATAAATGCAAAATATATTTAAGTGAGCTTTCATAGGTTCCGTTCTGATTTCAGTTTCTTGATTTTTGTTATGTTATCTTAATTACCCAACCTCAAAATCTCTGGCAATAAGGATTTTCTGAGCTTCAATCAGGAGGTTGGTAAGGGGATGACAATAGTTACATTTATCACCCCTAAATTTCACCTTGTGAGTTTATAAAAGAAATATTGATGGACTTGTTTACTTAAAACTACAAGCTTCCCTAGTGGCACAGTGGATAAGAACCCATTTTCCAGTGAGAGCAGAAACAGGTGTGATCCTTTGTTCAGGAAGAGTTCCCACGCCATGGAGCAATTAAGCCTGTGCACCACAACTACTGAGCTCAGGCTCTAGAACCCACAAACTGCAACTACTGAGCTCGCGCCACAGTTGCTGAAGCCTGTGCACCCTGGACCCACGCTCCATAACAGAAGCCACTGCAATGAGAAGCCGGCGCACCACAGCTAGAGAGTATCCCCTGCTCTCCGAAACTAGAGAAAACCTGCATAGCCAATAACAATACAACGATTAAAAAAGACTTCAAATTTCTGCACAGAAAAATGCAACAGGAACAGAAAAGTCGAACAATGGACTGAGAGGATATTTGCAGCACATATGAATGACAAGGATTAATAACCATCATTTACAAGCTGATAAGGAAATGACGTATCACTCAGCTGAAAACTAGGTAAAAGTCTTAGAATGAGCAACTCAGAAAAGAAACAATATGTGGACAGTAACCATGATAAGCTGCTTAGCTTCTCTAGTTTATCAAGAACATGCAACTGGAAAGAATGAGAGACCATACTAGACAGAAGATCAGCAGAAATTTATAAAGTTGGTAGCAATCATTGTTGGTGAGGATGTGGGGAAATAGGACATCTTATACATTGCTAATAGGATTATTAATTTGTATATACTGTTGAAAAAATATTTTAAAAATGAATATATTTTTTGACCCAGAAATCTTTTCCAATCTTCTGGTAATTCATCCTACAAAAAGAAAAGCAAACTAGCTAAGCATATGTGTACAAAGATGTTAATTGCAATATTTTTGCAATAGAAAAGCTTGAAGGCATCTGAATACTCATCAGTAAGGGAGTTGATGAATGGATTATGGGGCATCCATATTATGGAGCCTCAGTGAGTTATTAAAGTAACCACGTGTTTCTCCATGATATGGGAGTCTGAGATCAACTTAAACAGCTGGGGTTCACAGAAAGTGTGGAGAAGGAAATGGCAACCCACTCCAGTATTCTGGCCTGGAGAATCCCCATGGACAGAGAAGCCTGCAGGCTATAGCCCATGGGGTCCTGAGGAGTCGGACACAACTGAGTGACTAAGCACAGCACAGAGAAAGTGAAATGTAGAGGGAGGCTTGGGAGCCGGGAGGGGTCTAAAGGAAGGCCGAGGGCCACATGCAGCTTGGATGAATGGGATGGGGGTCAACGCATTCCTACAAATGCCTCTGCTTCATTTCCCCTTAAACATGGGTGAAGAAATGTATTGTCTGCATTATCTATCATATCTAATTCAACTCTAGATATTTCAGCTCTTACAACCTGATAGAAGAGGGTGAATAGTTGCTCTTTGCTTTTTTGTTGCCTTGTTCTGTTGTTAAGTCGTGCCTGACTCTTTTGTGACCTCATGGATTGTAGCCCGCCAGCCTCCTCTGTCCATGAGATTTCCCAGGCAAGAATATTGGAGTGGGTTGCTGTTTACTTCTCCATGGTGCTCTTTAAGATTTCCTAACTCTGATATTTTCCTGCCTGCACTCTTTTCTTTCTTTCTTTGTTTGATTAAGATCTTCTAAGATGCTGAGCCACATATTCTGCTGCTTCTGGTTGGTATAAGATTATCCAGCCAAGATGACAAGGCGGAAAAGTCAGAAGACAGAAAGTTTTTAAAAGTCATTTGTTTTGCAAATGGTGTGAAAGCTGTATTTACACTCACAAGGAGAATGCTGCTTCAGCATATTGTTAATTAGGACACTACCCGAGGCTAGTGCAGATTAATTTCCTCAAATATGCTTACTGTATAGAGTAATCATGATTAATTAGCAGGATTGGTCCACAGGATTGGTCCAAAATGAGAGGATTTGAGGACAATCTTGTTTTGTCTCCTGTTGGAGAAGCTGCAAAACTTCCAGCTGAGGCGCCTTTAGCACAGTCTACTAGTTCATCCGAATAGGTACCATGGTATTAGGTGAACAAGAGATGATAAATAGACAGCCAGTAATACCCTTTCAATTATCCTTGTAAAACTGCTACTTAGAGACCTCAAGGGTATTAGATCAAGACACTAGCAGGCTAATGGGCAAGATGCCTTTGGAGAGAGCTTGGCACTCAGGAGCCAAAGAACTTAAATTTGCTCTAATGTCTGACCGCCACTTGGTAGCACTGACATTTCTCCCTTAATTTTTAGAGTGCTTGCCTAGAGGTGACCCACTGTGTTTCCTGGGGATCAGTGGGATTGTTGTTAATGCTAGGCTGATTTTCTTTTATTGTTTGATATTTCTGCAGATTGCTACGAGGCTGCCTTGGGTTCTGCCTTATTGTGATAGTCTGGAATCCACCTGCTCAGGCCCAGCTCTGTGGGCCTGTGCCTTCTCCAGGTTTGTTTTGCTGTGTCTTTCTCTGGATCACAGCTCCATCTCAGGTGTCATTTTGTAGCCAAATGTTGCACCTCCTGCCTCTACTGTGCTCGGTGTTCTTTGAGATATTACAATGAACAGGATTTAGTTCCAGCCATGGGCAACTCCAAGGGTGACCTTGGGAAAGGGCTTTAATGTCCCCCTCATTCTCACCACTCTCCCAAATCCATCCAAACTCAACATAGGGTATGTATTAGCCAAGATCCTTTAGAGAAACAGAACTGGTAGAATAAATATCTGTCTTTCTATCTAACAAAAAATATATATGTATTATGAGACATTGGATGATAAGATTATGGAGGCTGAGAAGTCCCATGATTTGCTGTCTACCAGCTGGAGATCCAGGAAAGCCAGTGGTATAATTCAGTCTGAGTCCAGAGGCCTGAGAACTGGGGGAGTCAATAGTTTTAAATCTCAGTCTGAGGGCTGAGAAGATGAGACAAGATGTCCCAGCCTAAGCAGGCAGGGAGGAAGCAAAAAGGGCAATTTCTTCCAACCCCTACTTTTTATTCTATTCAGAACCTCAATGAAATGGATGATGCCCACCTGCATAGAAGAAGGCTGTCTATTGAGTCCAGATTCCAATGCTAATTTCATCCGGAAACACCCTCACAGGCACGTTCAGAAGTAATGTGTTATATGGGCATCTGATGGCCAGCCAAATGGACACATAAAAATACTATCAGAGAGTGGTAGTAAACACTGGGAGCTTGAAATGTAATCAGCTTCATACAACTCCAAATAAATATATAGAATTGCAGGAGAATTTGGTATAGTGTGCTTGCTGCTCAGATGGAACTTATAGGTAAATCCCTAAAAAGAGATTTACTAATCAGATTCCTGCCCGCTGGTCCCCATTGCCACCTGAAATTCAGGAACCTCCACTGGACCAATATAGGAATAATAGTCTGGTGGTGGAGGCAGGGAATTCCCAAACAGCCTCAGTCAAAAGCAGAGAGTGGACAGGACTCTAGATTAGATATAAGTGCTGTGAGAGAAGAGAGAGTGGATAAAATTTTTTACTATTGTAATAGATAATCAGCTTCCCTGGCTTCCCTGATGGCTCAGCAGGTAAAGAATCCACCTGCAGGAGACAGAGGAGATGCGAGTTTGATCCCTGGGTTGGGAAGATCCCCTGGAGAAGGAAATGGCAACCCACTCCAGTATTCTTGCTTGGGAAATCCCATGGACAGAGGAGCCTGGTGGGCTACTGTCCATGGGATTACAAATAGTTGGACACGTTGGAGCAACTAAGTACACACACAAAAGACGATGTTCAAGCGTGGGTATGTCTCTTGATCCAAAGTAGTCTCCTTCTGGAACAAGAAAAGGGATACATAACAGAGGACTATACTTTGCTGACTCAATAAAAGAACAGTACAGAAACTCACAGGGGTTAGCTTTAACTAAGCCGCAGAACCCGAACTGCATGTCATCTTAGAGCACTGGGGTAGGGGCTCAGCCATCTGGGTCCTGTTAAACCAGGGATGAAGAACTTAAGCCTGAGGTTGAGGCTGCAGACTCATTAGTTGGGAGCTAAAGGCTGAAAACTAAGCTGTCTGTGTTTGGTCTGAAACCCTGGCTTGTGACAGCAAGCTAATAGACTCTCCCCAGGCCTCTGTCAAGAGGGGCCTTTCCTTCAGAGAAAATGGGGGATTATGTCCCTGGGAGGTTATAGAGCTTCTCTCAGGGCAGGAAGTAAATCAATACTGATGCTGGTAACAGAATCACATAATTCTGCTGACTTGCAGTGGAGTGGTGTCTCAAATACTATTCTGAGCACCATGGAGACACTCCAGGTGAAGTGTAGGTATGTGTGCGTGTGTGTATGCGCATACAGAATATACAAGCGCTCACTTTTCACCCTTCCTCTGGCCTTCAGAGCACTTTGTGAGTTTACTACCCCATCGTGCCCTTCACTGGGGTTGTGAGTGCATTTGCATGCCCTCGCTGGACTGTAAGCACTGTAGGAGCAAGAGAAAAAAGTTCTTGCTTTGTTTTGTAATGCTCACCGTGCTAAGCAAGTGACGATGAACTGAATGGGCACAGGAGTTACAGCATCCTCCAGTAACAGGGCAGGAAGTGAGGGGGGTATGGGGAACACACAGAGAACAGCTCACAACCCTCCGGTTTTCTGTGCTCTGCCAGTAGTACTGAGCCACCACTGATGTCACAGTTCATAGCTGTGGTCATGAACCACTATTTGGAGCTCCATTTTGCAAATGATGCTCTGTGGAGCACTGGTTAGCAAGATGTTAATAGCATTTCTGCAAATAAATAAAACGATTAAGTTAAGTAAAAATTTCAAACGGTCTGTATTCAAGTAAATCTATAATACACTGTAGTACTGCTGGTGACTTGTGACTTAATGGTTTTTCTTTTTGTTGTCCTTTTTTTTTTTTAAAACTCAGCTAGATGTAACTTTTACTGTTTATTTATTTATTGTATTCAAATGTAGTTGATGTCTGATATTTGGTTAATTTCATATATACTGCATGATGATTTGATATTTGCATATGTTATGAAATGACCACCTCATGTCTAATAGCTATCTGTCCTCATTCACAGTTATTACAATATTATTGACCATGTTTCTTACACTGTGTATTCCATTCTCATGCCTTCCTTCTTACAGAACTGGAGGCTTGTCCCTCTTAATC
Source organism: Redunca redunca (assembly GCA_006410935.1). Classification (NCBI taxonomy): domain Eukaryota; kingdom Metazoa; phylum Chordata; class Mammalia; order Artiodactyla; family Bovidae; genus Redunca; species Redunca redunca. Next base: position 278,898 of record SJYQ01001239.1, read on the forward strand.
CCAGTTATCTATTTTGTCCACTCCCTACAACCACCCAGTTTTCCTCTGTATCTGTGAGTCTGTTTTCACTTTGTTTTGTTTTTAGATTAAAGTGAGACCATGTGGAATTTGTCTTTTTCTGTCTGACTTGATTCGCTTAGCGTAATATCCTCTAGATCCATTCATATTGTTGCAAATGGCAAGATACCTTTTTATAAGCTGAGTAATATTCCATTGTATATGTACATACACACACACGTACACAGACACTTAGATTGCTTTCATATCTTACGTATTATATGTAATGCTGCAATGACCATTGGAGAGCATATATATTTTTGAACTAGTGTTTTTATTTTCTTTGGGTAAACATTAAGAAGTGCAATTGTTGATTCATATGGTAGTTCTCTTTTTTGAGGAACCACTACACTATTTTTCATAATGGTTGCACCAATCTACAATCCCACCAACACCGCATAAGGATTCCCTTTTGTCTGCATCCTAGAGTTATTTGTATATTTTGATATTAACCCTTTATAGAATATATTGTTGGCAAATATCTTCTCCCATTCAGTAGGTTACCTTTTCATTTTGTTTATAGTTCTGTTTGCTGTGCAAAAGCTTTTTAGTTTGGTGTAGTCCCTTTTTTTTCTTGCTTTTGTGTCTTTTTCCTAAGAAAACATATTAAAAAAAATATTACTAAGACAAATGTCAAAGAGCATACTGCCTGTTTTCCTCTAGATGTTTTATGGTTTCATGTCTTACATTGAGTTCTTTAATCTATTCTGAATTTATTTTTGTATATGGTTTGGGAAAGTAATGATCTATTTAGATACCGGTTACCTTAAACTACATAATTTCTCTTTCTTAGGAATTTTAAAGGGAACCAGGAACCAAAGGGGATAAGAGAATAGCCACCTTTGGCTAAGGAAATGCCCATGCTATTAATAAAATACCTGAACGCTTTAAAAAGCTAGTGGGAGAACAGACAGTAAAGAAATTAAGATAGAGAAAGCATTTGTAAGTAATTATAGGGGCCATGAAGCTCCAATACTTTGGCAACCTGATGCAAAGAGCTGACTCATTGGAAAAGACCCTGATGCTGGGAAGGATTGAAGGCAGGAGGAGAAGGGGACGACAGAGGGTGAGATGGTTGGATGGCATCATTGACTCAATGGACATGAGTTTGAGCAAGCTCTGGAAGATAGTGAAGGATAGGGAAACATGGTGTGCTGCAGTTCATGGGGTTGCAGAGAGTCAGAAATGACTGAGCGATGAACAGCGACAACCACATTACTGTAATCAAAGTAATAGACAAATCTAACACCTTGTCGGGCCCTACATGGGAAACCTTGAAAAAGAAAAAGGCTAGCATTGTGGACGGAAACTAAGATGGCGCCTGGTGGAAGAGATGGGGGCATAGTCTATGTTGTCTGTCAAAACTTCTGATTGGCTCTCTTGATTTCTGTGCACGTAGACAGCGCGTGATCACCATAGACTCCTGTTATAATGATGGCACATGACGATTTGACCTTTAACGTGATTGGTGTAACTATGGAAAGTCCCTTGCAAACCCCTCCCCGCTTGCCTTTATAAGCAGGGAGTTTGTAAAACCGCACTAGACGGAACCCCTGTCGCGTCTGATTGTCTCTCGCTCGCCGAGGGGCTGGGTTGGGGACAGCAGGCTCACCTTTCCTTGGGACCCCTCAGCTCTCTGCTGAGGGAAGTTCCACTGCCTCTCTCTCTTTCTGCGGAGCGCTCCCCGAAACACCTCCCAAGCTTTCTGTGTCCTTTTCCCCCACTGAGTATTTTTCTTTTTGTGGTAATAATACTTAAGATCTACTCTCTTTACTTTTTGAGTGCACAGTGTTGTAGACCAGATCTCTAGAACTTATTCATCTAGCATAACTGAAATTTTATGTCCAGTGAACAATTCTTCATTTTTCCAAAGTCTATATCCTCCATTTGTGAAAATCTATTCTTGATCCATAGCACCTGCTAAGCTGTATGGTCTCATAAACCATCTCTGTTCAACTTCTGTTTGAAGTGTGTGCTTTGCCAGCTTGACTTCTACTTCTTGTGGGTTCCTTCTCTAAGCCCCATCACTCATCAGGTGAGAACGGATTCTGCACATAAGTCTGTGTGTGTGTGTGTGTGTGTGTGTGTGTGTGTGTGTGCAGAACTGGGAGGACAGCAGTAGGGGATTAAAAGAAGTAAGGGCTGTGCTTGATAAAAAAAAGAATACCTGCTTTCACTACTGTTCTATTTTTCTAGGTTCCTATTTCATCACCTCTCAATGTCCTATTCAACATTCTAAACTTATTTTTATTCCACTCCTCAGCCTGCACCATCCTATCTCTATCTCTAGGGNNNACTATCCACATTCCCATTCATTTTGAATGCATTGTAAAGCATAAAAACTCACACACATATGCCTCTTTCTTTTTTATGTTACTCTCATGTATATTATTCTGATCAGTTATCTCATTGTTCTTATTTTTTTAAGATGGAATTATTCCCATTTTTCAGATGAAAAAGCAAATACATACAGATAAAGGTGATCAACTGGGGATCTCAGGCCATGGGAGAGTGATTATATTTGGAATTAAATCTTTTGTTTAGTCAATAATGATTGTTTGTAAATTGCTTCATTACATTAAGGGCAATGAGGTTGGTAGCCTCTCTCTTTCCCTCTCCTTTCCAGTTCTGGGCTGTTTGACCCAACTAGTCTTGGTTATTACTTTTGAAGCATGGCTTTACATTTTTTTTTCCTTTTTGTTTTTTCTTTTAGAGCATCTTTCAATTTCTCTTCTAAAACTGGCTAGTTTCCTGGAGGACTGCTTAGATGACCAAACTTCCCACTCCAGCCCATCTTCTTTTTCTCTTTGTAGTTTTGTTCTTCATTTTAGTTAACTGATACACTAGCCAGGTGATCATTCAAGCCAAAATTCTCAAAGGTATATCTAAATTCACAAGAAGAACTTGATGTCTTGCATTGGATGATGTTAAACAATTACCAGAGAGGGAACCAACTGTGTACTTCCTACAGGCCAGGCTCTGTCTGAGGCATTAAGTGAGATAATAAGATTCAGTGGAACAGATTGCTGGTATGATTGGTTTCCATCCCGGAGGAGGTTGTGTTGGAGATTAACCTGGAAGGACGGGGATTTAAATAGGTGAAAGGAGAGGTTAACAAACCAAGAGAAATATTAAACAAGGAATTAAGAGCCAGGTAGCCTTAATGGTTGCATGTCTTGTGTATTTACAGCATTTTTTTTTTTTTTAAAGTCGCTCAGTCATGTCTGACTCTTGGCAACCCCATGGATAATATAGTCTATGGAATTCTCCAGATCAGAATACTGGCGTGGGTAGCCGTTCCCTTCTCCAGGGGATCTTCCCAACCTAGAAATTGAATCAGAGTCTCCTGCATTGCAGGCGAATTCTTTGTCAGCTGAGCTACCAGGGAAGCTCATTTACAGCATAGGTCTTGTGATTAATTCCTATAATAGATTTGAGTAAGACTAATCTGCTATAACAGGAGGCTCAGTGGTAAAGAATCTGCCTGCCAATGCAGGATACACAAGAGTCATGGATTCAACCCCTGGGTTGGGAAGATCCCCTGGAGAATGAAATGGCAACCCACTGGCAATGTTCTTGCTGGGAGAATCCCATGGACAGAGGAGCCTGTCCATGGCTACAATCCATGGGGTTGACTGAGTGACTGAGCCCACAGAAGCTGCTATAACAGAAACCTGACAATACAGTAGCTTAATGAGTAAAGGAGTTTTTTTTTTTTTCCCCTCTTATGAAACAGTCCTGTTGTGAACAGTCCAGGTGGGCTGGTCTGCTGTTGTCTGGGGTGCTGCCATTTTCTGCATATTTGAAGCTGGTTTGATGTCACATTCAGGTTCCAGCCATTGGAAAGGGGAATGGGGAACACAGAGGAGGCACGTTCCATGCCCCACAACTAGGCTGCCATATGCTCTCCTTGATTCCATTTCATTCAACTTGGCAGGTTGAGAGAGTGTATGCAGGGTAATCTGCAGCCTCATAGCCATCCCAACGATTTCCTTCACTCCTTTAAAAACAAGTTTTTATTGTTACACCATTGCTTCTGTTTTATGTTTTGGTTTTTTGGCAGTGAGACATGTGGGATATTAGCTCTCTGACCAGGGACTGAACTGGTACCCCCTGAAATGGAAGGTGAATTAACCACCGGACTGCCAGGCAAGACTCTTCCTTCACTCATTTGAAACTTTATTGGGAGTAACAGTGGGCTCGCTGGGAACAGGGAGAAGTGTGTGGCAGCAAGAAGAGGAAAGATCTTTCACAGAATCAAAGGCTGTGGTGTGAAGCTTACACTATGTTCCTGCTGACCGCCTTGAACAGAGGTGTTCTACTTCTAGAATCAAACGATCAAAGGAAAATTTTGTTGATTTATAGAAACAACAAAGTTAACAGTGAGATTAGAATGCTGATGACTTAAAATTGTCTTCTGGTAATTTTCCATGAAAACTTTGGCATCTGCTAAGGCTTAAGGTCAGGAAGATCCCTGGAAAAGGAAATGGCAACCCACTCCAGTATTCTTGCTTGGGAAATCCCGTGGGCAGAGGAGCCTGGTGTGCTACAGTCCACTCGGCCGCAAAGAAATGGACACAACTTAGTGACTAAACAACAACAAAGCTTAAATGCAAATAATGTGAAGAGATGAGAAAGTAAATGAACACTGGACACACTGAGAGGATGCTGTGATTCAAAAAGCTTTCCTAGCCACACCCTCACAGTTCACATTTTATTTCAGGGGCCTGTGTGTTTCTGGTTGAGATTTCACTCCAAATATACATCATGCAGTTATGTGTCCTGCCAGAGGAAGTGTTTTCTCTCTTGTAAGCTGGACTGAAGCACATCATTATTTCACATGGCAGAACCCCGACAGCTCGCAGGCACTCCTCCACCCGAGTGTGTCTGAGAATTGTTTGTTTAGGAGAGGGGAACGACCTGCTGTTTCATTTGCTTAGAATAATCCCACCACCTGCCTCTGATGGCAGGTGTCATGGGGTTCGAGGTGAGGGGCCTCCCTTATAAGGATATATCCTGAGAAACGCTGCTAGACTCTGTACTCAGGTTGGAGAGGGCACATACGCGTGCGCGCGCACACACACACACACACACACACACACAAGCTTTAATACATATAGCACAATCCAAACTGGAGGCAGAGTGGGTCTGGGCACGAGATGTTTTGCTCCTACCTTCTTCCCTGAAGCACACGCCAGTTGTGGCAGTTTAAAACTTTGCACTTAAGAAGCTTAATTTTTTTTTTTTTTTTTCCAAAGAGCAAGACTCTTCTAGGCTGACATCTTCTTCACATGCAGCCTGGTGGGAATGAATCCTGTAAAAATGAGAACCAGGCCATCTCTTATCATGCCTGAGAAGGTCAGGGAAGGGGCATTTCACTGCTCCGCCTTGCGATGTTTTCCCTCAGGGTCCCATCTGCCTCATCAAATTCTGCTTCTGACTGGCTGATACCAGCCCCTTGGGAGTTGTTCTCGACATCCGAAATCAATAAGCTGAGCTGTCAATCTTCCCAGGCTTCCTCACCTGCGAGGGGCTGCCTTTCCTCACTGGGCATTTTGGGAGAAGCCAGAATTCCATTTTTATAGCAGCTCACTTGGTCCTCAGTGAAGTTGGCTAATTCTCAGGATTAATTGCCTCATTAATGAGGGAGATTCACACAGTATATTTGCTTTTAGCCAGGTTGTCAGATAACTTTGAAAGGGTTTAATGTCAAAAAAAATTTCAGTGTAGCTGTTAGTTTAGTTAGGTAACCATTTAACAACTCCACTTGGGCCATCACTGCTCTAGGAAAAGACTGAAGCAGGCTATCTGCTAAATTCAGGGTTCCATGGGGACAAGAACTTGGATCCAAGTGTAAAGAGGCTGCTCGGTGAGTCTGGGGAAATCGGGGGAGGCTATAGGAAAATGAAAATAAATAAGAGCTAGACTGAACTTGAACAGTAGTCATGTATTACAGAGCATGAAATTAAACATGCCATCTGATTTACCAAATACTAGGTTCAAATTGGAAAGCTTCAGCATTGTGATTTACGGACGTCCTTTTTTGCATTGTTATATCCTGCCCCAGGACATTTATATCTGCTTTTCTTTCTACATCGATGTTTTTCTTTAGGTATTTATAGTGATTCCCTCTTGAGCTTTTTTTGATTCTTGATTTCAGTGTTCCTAACATGGGGAGATTCTTTCATCCCCTTGTTAAAAATAGTTCGACCTGTCATCACCCTATCATCTCTTTTTAAAGTACTGACATGGGAGCAGGTGCTTACATGTTTAACATCTGTCTTCCCTGTGGAGCGGAAGAAGGACCAGACTTGTTCTGTTCACAGCCATACCCCCAGAGCCAGGAACAATTCTTGGTAAAGTGTAACTGCTCAGTAAATAAACAACAATTGAATCAAAGAAATATTAATAAAAGAAACAATATTAATTATAAGAAAACCTTTCCAAATACTCTCATCCAGAAATAAACACCATTCATATGAGGAATCCACCTCATTTCAGACACTGTTCTATATAGTTGCTGTTGTGAAAGTGGAAGTGTTAGTTGCTCAGTTGTGTCCAACTCTTTCCTGCCAGTCTCCTCTGTCCATGGGATTCTCCAGGCAAGATTACTGGAGTGAGTTGCCATTCCCTTTTCCAGGGGATCTTCCCAACCCAGATATCGAACTCAGGTCTCCAGCCTTGCAGGCAGATTCCTTGAGCCACATCTGAGCCACCAGAGAATACACCTTGATGTTGTCCAGCTGTTGTTGTTCAGTTGCTAATTCGTGTTTGACTGTTTTTGACCCCAGGGACAGAAGCATGCCAGGCTTCCCTGACCTTCACTATCTTTCTGAGTGTGCTCACACACATGTCCATTCAGTCAGTGATGCCATCCAACCATCCAACCATCCTCTGCCACCCTCTTCTCCTTTTGCCTTCAATCTTTCCCAGGATCAGGGCCTTTTCCAATGAGTCATCTATACATATTTCTATTAAAATAGGATATGACTATCAGCGCTCTTTTAAGAGTGTTTTAAGTTTAATTTCATTTGACTGAACAGAAGACAAAAATGAAGATAAAAGCGGAAATTTTAAATGGATTTATTTATTTATTTTTTACTGTAAGAGATGTTATTTCCTAAAATATTCCACTAAAGAGATTATGCAAAATATTGACAAGTTGGAATCACTATCATTTAAAAAAAAAACATTTTGAGTTTGAGTTTCTGCCATAAAAGATTAGTATTCTCATATTCCCTCTTTCCTGATTTTTAAAGTTATTTCTCTTATACTGTTCATAGTTCACTTTTTCTTTATTATCTGTAATTCAAACAATTGTCAAGTGTTTTTTTTTTTTTGTTTGTTTGTTTTTAAAAGGAGTCCCTACCCACCATCAGTACTTTCTTACTGGGACTCTGCCATCCCTGAGGTTAACATTTGCTAAAACTCTCACTGAACTGGATTCCCTTGGCAAGTGGATTTTCCCAGCAGGCCATGAGGTGGCAGTGTGGCATTGCTATTAAAGAGGGAAGTTTCTAGAGTCAGCACACCACCTGGGGTTAACATTTCAGCTCCGCCATTTCCTAGCTGTGTGACCTTGGGAAAGTTTCTTACTTCTCTGTATCTCAGTCTTTGTTTGAAACGTGGATAATAATAGAACCTACTCCACAGAGCCACGCTGCTGTACTGTGCTCCGTTGTGTCCCACTCTCTGCGACCCCATGGACTGTAGCCCACCAGGCTCCTTTGCCCATGGAATTTTCCAAACAAGAGTACTGGAGAGGGTTGCCATTTCCTCCCCCTCTTCCCCACCCAGAGATGCAACTTGGGTCTCCTTTGTCTCCTGCATTGCAAGCAAATCCCCCTGCAATGCAGGAGACCCCCGGTTTGATTCCTGCTTTGGGAAGATCCTCTGGAGAAGGGGAAGGCTACCCACTCCAGTATGGGGTCACAAAGAGTTGGGCACGACTTTCACATCACATTACACATAGGGACATGGATTAGAGGAGACAATGCTCTTCACACAATCCTTGGCACCCAGTAAACCTACCCCTCGAACTTCCCTTGAGAGATCTCATTCCTTTCAGGGTTGCCTGCCCCAAATAGCTCTCACCCTGCCTGACTGTGCAGTCCAACAGATCAAAGAGTCTTTCTTCCCTAGACCTCATAGTTGAGTTACACAAATACTGCTGTTTGCTATTCCCAATCCCTTCCAATTAGGACTTGTGAGTTCAAACGTTAGGCTGTCTATGACACATGCAGCAGTGAACTGACTGACAGGGAGCAGAGGCAGCTATGGAAGGAAGCCAAAGGCGGCCGTGGGAGGTGGGCCGGTGCTGTTGAACCATTTTGGAATCGTCCTCTGGAGCCTGGCAGCCCCGGAGAAGGTCTGTAGCTTGGGATGCAGCCGGAGCCTGTATCTGACAAGTTTATTTCCACAGTTGGATGTGATTTGCCTTAATGCTGGTATCCCTCCTGCCAAGGTGCATGCTGTTTGCTCAGATGTTGGTCACATTTTGATAATCATTTAATCTTTATTTATTCTGTGCACCCTGTGGTGTAGATAATCATCTCTGGCTGCCAGAGGAGGAGACCTGCTAGAGTCAATATGGAACCTGAGTACCCTTTTCCAATGGGATTCTTTTCAAGAGATGGATGTGTCAATTTAAACAGAAAGTTTCTCACAAAAGTGAGTTTTACACAGGACAGGCATTTTAAAACTTACGGCAAATGAAAACTATGGGGGAAATTTTCTTTATGTTTTCTCTTTGGAAATTCTGATTAAGGCTCCTTTTTTTTTCTTCTTACTTTTATGCTTATGTTTTGGTAATTTCTCTACTGTTAATCCTTGACAATTCAAATATACTTGAATTTATCTATTTCCATAACTGAATTAGAGAGATGAGGAAATTGAGAAGAATAAACCAGTGTAAAGGATTTTCAAATTTCATTAGTGAATTCCTGGACCTATTCTCAAAAGAAATTGGCATTATAAATTTAATTCGGCATGTGTAATTTTTTTTTTAATTTAAGAAATATTTTTTAAGGATTTGTTATAAGGGTTATGGTGAGTGAGTGAGTGAGTGAATATCACTCAGTTGTGTCTGACTCTTTGTGACCCCATGGACTATACAGTCTGTAATTCTCTAGACCAGAATACTAGAGTGGGTAGCCTTTCCCTTCTCCAGGGGATCTTCCCAACCCAGGGATCGAACCCAGGTCTCCCACATTGCAGTTGGATTCTTTACCACCTGAGCCACAAAGGAAGCCCAAGAGTACTGGAGTGGGTAGCTTATCCCCTCTACAGCAGATCTTCCCAACCCAGGAATCAAACCGGGGTTTCCTGCACTGCAGGCGGATTCTTTACCAACTGAGCTATCAGGGAAGCCCCAGGGTTCTGGTGGTTTGATAAAAGTAAACAAGGATGCTTTCTATATTATTTTTTGTTTAAACAGTACTTAAATAGTATTAGAATTATGTATTTCTATTTGACTCATGAGCTTTTAAAAAGTAATCTTTTTAATTCTCAAAAGAACTTTGTATATTTTGTTCTTGGATGTACTTATCAATTTCCCACTATAGTACTTTCAAAACATATGGATTATTCTTTTCTAAAAAATTGTATTTATTTATTTAAAAAAAACATGGATTATTCTTAATCAAGAAAAACATTACCTTGGACTTCCTAGTGGTCTAATGGTTAGGACTTGATGCTTTGACTGCCATGACCCTGAGTTCAATCTCTGGTCAGGGAACTAAGGTCCTGCAAGCTATGGGAGTGGCCAAAAATTAAAATTAAAATAAGTAAAAATACATACTTAAAAAAGAAAAACATTACTAGAACTTTAGACTCTTGCCTATGAACATTATATTCTTTAGTCTGTGAATCAAAAATTCAGTCAAGGGAGGTAATGTAGACAGAATAGAGTGAAGGGCATCAGAGAGGTTCTTTTGTTCCAAATCATTAGAGTTTGGGGTGAGTGGACCTCAAAGCCTTGACTTTCTGCTTGATACCAAGTTGGATTTTGTGCCCCCAGCTTGCACTGACAGATGTAATCAAAGTTTTGTAGGGGGTTTGCTGAAGACATTGTACTCTGTGTTACTCTGTATCCTCTAGGTAGACCTAGACAACTCTTTCATTTAGAGCTGTGCTGTCCACATGTGAAATATGGCTAATGCAATTAAGAAAATAAATTTTATTTAATTTTTAATTAATTTAAATTAAAAAATGAATATTCAGCAATTGGAAAAGCTTTAAGTATGTTCGTTAATTTGGTTATGTGAATCTACTTTTTCTACTGGGCTGTGCTTAGTTGCTCAGTTGTGTCCAACTCTTTGAGACCCCATGAACTGTAGCTCAGGCTCCTATGTCCCTGGGGATTGTCCAGGCTCCTTTGTCCATGGAGTAGGTTGCCATGCCCTTCTCCAGGGGATCTTCCCAACCCAAGGATTGAACACTGGTCTCTTGCATTGCAGGCATATTCTTTACTGTCTGAGCTACCAGGGAACCCACTGTACAATTTGTGAAATCGAGATCTATTAGGTTGGTGCAAACATAATTGCTGTTTTTGCATTGTTGAAATTTGCTGTTTAATATCAGAATACATTCTTAATAAGTATGGTTATTTTATAGATCATTTTAATACTCATTTCTCACTTTATGTTTTTTGCTAATGCCTTATTATTTGCTATTCATTTAATATTTATTTTAAACTAGGAAATGATGTTAGACAGAAAGGAAATTGGAGTGATTTTCTTATTCAAGTTCAAAATGAGTCATAAAGCAGCATAGACAACTCTCAACATCAACAACGAATTTGGCCCAGGAACTGCTAATGAACATACAGTGCAGTGGTGGTTCCAGAAGTTTTGCAAAGGAGATGAGTGACTTGAAGATAAGCAACATAGTGTCCAGCCATCAGAAGTTGATGACGACCAATTGAGAGCCATCATGGAAGCTGATCCTCTTACAGCTACATGCTGCTGCTGCTGCTGCTAAGTTGCTTCAGTGGTCTCTGACTCTGTGCGACCCCATAGATGGCAGCCACCAGGCTCCCTCGTCCCTGGGATTCTCCAGGCAAGAACACTGGAGTGGGTTACATGAGAAGTTGCCAAAGAACTCAACATAGACCATTCTTGGTCATTCAGCACGTAAAGTAAATTGGAAATGTGAAAAAGCTCAATAAGTGGGTGTCTCATGAGCCGACCAAACAAAAAAATAGTCTGAAATGCTGTCTTTTTTCCTATGCAACAACAATGAATCATTTCTCTATTGGATTGTGACATGTGATGAAAAGTGGATTTTATAGGACAACTGCTGATGACCAGCTCAGTGGTTGGACCAAAAAGAAGCTCCAAAGCACTTCCTAAATCCAAATATGCCCAATAAAAGGGTCATAGTCACTCTTTGGTGGTCTGCTGCCAGTCTGATCCACTACAGCTCTCTGAATCCCAGGGAAACCATTACATCTGAGAAGTATACTCAGCAAATCAGTGAAATGCACCGAAAACGGCAACGCCTACAGTCACATTGGTCAACAGAAAGGGCACAATTCTTCTCCACTACAATGCCCAACGGCATGTTGCACAACCGCTTCAAAAGTTGAATGAATAGGGCTATGAAGTTTTGCTTAATCTGCTTTATTCACCTGACCTCGCCAACTGACTACCACTTCAACATCTTAACACCTTTTCGCAGGGAGAACGCTTCCACAGTGAGCAGGAGGCAGAACATTCTTTCCAAGAGTTCGTTGAGTCCTGAAGTATGAATTTTTATGCTACAGGAATAAGCAAACTTATTTTTCTCTGGCAAAAATATGTTGATTATAATGGTTCCTATTTTGATTAATAAAGATGTGTTTGAGCCTAGTTATAATAAAATTCATGGTTTGAAACCACAATCACTTTTGCACCAATATAATAGATCAAGTATATCCAATGAAAATTTAGTGCCTCTGAGAAGTGCTAT
>SJYQ01001239.1:299341-338134 GCA_006410935.1 Redunca redunca
AGCCGTGTCTGACTCTTTGCTACCTGTGGACTGTAGCCCACCAAGCTCCTCTGTCCATGGGATTCTCCAGGCAAGAATACTGGAGTGGGTTGCCATTTCCTTCATATATACACAGTGGAATTTATATAACCATAAAAAAAGAAATGCTATCATTTATGACAAAATGGATGGCATTTGAGGGCATTATGCTAAAAGAAACTAAACAGAGAAAGACAAATATGGCATGATATCACTCATATATGGACTTTAAAAAAAGATTTATTTGGCTGCACCAGATTTTAGTTGTGGCATGTGAATTCTCAGTTGGGGCCTTTGGGACCTAGTTCCCCGACTAGGGTTTGAACCCCAGCCCCCTTCGTCAGAAGTGTGGAGACTTATCCACTGGACCACCAGGGAAATCCCCATATGTGGACTCTTAAAAGAAAAAAAAAATGTCTAACTCTTGGGAAGAGAGTAGAAAGTGGTTGCCAGAAGCTCAGGGGTTGGGGTTTATCAGAAGCAGAGGAAATAGAGCTGCTGCTGCTGCTAAGTCGCTTCAGTCGTGTCCGACTCTGTGCGACCCCATAGACAGCAGCTCACCAGGCTCCTCNGCATGTGAATTCTCAGTTGGAGCCTTTGGGACGTAGTTCCCCGACTAGGGTTTGAACCCCAGCCCCCTTCGTCGGAAGTGTGGAGACTTATCCACTGGACCACCAGGGAAATCCCCATATGTGGACTCTTAAAAGAAAAAAAAAAAGTCTAACTCTTGGGAAGAGAGTAGAAAGTGGTTGCCAGAAGCTCAGGGGTTGGGGTTTATCAGAAGCAGAGGAAATAGAGCTGCTGCTGCTGCTAAGTCGCTTCAGTCGTGTCCGACTCTGTGCGACCCCATAGACAGCAGCTCACCAGGCTCCTCCGTCCCTGGGATTCTTCAGGCAAGAACACTGGAGTGGGTTGCCATGTCCTTCTCCAAAGCATGAAAGTGAAAAGTGAAAGTGAAGTCGCTCAGTCGTGTCCAACTCTTAGTGACTCCATGGACTGCAGCCTACCAGGCTCCTCCACCCATGGGATTTTCCAGGCAAGAGTACTGGAGTGGGTCGCCATTGCCTTCTCCAAGATTGGTAAATGGGTACAAACTTTTCAGCTATAAAGTGAGGGGGATTTAACATATTACATGGTGACTATAGTTGGTAACATTATATATCTATCTAACATTGTATATCTTGTATTATACACTATATACACTATATATAACTTATTATATGATATTTTGTTATATATAAGTTATATTATATAATCAAAGCTTTCTAAGAGAGTAGATAACTTGGATGTTCTCACCAAAACCACATCCCAAACATGCACATTTTAATTAATTANACTATATATAACTTATTATATGATATTTTGTTATATATGTTATATTATATAATCAAAGCTTTCTAAGAGAGTAGATAACTTGGATGTTCTCACCAAAACCACCCCCCAAACATGCATATTTTAATTAATTAGATGGTGGAATCCTTTTACAATGTGTATTTATATCACATATATGTATATCATATCAACATGGTGTATATTTTAAATATCATACTGTTTTAATTGTCAATTACATGTTAATAAAGCTGGAAAAAGTCCAGTTCTTAATTGCTACATCAAACTGTGGGCTTCCCTGGTGGCTCAGTGGTAAAGAAGCTGCCTGCTAATGCAGGAGATGCAGATTCAATCCCTGGGTAGGGAAGACCCTCTGGAGAAGGAAATGACAACCCGCTGCAGTATTCTTGCCTGGGAAATTCCGTGGATTGAGGAGGCTGGCAGGCTCAGTCCATGGGGTCACCAAGAGTCAGACATGACCTTGTGACTGAGCATGCGTGCATGTACACACATATCAGAATGTCTCCTTGACAACAGCTAAGCCATCAGAAATAAGTTAAATTATGTTCAGTGAATTCTGCTTGAAAATGTAGGCAAGGAACTAATATACTTTGGGCATATTTAAGCAAAAAGCTGATGACTTAATCATGTAAGCTTTAGTTATCTGGATAAACCACTTAAGTGGACTAGACAGACCGAAAAAAGGAGCCACTGTGATGCTATGTCATATTAGGTGCACTCTAAGCAATTACATAAAATATTGAATAGTCCCTTTTAATTTTGTCCCTCAAGAGGTGACATCAGCCTTTTGCTTCTCATTCTCAGTAGAGATCTATTCACAGTGTCTTGGATCTTCGCAGAATCTTTAAGCTCATTGTTCAGACCTCATTTACTTTATTTCCCCAGTTTATGGGATTTGAGGTCATGATGCTTTTTTTAAAAAACAGTATAAAAGTTGTTAAGATTTCAGTAACTGAAGTTTCACAGATCTAGATGCAAGTGCCTATAAAGTCAGTCTGTGAGGTTTGACACAGTCTGTGTCAACTACAAGTTTCTAACTTATTCTGAATTCTTTATCTGATATCAGAAGTTGTTCATTTGTCTTCTCTTAACCTCTTTTTTCCCCTTAAGTTGTATACTTCTTTCCTGACATAACATCAATTTATTCAGCACTGCAGTTTTGATTTGTCCATGAAATAAAAGTCTGTGCTCCTCTACATAATCTTTCAGAATATTTTTTCCTATTGTATAAAATGCCTTGATTATTTCTGAAATCATTCTGAGGATCTATAATGGGTCCCTTCCATTTGCCTTTGGACACTTAGATAATTTTCTGAAAACCCTGAATAGTATGGATGGTTACAAACCTACAATTTAGTCTTAAAGTTTGTATCAAAATCCAAATTCTGCAAAGACATATTCTAAGAGTGTATCTATTGACTATTAAAATGACAGAGCATATTATTTTAAAAGCAGCCACTTTGCTTTTGAGGGCATTTTGTGTTTATGTTTGAACAATTTTCCATTTCTCCCCTTCCTTCCTTCTTGTCTTCTTTTCTTCCTTCCTCCCTCCCTCCCTTTCTTCTTTCCTTCCTTCCACAAATAGTTATCACATACCCACAGAGGGCAAATCCTGCTCTAGACACAGATGTGTTTCAGGAAGAACAAGATGTCGGTGTGGCTGGAACAGAGTGAGGAGGTGATGGAAGGAGATGAGGCCATAGAGGTGACAGGTGACAGTAAACAGATCTTGCAGAGTCTTAGGGGCCATTGTAGAAATGTCACCTTTTGTTCTGATGAGTTGTGGGGCTGTCAGAAGGTTTGAACAGCAAGGTGACATCATCTAGCTCACTGTATCACTTTGTTTGTTAATGTGTTGAGAATAGACTCTAGAGGGAGGACAGACAGATGCAGGAAGCCTACCTAGGGGACTATCATAATAATCTAGGCTGGAGGTGATGCTTTTTGGACCAGGGTGGAAGTAGGGAGAAGCGGTCAATGCTGGGTGTATTTTG
Organism: Redunca redunca; assembly: GCA_006410935.1. Taxonomy (NCBI): domain Eukaryota; kingdom Metazoa; phylum Chordata; class Mammalia; order Artiodactyla; family Bovidae; genus Redunca; species Redunca redunca. The sequence goes on from SJYQ01001239.1 coordinate 302,704, forward strand.
GAGGTAGAATCAGTAGGATTTACAGTTAGAGTAGACATGATGAGGAGAGTAGGTGAGGGGAAGACAGGAGTAAGGGGGTGATTCCAATGAGTTTGAACTGAGTAATCCCCAAAAAGAAAATAGATGCTATGATGAAGGAGGAAGAATGAGGCTTAATTTTAGACATGATGGGTTAGAGATGCCTGTTAGGTGTCTAGGTGGAGATATTTTACCTATATGTGGTGGTTTAGCTGCTGAGTCATGTCCAGCTCTTGCAACCCTATGGATTGTAGCCTACCAGGCTCTTCTGTTTATGGGATTTCCAAGGCAAGAATACTGGAGTGGGTTGCCATTTCCTCCTCCAGGTTCCATATATAGTTGGTATTTAAAACCAACAGAATAAATGAGATGTCTAAAGTGAATGATGATAGGGAAGAGTTTCCTGTGTTTGGAGGGTAATGGGATAAGGAGAAACCAGCCAAAAAAGAAGTGATTAAGTGAAGAAAATGTTTCAAGGAGCAGAAAGTAATAAACTATGCCACATCCTGCACTTAGATACATATGAGGACTGAGAGCTGCCCTTGGACATGGAAATATGGAGAACTGGTAAAAATCTGCAAGAATAGACTGTTGCATTGACCTTTTTTGCTGGAAAGAAATGCAGAAGGTGGAATAGGTGAAGATGAGAATCTAAGGTAAACTGATATTTAACTGATGTCATCAGAATCAACTGCAAGAGAAGGTGGCAATCTGAGTGACCCAGAATATTCTAACTGCTTTTCATGTTGTCTGAGAGGATGACTATCTTGCACACTATTAATCTTCTGGGATTTATTAGTCATCAAACTTGGCCTTTCAGGTCTAGAAACTTCAGTGATGAAGGGATTTTGCTAAGAGACTATCTCTGTGATTGACTAGACTCTTAAGGCTCAATCTAATTAGAACCTTGATAAAAAGCATTAAATATTCTTTCAGCTACTTTGATTGATTTTTGAATTAAATTATTAATTCATTTGTTCAAAATATTTATTACGCATTCACTATGTATGTGTGAGTCAATTGTTAAAGACAGAAAGATGAGTGTGGTATAATCTCATAAAGTAATAGTGACAGTACAAACTGATCAGGGCTACAATAGAGGGACTTCAAAGGCACTTCAAAATGCTGTAGTAACAGTAAATAGCAGAGCACAGCAGGACTAGAGATTTATAAGGCAACTAAAAAGAGAAAGCACTGACACCCCACTCCAGTACTCTTGCCTGGAAAATCCCATGGATGGAGGAGCCTGGTAGGCTGCAGTCCATGGGGTCTCAAAGAGTCGGACACGAATGAGCAACTTCACTTTCACTTTTCACTTTCATGCATTGGAGAAGGAAATGACAACCCACTCCAGTGTTCTTGCTTGGAGAATCCAAGGGACGGGGGAGCCTGGTGGGCTGCCGTCTAAGGGGTCACACAGAGTTGGACGTGACTGATGTGACTTAATAGTGAAAAGAGAAAGGGGATTTAGACCTCCAACAGGAGGCTGGATTGGACAATGTTGAGTGGTCCTTGAAAATTTGAACTTCATGAAAACAGTGAATGTTTTGCCCTCTGGGCAAGAAGAGTCAAACTCACACGTATATGGGAAAATCTTTATCAGGATACAAGACAAGAGAGGCTGTATAGCCCCATGTTTGACAACACGGCTGGAGGAAGGTCAAGTAATGCCCCAAGACCAGATTAGCAATGGTTCTCTCTTTGTCCTTCCATCACTTACAATAAGAAGCTTAAGTATGGGTTACACAATCAGCTGATGAGTTAAATGCTAGCCAGATCCAGCCAGCTGTGTTTACAAAGGGGAGTGGAAACTCTTATTTCATGAAATGGAAACAAATGTTATGTCTAAGCACACCTTCAAACCAAAATTTTAAACTTTAATTACTTACCATTGAAGAATCTAAGCTACTCCATTTTGTTAAAAGAAAAACTCCATTTTGTAAGGTTCCGGGAAAAGAGCCTTTGGAAATCCCCTGACCTTACTCCACCACCCATGAGCCAATTGGACCCCAGACCAGAATCTCCTGACTTAACCTTCAGGAACTTGTGGTCTACCTAGGTTCAGTTCAGTTCAGTCTCTCAGTCGTGTCCGACTCTTTGCGACCCCATGAATCGCAGCACGCCAGGCCTCCCTGTCCATCACCAACTCCCGGAGTTCACCCATACTCACGTCCATTGAGTCAGTGATGCCATCCAGCCATCTCATCCTCAGTCGTCCCCTTCTCCTCCTGCCCCCAATCTCTCCCAGTATCAGAGTCTTTTCCAATGAGTCAACTCTTTGCATGAGGTGGCCAAAATACTGGAGTTTCAGCTTTAGCATCATTCCTCCCAAAGATATCCCAGGGTTGATCTCCTTCAGAATGGACTGGTTGGATCTCCTTGTAGTCCAAGGGACTCTCAAGAGTCTTCTCCAACACCACAGTTCAAAAGCATCAATTCTTTGGCGCTCAGCCTTCTTCACAGTCCAACTCTCACATCCATACATGACTACTGGAAAAACCATAGCCTTGACTAGACAGGCCTTAGTTGGCAAAGTAATGTCTCTGCTTTTGAATATGCTATCTAGGTTGGTCATAACTTTTCTTCCAAGGAGTAAGCGTCTTTTAATTTCATGGCTGCAGTCACCATCTGCAGTGATTTTGGAGCCCCCCCAAATAAAGTCTGACACTGTTTCCACTGTTTCTCCATAGGGACCAATCAAAAACCAACACACAACCCTTTGAAAGAAAGTGACCAATCAGACGTCCCCCACCTAGAAATTCTTTTTTTCATGAACACTCCCTATATAAGCAATGTAACCCAAAACCTGGGACTCCTCCCTATAGCCACTGCATTGGTAACAGTGGGAGCCCCAGCTCGAGCTTGGTAATAAAAACTCTCTTGCTTTTGCATTGGATATCAGTTCCCTGGTGGTCATTGGGAGATTTCGCGACTTGGGCATAACATTTGGGGGCTCGTCTGGGATCTCCCACTGGCTCCACGGGAAGACTGATCCGGAGAGTCATCTACAGCTGGTAAGCTTTTTTTTCTTTCTTTCTTTTCATTTCTGACAGGACCCATTTTCTGAGACCAGTATATGACTCAGGCCAACGTGCCGGCAGGTCACCGGTGTGGGTCGTTGGGAGACGTACCCAACCCCCTTGGAGGGGACGGAGTGCCCCTGTTCTCTGTAGACAATAGCGGGTCACTCCCACTGAATGGCCAGAGGCCATCCTCTTACTTTCAGTTTTGCCTCCGGACTCTCGGAGGTCTGTCTCTCCTGTCTCTCTGTCTGTGTGGCTGTCCGTATTGTCTGTGTTAATTTACCAACATCTGACTGATCCAGGAACGATGGGGCAATGTCATTCTAGCCCTACTCCTCTATCTCTGATCACTGAACATTCTAAGAAGGTCAAGATGCGTGCTCATGACCTCGGTGTAGAAATTAAAAGGAATAAATTAATCACTTTTTGCAGTGCAGAATGGCCTACCTTCCATGTAGGCTGGCCCTCAGAAGACACCTTTGACTTGGGAACTGTACACTGAGTCCGGAATATCATCTTCCGACCGCGGATGAGACACCCTGACCAAGTTCCCTATATCATAGTATGGGAAAATATCATATTGCGTCCCCCTCCTTGGGTAAAGCCTTTTTTGCCTCAACAGGGATTTTCTACCGCTCAGGTGTTGGTGACACATGTAGGAAAGAACCTGAAGAATCCCAAGGAGCCTGAACCAATGGCGCCACTATATCCCATCTTGCAGGGGGGAACAGAAGAAGAACTCCTCTTCCCTCCCCCTTACCAACCCCCCGAACCACCGTGGGCCCCTGCCATCCCTCCACCCAGGGCTGAAACACAGGAAGGGGGGACCATACAAAATACTCGCCATAGGCGAGCCATGTCCCTGGAGGGGCTGGCAGACTCAACCGTTGCCCTCCCCTTACGAGTGGCTGGCTCCCCCCCACCCCCATGAGGGAGGGAACCAACCTCATCAATACTGGCCCTCCTCTACTAGTGACCTTTATAACTGGAGATCCCAGAATGCTAAGTTCTCAGACAACCCTAGAGATCTAACTAACCTTCTAGAGACTGTGCTTTTTACTCATCAGCCCACGTGGGACGACTGCCAACAGCTGCTCCAGATTCTCTTCAGCACAGAAGAGAGAGAGAATACAGAATGAGGCCCGTAAAAGGGTCCCAGGGACAAATGGAGAACCCACCATTAATATAGATGAAATTAACACCTCTTTTCCTTTATCGCGACCTGACTGGGATTACAATACGGCACAAGGTAAGGAGAGGCTCCGGGTCTACTGCCAGACTCTCTTGGGGGGATTAAGGCAGCTGCACAGAAACCCACTAACCTAGCTAGAGTGGGAGATGTTCAGCAGGGCCCCACCAAGAGTCCAGCTGCCTTCCTAGAAAGGCTGATGGAGGCCTTTAGACAATACACCCCCATGGACCCAGAAGCAGAAGGCACTCAGGCTGCTTTGATAATGCATTTTGTCAACCAGGTGGCCCCCGACATTAGGAAGAAGTTACAAAAACTAGAACGCCTGGTGAAAAGAGTATCCAGGATTTAATAACAGTAGCAGAAAGAGTCTACAACACCCGAGAAACCCCCGAGGAAAAACAAGCCAAAGCGACAGATGGCCAAACCCGTAACATGGCACGCATCCTGCTGGCTGCAACGGTTCCTGACTCGGGAGAGAGGGAGCGCCAGTTGCGCCGCCTGGCTGCTGAAGGTAAGAGCTGTCCCTGTACGTGACCAGCATTAGGAAAGAACCAATGTGCCTGTTGTAAAGAGGAAGGACATTGGGCCAAGGAATGCCCTAAGAAAAAGAAGGGACCATGAAAGACCCCCATCCTGGCCGTCAAAGAACTGAGTGATTAGGGAACATGGGGTTTGGCGCTCCTCCCCGAACCCAGGGTAACCCTAAGAGTGGAGGGGACCCCAGTTGACTTCTTTGTCGATAGGGGGGCTCAATATTCGGTTTTGCTAGAGCCCCAGGGAAAACTGGCCGGAAAGACCTCCTGGGTGCAGGGGGCTACTGGAATGAAACAATACCAATGGACTACCCAAAGATCAGTGGACTTGGGTGTGGGCCGGGTATCCCACTCTTTCACAGTTATTCCAGAATGCCCCTTCCCACTGTTGGGAAGAGACCTGTTGACCAAAACGGGGGCCCAGATTCACTTCCTCCCCAGGGAAGCTAAAATACTTGACCAGTTGGGCAGACCGATTCAAGTACTGACAATTCAATTAGAAGATGAATATCGGTTGCACCAAAAACCGATGCTCCCCCAAGCGGACATTCAAAAATGGTAGACATATTCCCTGATGCATGGGCTGAGACAGGGGGAACTGGTTTGGGCAGACACTGTCCTCCTATATATATAGATCTCAAGCCAGGGGCCGACCCTGTCTGGGTCCGACAATACCCCATGACCCTGGAAGCCCGAAAGGGGATAATTCCCCATATCTGCAGGCTCCTAGCCCAGAAAATCTTGAGACCCTGCCAGTTGGCCTGGAACACCCCCCTGCTCCCTGTCAAAAAGCCAAATTCTCATGACTATCCGCCAGTACAGTATTTACGAGAAGTCAACCGCCGAGTTTTAGGTATTCATCCTACGGTGCTGAACACATACAACCTCCTGAGCTCACTCTCACCAGACCATCACTGGTATATGGTCCTAGATTTAAAAGACACTTTCTTTAGCCTTCCCCTGGTGCCCAGAAGCCAGGAGCTTTTTGCCTTTGAATGGTCCGACCTGGAAGAAGGAATCAACGACCAGCTGACCTGGACCTGGCTGCCACAGGGATTTAAGAACTCTCCCACCGTCTTCGATGAGGCCCTCCATGAGGACCTGGGTGAGTTCAGACAACAATACCCTCAACTAACCTTGTTACAATATGTAGATGGCCTCTTAATTGCAGCAAAGGACCAACAGACTTGCCTTATCGGCACCCGAGAACTATTGCGGACCCTTGGAAAATTAGGGTACCAAGCCTCAGCCAAAAAGGCTCAGATATGCCAACCAGAGGTCACTTACTTAGGGTATGTATTAAAGGAAGGACAGAGATGGCTGTCAGAGGCACGAAAGGAGACGGTACTCAAAATCCCTACCCCAGGTTCACCTTGAAGGGTGAGAGAATTTTTGGGGTCCGCTGGGTTCTGCCATCTTTGGATCTCAAATTATTCGGAACTGGCTAAACCCTTATATGAAGCTACAAAAAGTACCACCCCTTTCAGTTGGACGGAGCAGATGGAGACCGATTTCAAGACTATTAAAATGGCCCTGCTGTCAGCCCCCGCTCTAGGGTTGCCTGATGTTACAAAACCCTTTTTCCTGTATGTAGATGAAAAACAAGGAGTGGCAAAAGGGGTACTGATGCGGCATCTGGGACCCTGGAAGCGGCCGGTGGCTTACTTGTCTAACGCCTAGACCCCATGGCGTCAGCCTGGCCCCCATGCCTCCGCATGATTGCAGCAGTGGCCCTAATGATCAAGGGTGCAGACAAACTGACACTGGGGCAAGAGTTGCATATCACCGCCCCCCATGCCATTGAGGGCATACTAAAACAACCCCCAGATAGGTGGATCAGTAACGCTCGGCTGACCCGCTACCAGGGGTTACTGCTAAACCCCTCCAGAATCATTTTTCTGCAGCCTACTGCTCTCAATCCGGCCACACTGCTTCCTAACCCGGATTTGGAAGCCCCAATCCATGACTGCAGTGACATACTAGCCCAGGTACATGGAACGCGAGAGGACTTATAAGATCGCCCTCTAGCAGATGCTGAAGTTACCTGGTATACAGATGGAAGCAGTTTCCACCGAGATGAGCTCAGGTATGCAGGGGCAGCCGTAACCACGGAAACCCAAATCGTGTGGGCGGAAGAACTACCTCCAGCCACTTCAGCTCAAAGGGCTGAACTAATCGCCCTAACAAAAGCCCTCCAGTTGGGGAAGGACAAAAAACTTAACATCATTACCGATAGCTGATACGCCTTTGCTACTGCCCATATACACGGGACCATCTGCAGAGAGAGAGGCCTCCTCACGGCCGAGGGTAAAACGATCAAAAATAAAGAAGAAATAAAAGCCCTCCTCTCGGCATTATGGCTTCATAAAAAACTAGCCACAATACACTGCCCGGGACACCAAAAGTCAGACACCCTGACCTCAAAGGGAAACAATTTGGCAGACAGAGCAGCCCGAGATGCAGCCCAGGGCACCGTGATAGAAGCCAGCCTTCAATTGCCCGACCCCAGAAGCCCTGTTCTGCCAGCTTTGCCCAACTACTCACCAAGAGACTTAGACTGGATAAAAAGTTTGCCTATGACCCAACAACTGGCCGAGTGGTGGAAGGCAGTGGACAGCTCCCTGATCCTCCCGGAGGAACTAGGAAAGCAGGTGTTACTGAGGATGCATCACACCACTCACCTGGGAACCTGCAAGATGCAGGACCTGATTAGACATGCCAAGATTACCATGAGAGACATCAGATCGATGATAGAAAATATCATATCAACCTTCAAGGCCTGCCAGCTCACTAATGCTGCCTGTCACCCAGCCAACCATGGGTCTAGAGAATGCAGGAGTAGGCCAGGAGCATACTGGGAGGTGGACTTCACTGAGGTAAAGCCGGGTAAATATGGATACAAATATCTACTGGTATTCATAGATACCTTCTCAGGGTGGGTAGAAGCTTTCCCCACCAAGAGAGAAACAGCACAGGTGGTGGCCAAAAAGCTGATTGAAGACATCTTGCCACGTTTCGGGTTACCTGCACAGGTGGAGTCGGACAATGATGGGCCAGCCTTCGTATCTCAGGTAAGCCAGGGGGTAGCCCGGGCTTTGGGGGCTAGGTGGAAGTTACATTGCGCTTATAGGCCCCAGAGCTCAGGACAAGTAGAAAGGATGAATAGGACACTCAAAGAAACATTAACAAAACTAGTTGCTGAGACTGGCGGGGACTGGGTGGCTCTCCTCCCCTTTGCCCTATACTGGGTGCAAAACTCCCCCTACCAACTGGGACTTACCCCCTTCGAAATTATGTATGGGATACCTCCCCCAATAATTCCTAACCTAAAAACAGAGGTGCTAAAAGAAATAGATGATCAAGGATTACTCTTTTGTCTCCGGTCCTTACAATACTCCCACAGGGACACATGGAAGAGGCTCAAGGCATTATATGAATCAGGCCCACCACCTGAACCCCACCGCTACCAACCAGGAGAACGGGTGTATGTGTGCCACCATCGTCAAGAGACCCTAGAGCCCAGGTGGAAAGGGCCCTTCCTAGTTGTCTTGATGATACCCACTGCTCTCAAAGTTGATGGCATATCCACTTGGGTTCACTACACCCACGTATGGCCTGCGGACCTGTTCGCCCTAAGGGAAGAATTCCTTCCCCAGTGGAAGACCAAGCTGGACAAAACAAATCCACTCAAACTCAAGCTACAAAGGCGATAAAAGTACTGTTGTCCCTATGGCTTAGTGCTGCTGCTAACCCTCATCAACTCATGAACCTGACTTGGATGATTCTAAGCACAATTACAGGAGAAGTAATTAACTCCACCTTGGCCATTCATCCCCAAAACACCTGGTGGCCGGACTTGGAATTCGACCTCTGTCTTCTGGCCGCCGGATCTTGGGACATCGGCGAATGGGAGGTAAAGATGCCTGGCAAGCCCGAATGTGGGGCTGGCACTAATAGGCGCAATACTCGGCCCCCCACTAACTCAGGACCTGGATGCAGCCACTATATTCAATGGGCAAGCTTCTGGGAGACACCCTTCTATGTGTGCCCCGAAGGGAGATGGAACCAGGCGACCATCAATAACTGTGGGAGGGCTGACAAGTTTTACTGCGCCACTTGGGGATGCGAGTCAACGGGGATGGTCGATTGGGAGCCCCCTATTCCTGGTGACTTGATTACCTTGGGTCACGTTCCGGGGCCCACTGGGTCAACTGGGGGACATGGAAGGGAGTCCCTCATAACTGGGCCTTGTATGAACTTTCTTTGCAATCCAGTGAGGCTTAAATTCTCAACTGAAGGAAAAATTTCCCCGGTTGGGAAGCCGGACAATCCTGGGGCCTCCGGCTATATCAATCAGGATATGATAATGGGTTGCTGTTTACCGTCAGGGTGAAAGTAGGACCCATACAGATCAGCCCAAATCAGGGCATAGGGCCCAATTCAGTCTTGGTGCCACGAGAGCCTACCCACGCCCCCATTCGGCCTGCCCACACCCCCACTCAAGAGCTTACCCAAATGCCTCCTGGGCCCTACATCACTAATACAAACAACTCCCCTCAAGTTAGCCTTATGGGACCTAACTTTAAAGACGATCAGGACCCGTTATTTAATATGATAATCAACACCTATCAGGTCCTAAATTCCACTCGCCCGGACCTGACTAGCAGTTGCTGGTTATGTTATGACATCAAACCCCCCTATCATGAAGGTATAGCTGTCCTGGGAATTTACATTCAAACCAGAGACCTCAGAGCTTGCTGATGGCAGCAAAAAGGAGACACCAGATTAACCCTCCAACGAGTAACCAGGCAGGGCCTTTGCATAGGGAATGTTCCCCAAACCTATCAGCACCTCTGCAATTCCATGGACTCTATAAAAACAACCGAGTACCTGGTGCCTCCCCAAGAACATTGGTGGGCATGCTCCACAGGCTTAGCACCTTGTATTCACGGGCAGATACTAAATGACTCCAAAGAGTTTTGTGTATTGGTGCTATTAGGCCCCCGACAGTTCTATCACTCCAATGATGAACTCCTCCTAAAACTAGAAAAAGCCTTGCCCCGGTCTAAGAGAGAGCCAGTCTTGGCCTTAACCCTTACAATCCTTCTGGGGTTAGGGGCGGCCGGGGCAGGAATTGGGATATCCTTTTTAATAGTGCAGAATCAACACTATTCTAGCCTAAGAGCAGCCATTGATCTTGATATTGAAAGGCTAGAAAGCTCAATCAGCCACCTCCAAGAGTCACTGAGTTCTCTGGCAGAAGTGGTACTGCAGAATAAAAGGGGGTTGGATTTGGTTTTTCTCCAACAGGGGGGCCTATGTGCTGTGTTAGGGGAAGAATGTTGTTTTTATGTGAATCACTCGGAGGTAGTCAGGGAGTCCCTGGCCAAGATAAGAGAAGGGCTGAGTCAGAGAAAAAGAGAAAGAGAAATGTCTCAAAATTGGTTTGAATCCTGGTTCAACTCATCCGCCTGGTTTGCAACTCTCGTATCTTCCTTGGTGGGGCCCCTGATTATCTTGTTGCTGCTACTCACCTTCGGGCCATGGGCTTACTAAACAGATTGGTGGCTTTCATTAAAAGCCGAATCAACACGGTGCAGCTCATGGTACTCAGATCCCAACATATGGCCTTGCCAACGGTCCCCTTAATGGGAGACAATATAGACCCGACCCATGATTGGGTCTGTCCTGGATCCTAGAGAAGGGGGGGATGAAGAATCTAAGCTACTTCATTTTGTTAACAGAAAAACTTCATTTTGTAAGGTTCCGGGAAAGAGCCTTTGGAAATCCCCTAACCTCACCCCACCACCCACGAGCCAATCGGACCCCAGACCAGAATCTCCTGACTTAACATTCAGGAACTTGTGGTCTACCTAGGTAAAATAGGGACCAATCAAAAACCAACACACAGCCCTTCGAAAGAAAGTGACCAATCAGACGTCCCCCTACCTAGAAATTCTTTTTTTCATGAACACTCCCTATATAAGCAATGTAACCCAAAAGCTGGGGCTCCTCCCTATAGCCGCTGCGTCGGTAATGGTGGGAGCCCCAGCTCAAGCTTGGTAATAAAAACTCTCTTGCTTTTGCATTGGATATCGGCTCCCTGGTGGTCATTGGGAGATTTCGTGACTTGGGCATAACACCATGTCCCCCAAAACTTTTAAAAAAGTAATATAAAGTTAAATATGACAAAGACAATGATAAAGAAAAAACCCCAGTAAAGTTGAGATTGACTGTGAAAGAGTTAAGGACACATTAGCTAGAGAGAAAAACTCTGAGGTGCCTACCTTCCCTTCCCTTTGTACCCTAAGCACCTATTTATTTTGTTTAATGGTGAATTCACATCTCTTGTTTAATGCTGGTAGACAGCAACACGAATCAGATTTGAAGGTTTAAGGAGATAGTTATTATACATGGCTGAACCCAGAGGGAAAGCCAGGATAATCATGGTGCTTTGAAAGGATGTAGATCTGTGTATTGATTAAGCAGGTTTTCCTTGTGATATACTAAGAGCTCAGGACCTGGCAATTACTTCTTTGACAACAACCACATTCACAACAGCACTACAATTACAGGATAAAGAAGAATTAACTTTTCGTAGAGAACTTAATATATATTTGATATTGAGCTCCATGTTTATAATGAATTATCTCACTGAAGCCACATAACAAATTTTCAATGTAAGTAATATTGCTATTCATACTTTATAGATGAGGCAATTGAGCACTGAATCGAATGGAGGGGGCATTTGAATCCAGGTGTGTGTGATTCAGTCTCTGTGCTACAAAGTTATCTGTGTCCTTGATGCATCTTTCCTGTTACTCTGTAAGCTCCTTTTGGTGGAATTGCATCTAGTTGACCCTTATAACTCTCCTGATGCCTGCTATAAGAGTAAACTTATTGAATAAATGAATGAATGAATGGATGGATCCTGCTTCAGTGATTACGCTTTCCCTTAAGAACTAATATTTTATAATTCCTAAGTCAACAGCATTTTATTTGTATGAAAACTCTTGGAAAAAGGCAATAATAAAGTAACAAGCAACTATCTATATTAGTTTCAACATCATCTTATTTTCAGTATTGCTCTAGGATTTCTCATTTAAAAAGGCAAAAGTCTCATTAAACAAGAATCTTGAAACTAGCAGTGTGCAATGTATTTGTATATATAGGTTTTTTTTGTGTGTGTGTGTGTATTAATGCTTTGTGCTCTTAATTTTTATCTCTAATACAGAATTAAATTGCTTAGCGACCTGAAAATTGAAAATTTTCTCTGTATCAAGATATAAAGGATCATTTCTGGACTGAGTGTGCATAAGTGTTCCCTGTTTAGCCCCTTAGCTCTTTACCAGTCGAATGTCAGAGAGTTGTATTTTCCAGATTAATTATTGGTCTAGGCAAAGATTATGTTCCATCATGCTTCACAGTTAATACTCATATTGCTTTGAAAGGAAGGCAATTTGGTGTTTTAAAAGGGAGAAAATTTTGTGTTTTCTGGCTCATTCTTCAGGGATAAAAATAAAGTGGAGAATATGCACTTCTCATCTTTATTGCAGGGGAGACAGCAATTGATTAATTAAGTTGTCACCCAACTGTAAACAGCCCATGTCAGTTATTTTACAACTTTAATAAAGTTTTTAGAAATTTACATCAAAATTTTAATCAACATTACATGTATTATTTTTAATACCTAGATAATATCTGTGTGGTGTATTTATAAGTATTGGACACGGTACAGAATTTCAAACTTGATCCTTTATTAAATTTTAATTCCCAAACTCAACTCCTCTAGGTGAGCACACAGAGGAAATAACAAAGTTCTTGTCCATCTTGGATATGAAAGTGCTCCTCAGACTCGTCAGGGCCTCTTGGAGCCCAGTGGGATTGCATCAGAAGAGTTTCCAAAATCCTCCACGACTTTGACACTTTCTTCCTATTTTTGCCTGTTGAATTGCTGAGTTTACCAATATTCCTATATACTCACCATTGTGTTCCAGCTAACTGGGAGTAAAAATACTTTACAAACCCATCAAATATCTTGGAGGAAATAGATGATCCAAAGTCAAGGATGACTTGGATAAATGGGGGGAGAAATGCAGAAAACAGCAGGAAAGGATTGAGGAGGTAGAAAAAGAGATCTGATACATAAAAAATTCATGCTGAGCCTTCCTAAGCTGCTCAAATGAAGAGTGATTAAAGCAAAACTAATGTCTTCATGTCATTTAGAGGCGGGAAGACATACTTCTTAGAGCAGACTTTAATTTTCTTCTTAGAATATATGTGAAGGGAAGGGAACATGGGAAATGCAATTAAAATAAAATTTTTGTTCAACATGTGCTGTTTAGATTGGCACTCATATTAATTCAAAGAGCGGGAAGATTATCATCAAATATTTAACATCCTTTTGTGTGAATAGAACAACTTCAGTAAACAGTCTCTAACTTTTTGGAGTTGTCTTTCTAATGCAGAATTAAGATATGGTATGCAGAAATCTGACCACTTAAAGACAGGGGTAGTATTCTCTGTGGCTTGAGATAAGCAGAATAAACAAATCTCTTCTTATGCAGGAGCTGGGTTTGCTAGTTTGAAAAGCGCAACTTTCAAAGCTTGAATGGATCACGGCATGCTTCTCATGGGAGAATTGTTCTGTTCATTTAAAAATAGCTTTGGAATGACTAAAGCCCCTTTGCAAAGATTGTTGACACCTTGGTAAATATCGAGAAGCCAGAAAAATGTTTCTTAAAATTTGCCAGTGGGCAAATGGTTTCACTTATGGAGTAAACGGTGAACATTTTTCTTAAAAGAGTACAACATGAATAATGCTTTTGCTCTTTGTCTAATTTAACTGATTAGTAACCACCAAATGCTCTAAGGACATAACCATTCCTTGAAATTTCCCCTGAGGATATGGACTGTACATTGACATCTGGTGGGCCACATGGCCCTGGAGATATATTTTCTTTGGCTTACAAAGTACAAAGGGCTCTTGTTGATTTTCTTTCAAAACAAACTAACATTTAAAAACTGGGAAATTTTTTCTAAATACCTAGATTTATGCTTTGTCTTGAAAAATTATGGCCATACCATATTTTAACACAGTCACAGCTTAGTTGTAGCTACAAATGGTTGCATTTTTCCATACCCAAGTTCTTCAACTTCCTGATATTTCTGAACATTTTAATTGTTTTGTTCTTCTAAGAAAACTTTGGAGAAATTTTTTTCCCCTTCTAATTACTTCCCCATCTCCATAAAATTTTAATACCATGGATATGCTATGTATCTGTTCATGTACTGTGGCCCTTTAGAGGACAACAAACCAATGTAATATATAAGGATTTTGTGTTCTCAAGAATCAGATTTTGCCCCCTTGGGAATGATATCATTCCATGGAACACACATGCTGATCTAAACCCTATAGCTCTTCAACACAGAGCTCGAATGTGTTTTGTGGGACTGAAAATAAAATATACATGACAAAATTGGAATACCATAACTCTTTATACCTCTTCTGTTGTTGCTGCTGTTGCTTAGTCACTAAGTCATGTCTGACTCTTGTGACCCCATGGACTGTAGCCTGCCAGGCTCCTCTGTCCATTGGATTCTTCAGGCAAGAATACTGGAGGGAGTTGCCATTTCCTTCTCCATGAGATCTTCCTGACCCAGGGACAGAAACCAGGTCTCTTGCATTTCTTGTGGGTTCTTTGTTGACTGAGCTGTCATTAGGAAGTAGTATCTTTAGACTTCATGAAAGCAAGTGCAGGGTTCAACTGCTGGGGTTTATTTGGTAATTAGGTGATGGGTTACAATAGAGGACTAGTGCAAGTTGTATGCCTAATGCCCACTAAGGGGCTTTTGTTAACAATACTGATTCTTGTTTGCTGCTTTTGTAGGTGTTTCTGGGGTCAAGTGAGTCCAGAAACTATTGGAATAGAAATCACTGGGCCAGATGAACTCTTGTGATTCCAAGTATCAGCCTCTGAAGAATATATTTTAGGACCTGAAAGATTAATCCAGCAGGAAATTCATCAGGTTTCTAAACTAGCTGGATACCTGGTACCAGCACCAGCATATTTTGACACTTGGTGTGTGTAAGAAGTGTGTGACTTCAATATGGAGTCAGATTTGTTCTTCCCAATTACAATCATGTAAGAAAAACATGACCTCATGTCTCTGCTGTGCTGATTCTGATCATGCCTCTGTCTGTTTCATGGGCAAGCTATAGTTTTCCCAAAGCTTCAGACTGTGTGTCTTCTGCCTGAGATACACCAGAGACCTCCATGTCAGTCTTTCCAGGTGTAAATTTCCAACCCTCAATAGTGATGCTTTTCTCAAGGACATAAGCCTTGATTGCAAGCCATTGAGATACTCTAAGCAGAGAAGAGAAAAATGATGTTGCCTAATGAGCAGATCAGAAAATCCTAGGCTCAGAAGTTCCACTAAAAATCTGAGGAATTTCTCAGTTGACAGCCATTTATGCTTTCACTTACTCAAGGAATTCTTTCTCTTCTGTATGAATTTCTCCTGAAGAATGCTAATTAAAGTAGACAAAGGTCCCAGAGCACTGGATCTGTATACTCTATATGGGGAAATAAAATGGCAACCCACTCCAGTATCCTTGCCTGGAAAATCTCATGGACAGAGGAGCCTGGTGAACTGCAGTCCATGGGGTCGCAAAGAGTCGGGCACGACTGAGCGACTAACACTAACACTGTTTCAAAAAAGACTTTAGGAAAACACAGACTGTAGGGAAGTCAGCACACCAAAGCTAGCTGCCTAGCCTTCAGTTAGGCAGCAACTTGGCCAGACAGAAGGATTCATTTGGGAGGGAACAGAGGGTTTGCTAGCAGGGGCAGTGCCTCCTATGGTTCACTGGCCTTCCTCGGACACCTTCTACACTTGAATCATGGGCATTTTAATGCTAGAGGGTCTGCCCCTGGTTGCATTGTTCTCCACCCCGATCATATGTTCTCCTTCCTTTTTCCCAATCTCACATATTCAGTAATAATGCAAATTGATGAATAAGACTAAAACAATTTTGTGGAAGAAGTGAGATAAATTGTCACCAAAATTAAATCCACCTTTGATAATGATACTTTGAAGAGGAAGGACTTCCAGACTCCGAAATCTTCTTGGAGTTGAGCTAACAAAAGATGGTGTTCACCTTGCTTTATCTTTTTGAGGCCTGAAGAAGGCCTCATGGCTGAGAAGTCACATCTAATTTTATTTTCTATTCAGAGCTAATACCTCCTTCTCCCTGTTTTTATTTTGTAGGCCCTCTGTTGATCTGGCACAAGTGGGCAGGTTTTTTTTTAAGTGATGATGTTATCTATTCACTATTTAAATGCAATTTTAAATGGTTTGGCTCAGCACATTTGAATCAAAAATCCTATTAAAGATGCAATAGTCTTCTGCTACCTTTTTTGCTCAGTGCTTTCACATGCTATTCCTTTTTCAATTGGAATATAATACTGTATACCTGTTCAGAGTGATGTGATTTCCAGCATTGAATCTTCAGTCCTTAAACGAGCTGTTCACCTTCCTATCATGGAAATTTGGTATTTATGCATAATTCCCACCCCCACAACATTTACCAAATGCATTAGCAACCACATGCTCTGCTCTATAACTTTTTCATTTGAAATCTTACAACTTGTTATTTTTGCTCCTCCCATCTGATAGAAATCATGAAATTGCTGAGTGAAGATAAATACCTCTGTTTCTTTCTTCCTTCCCCCTCTCCCCCAAGCATGATTGGAGATGGTAGCCATGAAGAAAAAGGGATAAAAAAAGAGCTCATTGATCATTTACCTTGAAGCCAAAAAAGTTCTGACCATTGGATTGATGGCTGCTGCTGCTGCTGCTAAGTCACTTCAGTCATGTCCGACTCTGTGTGACCCCTTAGACGGCAGCTCACCAGGCTCCCCCGTCCCTGGGATTCTCCAGGCAAGAACACTGGAGTGGGTTGCCATTTCCTTCTCCAATGCATAAAAGTGAAAAGTGAAAGTGAAGTTGCTCAGTCGTGTCTGACCCTCAGCGACCCCATGGACTGCAGCCTTCCAGGCTCCTGCATCCATGGGATTTTCCAGGCAAGAGTACTGGAGTGGGGTGCCATTGCCTTCTCAGTGGATTGATGGCAGGCATGTTTAATTCTAGATATTTAGCTGCCAAATTGTATGGGTAAAGCTGTAAGGGAAAGAACGCAGCTGGAACCTAGATCTGTTTCAGCTAGTTCTAAAACACAGATGGGAACATGGGAGGCTGCATTTCTCCTCTGGTAAATTTTGAACTTCTTCAGAGGACACTGTTTATTAAACAAGGCAGACTTTCTGCTTGGGCAGGCCTTTTCAATTACAGAGTCTTCCCTGCAGTATCTAGAGGTGGAATCAGAGACCACACATGCATTCCAGGCTGTGCTGGGCAGCCCAAAGCCAGCGAGTCCAACTCCCAGCTTCTCTTCTCAGTGTGCTGCAGCCTAGGGTTGTTTCCAAGTGCACTTGACATGATTTTTGTGCAGTGAATATGTGGGGGCAAGTTGCCTGCAATAATTGGACAGCTGGGATTGCCCGCTCTCAGAAGCTCACCAACATCAATTGAATCAATTGAAATAGTTACCTTTCCATTGTTCACAAAACATGTGTGTGTGTACATATTCATCCATGTATACACATGTGCTCATATTCATATATACATACCTGTGGCTACTCAGGATATTGTTTTTTAAAAGATTATTTAGAAATCTGGGACTAAATTATAATGGTACTTTCACTAGGGCAAGAAAATCCACCTAGGTGGCCTTGGAAGGTGGCTAATGTGGGACAGAATGTTGGTGGGCATAGTCAACATATTTTAGCTAGTAGCTGGACAACCTCAGTTATGATAATTATGAGAAAAACAAACACAGTAATACAATATAACAATAATAATAACAACAACAGTAATAACAGCAGTGCTCAGTGCTCAGTTGTGTCCGACTCTTTGTGACACCATGGATTGCAGCCCACCAGGCTCCTCTGTCCATGGTATTCTTCTGGCAAGAATACTAGAGCAGGTTGCTGTTTCCTAATCCAGGGGATCTTCCCTACCCGAGGATCCAACTCACGTCTCCTGAGTTGGCAGGAAGATTCTTTACCACTGCACCACCTGGGAAGCCAAATAACCACAGCTTAATGTAATGTGTATAATCTGTGCTGAGCTTTACTGGGCACAGTCTCATGCATTGGCGAGAGAGTGGGTTCTAGAGCCAGACTCTGGATGCGAATCTTGACTCTATCACTTTCTGTTGTGATTTGGGACAAATCGATTAATCTCTCTGTGCCCCAGCTGCATCAACTGTCAACTGGGAATAACAATTATACCCAACTCTACCAGATTATCTGTTGTTAGCTTCTTTAATGCTAGAGGGTCTGCCCCTGGTTGCATTGTTCCCCACCCCGATCATATGTTCTCCTTCCTTTTTCCCGATCTCTTTTTACAGATCTCTCCTGCATCTGTACCACCTTCTGAATCTCCTGTGCACCGTGAGGAAGCCTGTTCCAGGATATCCTTTCCCATATGGCTGTCATCTGACAAAGACAGACAGTGGTGTGAGATTTTCCTGGCAAAAGAGAAGTGCCCATTATGTCCCCAAAGGAGAGTTACAGGCAGATGTGTGGGCAGGAAGATGTGAGGTTCAAAGTGGCTTTCAGGTGGTGGCCCCATTGAGAATTTTCTGTCTCAGAGCTGCCCACAAGATAGGCTATGAGAGTGTCCCAGAGGCCTGGAAGATGTGCATTAATCTCAGGATGGGTGCTGAGCCCATTTGCATAGATGCATCAAATCTGGGAGGCTTCCCTAAAATCCATTGCCCAGACTTTCCAAAAGACTGTGTAAGGAAGGCCCTGAAATTCCCTGCACTGGAATTACTGATACTTGGAACATTCAAGGTAGCTTTTGTTTTCCTGACCAAATGCTATCCCACTGTCTCATAGAATAGTTGTAAAAGTTTTATGGGTTAAAATAACTGCCTGGACTTGTGCTTTCCATTGCAGATCACGGTCCATAATAAGTGCTTGCTCTTTAGTCCTCATTTCAACCCCAAGAGGTGGTGATGAGTAGGGAGTGGTTGAGAATGTAAATTCTAGAGTTCATGTGACCAGCTGTGTAATGTCTGGTTCATTCAGATATGGGCCTAAAGATACTGAACAAATTTATATATCCATTAGGGAGAGGAATATCAGTTGATTTATATGATTGGTCAGGAAGCAACAGTTAGAACTGGACATGGAACAACAGACTGGTTCCAAATAGGAAAAGGAGCACATCAAGGCTGTATATTGTCACCCTGCTTATTTAACTTCTATGCAGAGTACATCATGAGAAACCCTGGGCTGGAAGAAGCACAAACTGGAATCAAGATTGCCGGGAGAAATATCAATAACCTTAGATATGCAGATGACACCACCCTTATGGCAGAAAGTGAAGAGGAGCTAAAAAGGCTCTTGATGAAAGTGAAAGAGGAGAGTGAAAAAGTTGCCTTAAAACTCAACATTCAGAAAATGAAGATCATGGCATCTGGTCCCATCACTTCATGACCAATAGATGGGGAAACAGTGGAAACAGTGTCAGACTTTGTTCTTTTGGGCTCCAAAATCACTGCAGATGGTGATTGCAGCCATGAAATTAAAAGATGCTTACTCCTTGGAAGGAAAGTTATGACCAACCTAGATAGCATATTAAAAAGCATAGACATTACTTTGCCAGCAAAAGTCCATCTAGTCAAGGCTATGGTTTTTCCAGTGGTCATGTATGGATGTAAGAGTTGGACTGTGAAGAGAGCTGAGTGCCGAAGAATTGATGCTTTTGAACTGTGGTGTTGGCGAAGACTCTTGAGAGTCCCTTGGACTTCAAGGAGATCCAACCAGTCCATCCTAAAGGAGATCAGTCCTGGGTGTTCTTTGGAAGGAATGATGCTAAAGCTGAAACTCCAGCACTTTGGCCACCTCATGTGAAGAGTTGACTCATCAGAAAAGACTCTGATGCTGGGAGGGATTGAGGGCAGGAGGAAAAGGGGACGACAGAGGATGAGATGGCTGGATGGCATCACCAACTCAATGGAAGTGAGTCTGAGTGAACTCCTGGAGTTGGTGATGTACAGGGAGGCCTGGCGTGCTGCAATTCATGGGGTCACAAAGAGTCAGACATGACTGAGCGACTGTGAGCGACTGAACCGAACTGAACTGAAATATATGATTGTTGAGAAGACCAAGAAAGTTAATAACACATAAAACAAAAGTGTTTGCCACCGAGTACGCCCTTATTAATAGCAGTATGTTTGGTAACTTGTCCAGAAAATTGAATTATTAGAGATTAGGGCTCCATCCATCTCCCTTGAGTCATCCAGGAGACCAGGGATTAGCTTTTGTAGACCACACCTGGGCTTCCTGTAAGTGTGGCCACATTTCTCCTGTGATCTTCACCTTCCTCTTATACTGGCCTTCAGTCTTCCTTTAGCCACCTGATCCTTTTTGCTTGGCCTCCCTGCTGTTGAATAATCTGTGTGGATTGCCTTCATGATCTGCCAATTCATGCCCCGAATTCCTCACTCTGCTGGCCCCTGAACTTCCTCCAGATCATCTGTGGTATGCTAGATTGTCTGGAAGACCAAGAAATACTTGTTATCTCTCATTAACCAGTCACTGCCCCATGTAAGCCCTATAGGAGAAACAGTTGTACTGAACAAAGCAACTTAAGTGAATTTATTTCCCTGGCTGGACCCTGGGTCCCAGATCCAGGTGAACAACTCCAGTGAGTGTGGCTGGACCATGAGAAAGTGAAAGTGAAAGTCACTCAGTCGTGTCTGACTCTTTGCGACCCTGTGGACTATACAGGCCATGGAATTCTCTGGGTCTGAATCCTGGAGTGGGTACCTTTCCCTTCTCCAGGGGATCTTCCCAATCCAGGGATCGAACCCAGGTCTCCCGCATTGCAGGCGGATTCTTCACCAGCTGAGCCACAAGGGAAGCCCAAGAATACTGGAGTGGATAGCCTATCCCTTCTCCAGTGGATCTTCTCAACCCAGGAATTGAACTGGGGTCTCCTGCATTGCAGGTGGATTCTTTACCAACTGAGCTATCAAGGACTATGAGAAGGCTACCTTTATTCTTAAACTGGATCACCTCAAGTGGCCTGGCACCAATGCAAACCCAATTTGTGGACCACTCTGGAATTTTAGATCATTCTAGTCCAGTCTGGGGAAAAGGCAAGCACATTTTCTGCCTCTCACAATGAATCTGGACAAGTGAATCACCACCAAGGCTGATATAAAAAGATGACTGACCTATGACCGATGTTACAAGCTTCAAAGTAGAATTTTTGACAGTAACCTAGAATAGCCTCAGATCTCTTTCTAAAAGCAGAGACAGCGATTGACTTGAAATCAGATAGATATGGGTTAAAATGCTGGCTTAGTGACCTCATTGAGTCTGCAAACCTTTGGACACTTCAGCTTTCTCATCTATGAATATGTAGATGATTATATTTATATTTAAGAATTGTGCTCAGCATTTCAAAGATAATTTTTTGTGAAAAAGCCAAGCACATAGTACGTGTTGAATAAATCTGATTTCCCCTTCTATTTAAATAGTTTGTCCAAATATCCTCTTTGACAGTAATGAGGAATGTAGGTTTGATTTAAGGATTAACATATGTGAGTTATATATACTTAAAGCAGATTGTGAAACATCAGAAATGCTACTTGGGTGTTAGCTAAAATAAGCATTTCAATTTCATCATGAAAAGAGATAGACATTTGATAATAAGGCGTGGACAACCCATAATTATACATTATAGAGGCTTAAGGATAAACCTTGCACATTGACTTGCCTGACGATGTCAATAATGGTGGGAGAGTTTCTAAATTATATTTTTTCTAAATATAGGGAACTAGATAAATCCCTCTCAAAAGTGGAAACTTTACAATTAAATTAGAAGGATTTTTAGCAAGTGTCACACTCTTGCCCCAAGGCTTCTTTTGAACCAGGTCAGTGGTTTGAAAATTTCATGGGTAGCTGCAGAATTCACATCCTGGTATAAAAATTCAAAATGGTGGCTGGGGTACAGACAGTTCTGTGCAACTTCCCGAATTTTTGTCATTTGCAATGGTGACATTTTTCAAGTGACATCCCTGTAAATACTGAATAATAATATATCCCAGACAGAGAGCCCTCAGGGGACAGGAGAAGAGAATGAGGATGGAGCGGAATTAAAACTGACAAGAGTGAGAGACGGCCTGTAAGATAAATAGCACGCGCGGCCCTGTCAGAGGAGTGCGGGTTGCAGAAGCGCTCAGATGACTGCTTGATTGATGGAATCGGCGGTGGAGGAAATGTCCAGTAATGTAGCAGCAGATCAGTATTGAGAGATAAATCATCCTGAAATTGTGCACTGCTATCTCCACCCTAATGGGGTTGAAAAACAGCGCAGTTTTGAGGGAGGTCCTGAGATAATTGTTTTCCAACAACTTGTTCCCGTGTATCGGCAAGGAAGTTAAATCAAACTCAGGACAGCACTGTGATGCCACACTGGTGTAAGGACTGGGAGAGCAATAGGCTTTCACTACCGAGCAGGAATTTCAGCAGTTCTTGGACTATTTGCCGATCTAAAGGCAAGAGAGCCTCTTCGGGTTGCAAACAGGATGCGCATCCCTGCACCAAAATGCGGCTTCACTCACCTGTCTTCCTCCTGAATTTTCTCTGGTAATCCCCGGAGGAACTTCCTGGCCATCGTCAGCCTAGAGCACGCCTTCAGAGACATCGGGAAAAACTGTCTTTTAAAGCATGCTATCCATGACCTAACTTGAGTTAGCAATTACATAGAGTAGAGAAAAGCATAAGGGGGAAAGCAGGTGGGGGCTTCCCCAGGAGCGTGCAGCTGTAAAGAATCCGTCTGCCAGTGCTGGAGACAGGGTTCCATCCTGGTGGGGGAAGATCCCACATGCTGGGGAGGAACTAAGTCAGTGTATCACAATTATCCAGCCTGTGCTGTAGAGCTGGGGAACTGCTACTACTGAGCCCATGTGCGCTAGAGCCCCCCATGCTCTGCAACTAGGGAAGCCACTGCAATGAGAAACCTGCCCACCTCAACAAAGAGTAGCCCCTGCTCCCTGCAACTAAGGAAAAGCCCAGGCAGCAACAAAGACCCAGCACAGCCCCAAATAAGTAAATAAATTTTATAAAAGGGAGGAAGGACCCTCACTGTCATTTACTGAGTGCCTACTGTATGTGTGTGTGGAAATAAGAAGAGAGAAGACGGTTAGCTCCTTAGTAACTTCAGGAATTACAAAGGATGCAATCACAGGAATCCATAGGAGCTGAGTCTGTGAAGATGTACTGTGCTCCTGTGTGCTCAGCTGCTCAGTGTTAGCCAATTCTTTGTGACCCCATGGACTGTAAGCCTGCCAGTCTTCCTAGTGCATGGTTATTTTCCAGCAAGAATATTGGAGTGGGTTGCCATTTCCTCCTCCAGGGGATCTTCCCAAGCCAGGGCTTAAATACATTAAGGCAAAAAGCACTGTTTTCAGAGCGTCTGAATTCTGAGCTCCTGGCTGCTCTCAAGCAGGGACTGGGGTGGACATTTGTTCAAGTTGGAGAAGGCATCCTCAGACAAGGGGACTCTTGAGATTAAAGCACAGCATTCTATGGATTAAGAGGGATTCTTATATTATCTTTTGTCCACAAAAATTTAAGGGTAAATGCTCCTCTGAGAGAGAGTACATTGACAACTTATTTCCTATTTTAATCTGGGTGACTGTGTTGGGGTAGCCAAAAGCATGATCTGAGAAGACTTGAAGGAGCTAAAGAGAATGCTTCTGAAACTATTTCACAACATATTCCTTTAGATTTGTGTAACATGTATGACATTTGAAATGCTTTTTATATCTAAGAATGACAGGAACGCTGTAGGTATGTATATGAGTTATATATATTACATATAGTATATAGATATTTTATATATAAATATACACATATATGTAAAGTATAAGGATGGATTTATAAAATAAATCCATTCATATATAAATTCTATGTGTAAAATATAAGGATGGATAAATATAAGACTACACATACGTATACACAACTTTAATAAAAGGAACAAGTCTCTCTTCACATAACCCTGAGAAGTATGTCATCTGCTCATTTTATGATAAGGCTATTAAAGTAAAGCAAGCTAGTTTTAGAATTGGGATCACGCTTCCCCAACCCTTATTATCATTATTGTTTACTTATGATTCTTCCAAAGAGGTGATTGTTCCTGTCGGGTGTGCTCCTTTATTCCTTCTACAATCTTAAGATACCAAGGACCTTGACAGCAACAAAGGTCTGTTTCGCTTTAAATACTCTGAGGTCATGACTCTGTCTAATTGCTAAAGTAACACAGCTAAATATAATTCTGAACTATATTCTTCCAAAATAGACTCCAAGGTTTTCTGCAAGTTTCTGAATAGAATATTCTGTGTTCTGGGCTAAGTTTACCCAGGCACCGAGGCAAAGAACTCTGATGCTTAATTTAGAGGAGTAGCTTGAATTCAGGTGATCCTTATAATTGTTGGGGATTCAACAGGATTTCAACTTGCTGTTATCTTCACTGGTGGACAGAGATTTGCAGGGAGCTTCCTATAGCTTTGTAGCACACTGAGATCCATTTTAATCCTAAAAAGATGTTAAATTCACTCTTAGACTATTAAACTTGGAAGGTAATCCTTAGAGATAATCTAGTCTTGCAACTTTATTCTACAGAAGTGGAAGTTGAGGTCTAAAAATTAAAAAAAAAATTTCAAAGCTCGCACAAAGATTGCCAAAGACCAAATCTAGCCATTAGCCAGATATTTGAAACAGGTTCTGAGTCTTGCGCTAGAGGGGCCAATTTATTCCTGTTTGCTCAGGACTTTCCCAGTGATAAAATGGAAAGTCTTATGTAGAATCTTCATAGTCCTGGACTAACAAGGATGGCTGGTCACCTACCTTGTGCTCTCCTCAAGGTGTCAGTTACTTATTTCACTGACATAATGCAAAATGGACAGATGCTGGAGGGGAATCACACATTGCAATTATTGGTGGTATTCTAGAAACTGGATGGACAGATCCCAAGCTTTCTGTTGTGAACTATCTGACATGGAGCAAATACTCAACAAACATTTGTTGAATCAGTGAATGAGTGGATACAAGCCCCTTGAAGCAGGAATATCATTAATCTATTTTTTCATTGTTACTATAATTCCCAGAAGAGGCTATCAGTGATTTTCTGTTTTTTAACTTGCCCAGATTTTGATCTTGAGTTATTGGATAAGAGGAAGTCTTGTGGAACCTATAGGGCTGCTATTTTGCAGATGGTTCTTCTTTGGTATTTTTCACAGCATTTTTGAATCATCTTGGCAATATTGCAGAAAAGGTGGCAAAAAGAAGGGAAAGAAAAGCTATCATAATAAGTTACAGGAAGACCACTCTCTCATTGGGAATATCAGGGAGAGAACTGTTGAATAATTCAAATAACAGATTTGTTTATTTCTAAGCCATTTCCCATCCCACCTTTGGAGACATCTGGAGAATAGTTCCAGACGGGGAACTATCCCAGACCTGATTTCATTGCTGCTTTGGGAAGGATCATTTGAAGGGACAAGTTCCTTCAAATAACTTGGGGAAATCACCACGGTTTGAGGTCACTAGCAGAATTTTCTGGGTTTGCTGGTCCCAGTTGCTTCTTCCTTGCCCCAGGAAAATATGGACAGGACAAATACCTCATAGGTCTCTGAGAACAAAATGTGCTGAGCTTTCTTGGATAGACCAGCAATTTTTATGGCAGTTACTTCCCTGGTGGTTTGGTAGGTAAAGAATCTGCCTGCCAATGCAGGAGACCCAGGTGTAATTCCTCAACCAGGAAGATCCCCTGGAGAACGAAATGGGAATCCATTCAAGTATTCTTGCCTGGGAAATCCCATGGACAGAGGAACATGGTGCGTTACAGTCTATGGGATCGGAAGAGTCAGGCACAACTTAGTGACTAAACCACCATCAGTATTTCTACTGGTTGTTCTTTGTTTTTTAAGTTGTGTCTGGGCACAGATAGAGGTAGGAACTGGCAGTGAAACTCACCTAAGTTATGAGTCCAGGTTAAAGTAATTTGGCTTCTTTTAAGGAATTTCTGCAAAAGTTTGGAGGTTGTAAATGGTGAAAGTTATATTTTTGGATAATCTGTGAAATCCGTTTATCCATATTATCCCCAGCCTTGTTATCACAGGTCACTGAGGGTTGGCTATGCTTGTTCCTTATCTGCCCCAAGAGGACTCTAGAAGGATTTATTATTTCTTCACACTAAATCCCTGACCATATGTGTATCACTTTGCCAAGCAGCCTCATATTTGCTTGGGGACATCCCTGAGAGATGGTCCTGTCATAAGAGTGTGCTGTGAGTTCTCACTATTACAAATACTACCTCACATTTGATAAATCTTTACTTTTTTTTTCCCCAGGGTAATTTCACAGGTATTATACTTTTATCCACAGAACTCTACAAGGGAGGGAAAAGTGGTATTAATATCACCATTTTCAACAGATACGAATATGGAAAGAAATAAGGTGATTTTTCAGAATTTAATTCATGTCAGAGCTGCTTCTAGAAACCTGGTCTTGCATCACCCAGTCCTTGCTTACCAAGTTTTATATGAAGATCAGGAATTTAAACATTCACTATTTTCTGCAAGTGCTTGTGAGCATCTCTAATATTACTAATTGAATGGTAACCATTTGATGAGATGGATCTGAAGGAAATTCTTGCTTTGTTGGATATTCTTATTGGAAAAGTCCATCAGGCTTAAACAAATACTAGATTATTATCAATCAGAAGAATTAAAATCTACTCCAGTTAAGCTGAAAAGGAGTTTGTGTTGATTTAGCACTTTTTCAATGCTAGTCACTGTAGCAAGTGCTTCCTGTACGTTATCTTCGATAAATTTCATGAGGTATTTATGCTAGTGTCTGGTTTAAAGATAGATAAGGGCACAAGGGGGATGTTTAGGACAATGTATGGCTTCACCCCACTCCAGTACTCTTGCCTGGAAAATCCCATGGATGGAGGAGCCTGGTACGCTGCAGTGCATGGGGTCGCTAGGAGTTGGACACGACTGAGCAACTTCACTTTCACTTTTCACTTTTATGCATTGGAGAAGGAAATGGCAACCCACTGCAGTGTTCTTGCCTGGAGAATCCCAGGGACAGGGGAGCCTGGTGGGCTGCCGTCTCTGGGGTCGCTAGGAGTTGGACACGACTGAGCGACTTAGCAGCAGCAGCAGCAGCATAAGCTACTTGGTTTGAGTACAAATATATATTTACACATATATATAGTCAAGTAGTGAGCCAATTTAATTTAAGTAAGATTCAATAGATTTTAGCTGAGACTCACTCACTGTGCTGGAAGCTGAATGAAACATAATCCCCTCCTCAGGAGTTTGTCGACCAAGGAAAGAAACTGAACACCAATTAAAATATGAGTACTATGGGAAGGAGTATGGTGGTTCCTCAAAAAACTGAAAATAGAGTTGCCATGTGATTCAACTGTCTCACTCTTGGGCATATATACAGGCAATACTCTAATTTAAAAAAATACTTGCACCTCTATATGCCTAGTAGCACTATTCACAATAGCCAAATATGGAAGCAACGTAAATGTCTCTTGACAGGTGAAAGGAGAGGGTAAGAAGATTACTGAACTATAGGAAAGAATGAAGCAATGCCATTTGAAACAACGTGGGTGGACCTAGAGATTATCATACTAAATGAAGTAGGTTAGAAAGAGAAAGACAAACACCATATGATATCATTTATATGGGGAATCTAAAACGTAACACAAATGAATTGACTACAAAACAGACACACAGACATGGAGAATACACCTGTGGTTGCCAAGGGGGAGGGGGTGGGAGAAGGATGGTGTGGGAGCTTGGGATTAGCAGATGCAAACTACTATGTATAGAGAATGGATAAACAGCAAGGTCCTACTGTACGAAAAGTGTGTTAGTCACTCAGTCGTGTCCAACCCTTTGTGACCCCATGGACTGTAGGCCGCCAAGCTCCTCTGTCCATGGAATTCTCCTGGCAAAGATACTGGAGTGGGTTGCTATGCCCTTCTCCAGGGGATCTTCCTGACCCAGGGATTGAACCTGAGTCTCTCGCATTGCAGGCAGATTCTTTACATTTGAGCCAACAGGGAAGCCCACTGTATAGCACAGGGAACTATATTCAATATCTTGTG
Source organism: Redunca redunca (assembly GCA_006410935.1). Taxonomy (NCBI): domain Eukaryota; kingdom Metazoa; phylum Chordata; class Mammalia; order Artiodactyla; family Bovidae; genus Redunca; species Redunca redunca. The sequence goes on from SJYQ01001239.1 coordinate 330,747, forward strand.
ATAAACCATAATAGAAAAGAATATGATAAATAATGTATATGGCTCAGTGGTAAAGAATCTGCCTGCGATGCAGGAGTTGCAGCTTCAGTCCCTGGGTCAGGAAGATCCACTGGAAGAGGGCATAGCAATCCACTCCAGTACTCTTACCCGAAGAATCCCAAGGACCGAGGAGCCTGGTGGGATATATATATATATATCTTTGCTGTACAGCACAAATTAACACAACATTGTAAATCAACTATACTTCAGTAAAATAAAATTTAAAAATACAGTCAAAAAGATAGTTGGCTGGCATACATACGGCAACTCAGCAACAACATATGGTAGAAACAATCCACAAGAAAGCTATGATTATATTATTAATGGCCATATCCCCAGAACTTAATTTACTAAATCTTAGATTTAGTGAATGAAAAAAAAAGAAGGAATGAATTGTTCTAGAGAAGCATGTTGGAAAGAGCTGTTCTGAAAGGATTGGGGAAGGTTTCATAGGAAATAATGGTTGAATTTCATATTCAAGGATGAGTAGGATATCAGTGTATAAAGTTGGAGTTCCTGGAAAAGAGCTAGAGAGAGGAATATTTGCTACATCATGGACCATTGAGTGTTCTCTAGAACCCTCTAGGCTGAGAAATAATAGGCCTTGGAGTAAGGTCTAGAAGCCTGGAAGGGATGAGGGGGAAGTTTGAGAAGTGAACTAAAGAGGTAGAAAATACCAAGCTAAGGTTTTAGATTATCTTGTAGTATGGGGCTCCATCTTGTATTTTTAAGTAATAGAACAGGTTCCAATTTGTGCTTTGTTAAAACCATCTCTTATATCTGTGGAGGAGAGTTTGGAGGTGGAGAAGGCCTGGGGTCAAGCCAACCACTTACCTATTTAAGAGGTACTGAGATTCTTAATTGCATTTTCAGCAGAATGGGGGCGGGAGGCAGGGGAATAGATTTCCACATCACTAGAGAGTTAAAGGGTAGAGTTTGTTGACTCACTAGGTGTGGGTGGGGAGGAGAGGGTGGAAGGTAAAGATGACTAAGGTTTCTAGTCAGGCACTTGGGTGAAATGCTCAAATTGCACATTTACATAGTCTGTGGGTTTCTGAAAAACCCAATGATTTTAAACCCTGCTAACTAGATGGAAAAGTTTAAATTAGAAGTGCAATTTCCATCCCAAATTCATGAGTGCTTTCTCTTGCAGCTTTGCCATCTTTGGTTCCTATCAGTATATATTAAAAAAGGGTCAAGATGATGCCTCTTTTTCATTTTGTGAAGAAATCAGGGATAATAGTAATTTTTGTTTTGACATTTGCACAGTTTAGGCATGCCTCATAACTAGCTTTTCGGGCTTCACTAAGAAACGCAGTGACCAGAAACTCCAAAATGGGATTTAGAAATTTCCAAATGACACCCAATTAAAAAGTGTTCCAGGCAAAAAAGCATCAAACCTTGCTTTGAAATGCACTCACAGTTCCGTTTCCCTAAGATAGGGAGGGATCTTGGCAACTCCTGGCTAATGTTAATACTAAAAGTATTCGATTGCAGCCATAATTATGGACAAGCAAACTACGATCCAGAATTAGGATTATCGACAATTACATCACATGACCCAGAGCGGGATAGGTTCATCAGTTTCTGTCAACCATTTTGCTTGAGGCACATGTAGAAGCCAAATTTATACAGTTAAGCACAGGAGAATAGGTTAAGAAAGAAATTGCCTCCATGAGCTACTTGAAAATATGAAATTAGTTAGTTGATCACTGTGGCTTTTATCACTAAGATTATACTGAATAAACCAGAAACTCAGCATAGTGAGACTTTAAGGTAGGATGAACTCTATTGTAATTCTTTTAAATTGAAGTACAGTTTACAACGTTGTGAGTTTCAGGTACATAGCACAGTGTCAGTTATACACACACACACACATACTTTTTCAGATTTTTTTCCCTTATTGGTTATTATAAAATATTGAGTATAGCTTCCTGTGTGGTACAGTAGGTGATTGTTGGTTTTCATAGTAGTGGATATATGTTAATCCAAATTCTTAATTTATCCCCCCTTCCCTTTGGCACTCATAGACCCACAGAACTTTAGAGTTAATTTATTTTAATCATTTTACTGAGTAAACTGAAGCTCAGAGAAGGTAAGAGACTTGCTCATGGTTATGAAGGTTGTGAATTAAGACTAGAAGAAAGGAATAGGCATTCTAGATTGATGGCACAAGCTTCATCCAAAATGGTTTATCCAATTTTATAAAAGAAAATTCATATTAATAAATTTATATTTAATGCACATGTGTTCATGACTATTGCTGGCAAATTTTGCTTTACTTTCTGTCTTTACACACAGCATGAGATCTACTCTCCTATTAAAATGTCAAGTGTATAGTATTTTTAACTATATGAATATTATTGGACAGCATATTTCTAGAACTTTTTCATTTTACATAATTAAACTCTGTGCCCACTGAATACCAACTCCCCAGTCCCCCCTCCCTCTAGCCGCTTGTGACCACCATTCTACTTTCTGCTTCTATGAGTTTGACTACTTTAGATACCTCATACAAGTAGAACCATGGGCTTCCCTGGTGGCTGAGATGGTAAAGAATCTCCCTGCAGTGCAGGAGAACCTGGGGTTCGATCCCTGGGTTGGAAGATCCCCTGGAGGAGAGCATGGCTACCCACTCCAGAATTCTTGCCTGGAGAATCTCCATGGACAGAGGAGCCTGGCAGGCTACAGTATATGGGATCGCAAAGAGTCAGACACAACTGAGTGGCTAAGCACAACACAGCACACATGAGATATTTGTCCTTCTAAGGCTATTTCACTGAGCATGATGTCCTCAAGGTTCTTCTGCATTGTAACATGTATCAGAATTCTCTTCCTTTTTTTCAAACCGAATAATATTCCATTGTATGTACACACAATTTCTTTATCCATTCAACTGTCAATGAACATTTAGGTTGTTGCTAAATCTTGGTTATTATAATCACCGCTGCACTGAACAAGGGAATACAAACACTTCTAGATTCTGTTTTCAGTTTTTTGGGGTAAATACCTAAAAGTGGGATTCCTGGATCATATGGTTGTTGGTGTCTCTGGTGGTTCAGTAGTAAAAAAAATCCTCCTGCCGGTGCAGGAGACATTGGCTGGATACTTAATCTGGAAAGATCCCCTGGAGAAGGGAATGGCATTCCACTCCAGTATTCTTACCTGAGAAATCCGATGGACAGGGTAGCCCAGCAGACCACAGTCTACAAGGTCACAAAAGAGCTGGACAAGACTCAGTGACTGAATACAACACATGGTTGTTCTATTTTCAGTTTTTAAGGGACAATCCATACTGTTTTATGTAGCAACTGCATCAATTTATTATTTCCACTAACAGTGCTCAAGTGTTCCAATTTCTTCACATTCTTGCCAACACTTGCCATTTATATAATGGTTATCCTAACAGTTGTAAGGTGACATTTCATTGTGGTTTTGATTTGTATTTCTCCAATAACTGGTAATGTTGAGCATCTTTACATACACCTGTTGGCCATTTCTATGTATTCTTTAGAGAAATGTATATTCATGCCCTTTGCCCATTTCTTCATTGTATTATTTGACTTTTTTTGCTATGATTTGTAAGAGTTCCTTTCACATTTTTGAAAATTGACCTCTTCTGAGATATATTGTTTGCAAATATTTTCACTTATTCCATAGGTTGCCTTTTTATTCTCTTTGTTTTCTTTGCTGCTCTTCTCTCCCTGACTGGCCTCCTCACCTTGCCCAGTTATTCTCTACACAGCGGCCAGAGGGGTCCATCTAAGGCTAAATCAGATTATGTCATTCATTTGCTTATAACCTACCACTGGATTTCTACTGCAAAGGAAAAAAAAAGCCAAAGTCTTTTCAATGTTTCTAAGTCTCTGTCATCAGCCCCTGACTCCTCACCTCTGCAGTCATTCTGTCCCAGCTGTACTGGCTGTTTTACTGTTCCATGACCACACCAAGTGTGCTCCTCCTTCAGAGGCTTGTCCTTGCTCTTTCCTCTCTCTGGGAATGCTCTTTTCCATATCCATATGGTTTACTTTCTTACTTCCTTCTGGTCTCTGCTCAAATGTTGGCTTTTCTGGCTATCCTGTATAAAATAGCAATTCTCTATCCCTCCTACACAGCTTTAGTTTTTTTACATAGCAATTACCATTTCTTATGTGCGCATGCTAAGTTGTTTCAGTCATGTTGGACTCATTGCAACCCTATTGTCCGTAGCCCTCTAGGCTCCTCTGTCTATGGGATTCTACAGGCAAGAATACTNAAAAAAAGCCAAAGTCTTTTCAATGTTTCTAAGTCTCTGTAATCAGCCCCTGACTCCTCACCTCTGCAGTCATTCTGTCCCAGCTGTACTGGCTGTATTACTGTTCCATGACCACACCAAGTGTGCTCCTCCTTCAGAGGCTTGTCCTTGCTGTTTCCTCTCTCTGGGAATGCTCTTTTCCATATCCATATGGTTTACTTTCTTACTTCCTTCTGGTCTCTGCTCAAATGTTGGCTTTTCTGGTTATCCTGTATAAAATAGCAATTCTCTATCCCTCCTACACAGCTTTAGTTTTTTTACATAGCAATTACCATTTCTTATGTGCGCATGCTAAGTTGTTTCAGTCATGTTGGACTCATTGCAACCCTATTGTCCGTAGCCCTCTAGGCTCCTCTGTCTATGGGATTCTACAGGCAAGAATACTGGAGTGGGTTGCCATGGTCTCCTCCAGGGGATCTTCCCAACCCAGGGATCAAACCCACGTCTCTTACGTCTCCTGCATTGGCAGGCGGGTTCTTTACCACCAGTGCCACCTTAAACATTGTTCTCTGCTGTCAGTCAGTTCAGCCAGTTCAGTCGCTCAGTCGTGTCCGACTCTTTTCGACCCCATGAATCACAGCTCGCCAGGCCTCCCTGTCCATCACCATCTCCCTGAGTTCACTCAGACTCACGTCCATCGAGTCAGTGATGCCATCCAGCCATCTCATCCTCTGTTGTCCTCTTTTCGTCCTGCCCCCAATCCCTCCCAGTATCAGAGTTTTTTCCAATGAGTCAACACTTCGCGTAACATACTCCTATTGTTATTTTTTTTTTGTTGCTCTTTCCCACAGCTAGAATGTAAGCTCCATGAGGGTTACAATTTTGTTGATTATATTCATTTCTGTACCTCTAGTGCCTGGCACAGTGCCTGACTGCTAGTAAACATGCAATTTCTCGATAAATATTTGCTGAATAAATGAATGAAAGTATTAACACATGGATCCTGTTGGATATAAATTGAAATGTAATCAGGGGGAAGTAGCCAGACCAAAGAATTCCAAACCATAAGAAATTATTGTTGATTCTAATTATAGTTGATTTTCCTCTTACAGTTTATAACATATCTGGATGCTGAGTTTTCAGAAGATAAGGCATAGTGAATGGTTTCAGCTATTTGAAGGACTAGCTTGTGGAAGAAGAGGTTAAGTTATTCACGGATTCCAAAGACTAGAACACCAGCTCATGGGAAAGGAACTATAGAGAGACATGCTTATTAAACAAGAGGAAGAAGGTACTCTCTATCCATGCACACTTTCATAAAATGAATGGGCCACCTTGCTCAAGTAGTGAGCTCCCCATCATAGAGTTAAAGACTGGATAAGTAGTTAATGGAAGGTGGAGGTCAGATCAGAAGACTTCTGAGGTCTCTTTCAGCTTTAAAATTCTAGAACGCTTCTAACAAAGTATCTTACTGCAACGTGTTAGCCATTTACTACATATCATCTACTATAATATTTTTTTTTTTTGTAGCTAGGAAGTTCTCCATTATGTGGAAGAATCCAAAAAATATTAGAAAATATCTAATGTTAGATATATTTTATTTTTCCAAATTAAAAAACACCAGGGTTCGTCGCTTCCCTGGGTGGACAAGCTGACAACAGTGGACTGTTGGATCCTCAAGGACAGCTCTGGTGGCAAAGCCGAGGGGGTATCTTCATTTTTCGGTTGTATCTTTTCTCTGTGTTGAATATTTCAGGTCAGTGGCTAAGTCACCAATCTGTTGTGATGGAGTAGTGAGAGGAGAAAGTTATTTGGGGCCATGAGTTTTTCCTATGCCTTCTGGGTCAGAACTTCTCATATTCAATGTGCACAGCATCAGTGGATTTTTTTGTTAAAGGTTCTGATATTGTAGGTCTGGTACAGTTTCTCAGTTTCTGTATTTCTAACAAGCTAGTGAGGGAAGCTGACCACTTTATGAATGGCAAGGTCCTAGTTCATATTCCCTGAGGGACTGTCTATGAAATTGCCTCTCTTTGGAGTCAGAGGCAGCACATCTCATCTCATTCCTAAAAACATTTGGAATCATTATGATGTTTACTTTGCATCAAGAAAAGCAATGACAAGTGCTTACTAATGAAAATAAGCTGTTGAAAGGAACTGGCAATTAGAAGGAAACAATTCAGCTTGCATCTCACTATCAAGGATGAAATTAATCATGCATGGTATTTTCAGTGAAAAAAGGGCTTCAAGTAAATTATTTAGTATTTATATTTTGTAGTGGTGCATGCCTAATAAAATCAGTGGCGAAAGCACATCGGTATAGTATGCTATTTGAATCACCTAGAGTCTAGACCTGCTGTCCTGCTGTGGGACTATGGGGGGGTGAAAAATCCTGACTCTTCTGTGGAAAGGACAGAGACTTTCAATACTTTTCTTTGTGGCTTCCCAAAGTGTGGCCTGCCTACTTGTGATTAGTCTGCTGCTGCTAAGTCGCTTCAGTCGTGTCCGACTCTGTGTGGCCCCATAGACGGCAGCCCACCAGGCTCCCCCGTCCCTGGGATTCTCCAGGCAAGAACACTGGAGTGGGTTGCCATTTCCTTCTCCAATGCATAAAAGTGAAAAGTCAAAGTGAAGTCGCTCAGTTGTGTCCGACTCTTCGCCACCCCATGGACTGTAGCCTACCAGGCTCCTCCGCCCATTTTCCAGGCAAGAGTACCGGCGTGGTTTGCCATTGCCTTCTCCATAGGCAGTCTATTTGCCTGTCAGGAAGTCCTGTGCTCCCTTTTGTTGCAGCAGTTGATCACAATATGTAGCAATTGCCTCTGTTTCTCCCACTCTATTGTGGAAATGCCGGAGATTGTCTCCTATCCACTGCACAGGCACATTCAGTTCACTTCAGTTCAGTCGCTCAGTCGTGTCCGACTCCTTGCAACCCCATGAAGCGCAGCACGCCAGGCCTCCCCGTCCATCACCAACTCCAGGAGTTCACTCACATCCATCGAGTCGGTGATGCCATCCAGCCATCTCATCCTCTGTCGTCCCCTTTTCCTCCTGGCCCCAATCCCTCCCAGCATCAGAGTCTTTTCCAATGAGTCAACTCTTCGCATGAGCTGGC
>SJYQ01001239.1:338200-363733 GCA_006410935.1 Redunca redunca
AAAAATATATATTTTATGGTGGGATAGGAAAGGCATTCAACATTTAATTAAAGCAATTTGAAACCGATTTTCATGTTTGAGACAATATTGATAAATTTCTAGTGTTGAAGAGCATATAAGAACTAAAGACTCTCATATACTGCTGGATGGATTGTGAAATGTACTTAAATTGCTAAAGTGAAGTTTGGCAAAAATAGATCAAAAGCTTTCAAATTTTACAAACTGGCCTTGAGAAAATTATTATAGATTTAGGAAAATGTTGATTTTGTGGAAAACGATTAGAAGCAATTCAACTCTAAGGGGTTTATTAAAATCTTTATGCAGCCATGTGCTGGAATACTATTCAGCCTTTAAAATGGTAGAAAGAATATTTAATGATAAGGGGAATTATTGATAATACATTTTAACGTAAAGTAGAAGATTAGGAAACTAAACAGAAAATGTGGTTCCCAATTTAAAGACAGGAAGGCTATTTGCAAAACTAATAGTGGTTATCTTGAGTTTGGGGATTATGAATGATTTAAAATTTCTATTTATGCCTTTTGTATTTTCATATTTTCTTCAGTAAACATATTTTACTTTTGAAATCAGAAAGGAGTGTTAACAAGAGAATAAAACTCTTACAGATGAAAGTACCTTTGTGGTAATTATTAAAAATGAACATGCTAATATTAGCAATTGTACAAATGAAAGTCAGGCTTGGGGTACTGTTGTCAAACATTTTTTGTTTTCTTTTTTCTCTCTTAAATTAGGCTTAAACTTTTTTTTTTTTTTTTTACAAAAGTACATAAGAAACATGTTGAACAATACTTGAGTAGTCCATAAAACAATGGGTCTTTTTATTAGTGGAATAGACCAAATTTGCTGTGATAACAAATAGCATCTGTTGGTTACCAAACTCAGAATCTTAAAAGGCTTAATTCTCATTCAGTATAAATTCCATTGTGGGTTTTTGGATGGGAGGATAGGCAGGAGATCTATTTATCTTGGTCTTTTAAGAGATCTCTACTTTAAGTATTGTCAGGAACTGTGGCACAGTTACACAGAATGCAGGAGAGCCTCACATTGGCTCAGAAATGACATATGCTTTTTTTTTTTTTTTTAATAACTCATTGGCCAGCACAAGCGGCCAGAAAGACAGAAAGTCTGAAATAGTTAATGAGCAGCACAGCATTAATGACCTCTACTCCCTCTTCTTCCTTTATCTGGGCAGGGGAGTCTAGAATTAAAATCTGAAGGGTCATGATCTGACCATGTTCAAGGTTAAAAGGATTAACATGAGCAGAAGAACAGAGCTGAGACAGAGAAAATATTGAGCGCATTCCTAGGGAAGTTTAAAAATGTCCTGTATTTCTTTCTCTACTGTGATTAACATGGAATTCTGTAGGTTGTTCTTCATCTCTGAAGTAAAGAGTTTTGAATTTGGGCCTCTATAGCCCTTTTATAGCTTAAAATTATAGCTCAAAATTAAATGTTTTGAAAAGAAAACCAATAAGAGCTAACTTGGATTTGTACCTTTTATGGGCTTTCTTTTTTTTTTTCCAGGTTATTTCTTTGGATTATCCATTTCATACAGGCTGATTTGTGACCACCCCACCCCACACCACCCCAAATTCATATGTTAAAGCCCTAAACCCTGGTACTTTGGAATGTGACTGTGTTTTGAGAGAAAGCCTTTAAAAAGGTAATTTGTTAAAATGGTAATGTTAGGGTGAACTCTAATCAATACAACTAGTGTTCTTATAACAATAGATTAGGACAGAAGAAAAAGGATGGAGAGAGAGAGCAGAGATACTAGAAACATGTCGGTTTGTGGCCAGTTGCTCAGTCATGTCTGACTCTGCAACCCCCAAGGACTGTACCCACTAAGGTTTTTTGTCCATGAGACTTTCCAGGCATGAATACTGGCATGGGTTGCCATTTCCTCCTTTAGGTGATCTTCCTGATCCAGGGATTGAACCTGCATCCCCTGCGTTGGCAGGTGAATTTTTTTTACCACTGAGACCCCTGGGAAGCTTCTGGAAACATGCATACACACAGCAATGACCACCTGAAGACACAGTGAGAAGGGGCCCACCTGAAAACCAAGGAGAGAGGCCTCAGGAAGAAACCAAGCCTGCTGACACCTTAGTCTTGGATCTCTATCCTCCAAAATTGTGAGAAAATATGTTGTTGTTTGATCACTAAGTCGTGTCCGACTCTTTGCAAAGCTTTGGACTCTAGCCGGCCAGGCTCCTCTGTCCATGGGATTTCCCAGCAAGAATATTGAAATGGGTTGCCATTTCCTTCTCCAGGGGATCTTCCCACCCTAGGGATCAAATCTGGATCTTTTGCATTGCAGGTAGACTCTTTACCATCTGAGTCACCAGGGAAATCCAAAAAAATATATTTATGTTTAATAAGCCACTTAATCTGTGGGATAGCTTATGCATCAGAAATACACATGAAAATCCTGAGTTTGGCATTATTTTCTTATCCACATTGACAGGTGAGGATGCTGATTTCAGTGAGGTAAAGTGACTTGCCAAATTGATGTAGTTAGCTCCTGGTCCTAACTATTAATTGAAGCAATGAAAGTATAAATAAAGGAAGAAGAAAAAGGTTTTCACCTAATAATAGGTGATATTTGTAAGACATTTGTCAGACATAGTTGTGTACACTTTGTATGCCTGCATTACTTGTTATAACAATATTAAACAGTAGCCTGCTACAAACAAATTATCATGAAATGGAGTTGCTTACAGCAAGGAACAAAACATTAAATATCTCACAATTTCTGTGTTCTAGGAATCCAGTTACGTTGTAGCTGGGGACCTCTGACTCAGGGTCTCTCAAAAGCAGCATTCAGGGTGTCAGCTGGAACTGTGGTCATCACAGGGCCTAAGTCCAAACTCACTCAAATGGTTGTTGGGAGGACTTTGTGTTTTGTAGATTATTGTACCGAGGACTTGGGTGCTTGTTGGGTGTTGGCCAGATGCCTCCCTTAATTCCTTGCCATGTGAAGCTCTCATGTGGCATCTTTTTACGTGGCAGCTGGTTTCCATCAGAACAAACAAGAGAGAACAGAGGGGAGAACAAGACAGAAAGGCTTAGTCTTTGTAACCCAGTTTCAGGGGTGACATCACCCTGAACACTTTGCCACGTTCTGTTCATTAGATACAAGTCACTAGGCCTGGCTTACACTCAACAGGAAGGGATTACAGAAGGGCGTGAATACCTGAAGTCAAGGGTAGTGGCTGTCTGCCATGGGTGAGCAAATAGAAGTATGGAATCGGTAAACAATTTGCCCAAAGTCACACAGATAGTAAGTGGCAGAGCTAGGATCAAAATACAAGTAATCTGACCTCCCTGGTGGTCCAGTGTTAAGAATCCACTTGCCAACTCACTGGACATGGGTTTAATCTCTAGTCCAGAAAGATTATGCATGCTGCAGCACAACTAAACCCATGTGTTGCAACTACTGAGCCCACACAGTCTGGAGCCCATGCTCCGCGAGAGAAGCCCCCTCAGCGAGAGAAGCCTGAGCACTACATCTAGAGAGTAGCCCCTGCTCGCTGCAATTAGAGAAAGCCTGCCCGCAGCAGTGAAGACCCATGTAGCCAAAAACACATATATAAAATGAAAACAAAAACAAACACACACACACAACTAGTCAGCTCTAGGGCCTGTGCTTTTAAGATTTGTGCAACCATGCTCACTATGTGTAGCAGATAAAATGTCATCAGCAATTATGTCTCAAACCGTCTTGGGACTAGAGTGTTAGTTGTTCAGTTGCCTCCAACTCTTTGCTACTCCATAGACTGTAGCCTCTGTCCCATGGAATTCTCCAGGCAAGAATACTGGAGTTGGTTGCCATTCCCTTCTCCAGGGGATCTTCCCACCCCAGGGATCAAACCCAGGTCTCCCTCATTGCAGGTAGATTCTTTATCATCTAAGGCATCAGGGAAGCCCAAACTAGAGGTGATGGGCCAAATCCAATGTCCTAGAAGTCAGTTACACTGCTTTGGGGCGGAGGGGTCTGCTACCTATCTTGGGGTCAGCAGAACGCTTTGTATAGACAGTCATGAAGTGCTTCAAGCATTGAGGGCCACGTGGTTTCTGCTGCAGTGCTTAAACTCTAGTGCTGCAGCATAATAGCAGTCAGGTAACAGTCAAATAAGTGGCCATGGCTGTGCTCCAAAATAATTTTATTTAGGAAAACAGGCACTAGGCTTATTGTGTGCTTACTCCTGTCCTGCATCTCTGTGGGCACATGGATATACCGAGGAATTCTTAATTTTGTAAAAGTTAAACTTACTTGCTTTATTGGAATCTCATAAGTCACTAATGGAGAAGGAAATGGCAACCCATTTCAGTGTTCTTGTTTGGTTAAGCCCCAAGGACAGAGGAGCCCGGCAATCTACAGTCCATGGGGTCGCGGAGAGTCAGACATGACTTAGAGACTAAAGGACAACAAGAAACAGTAACACAGGGTCTATTATATATATTCTCTAACGTCCCCAATGAGGTCGTTGGTCTTCATGCACATATTAACAATACACCTGATTACAGGAATCTGCCTGCAATGCAGGAGACCTGGGTTCAATTTCTGAGTTGGGAAGGGAAGGGAAGTGAAGTTGCTCAGTCCTGTCCGACTCTTTGCGACCCCATGGACTATAGATTGCTGGGCTCCTCTGTCCATGGGATTTTCCAGGCAAGAGTATGGAGGGGGAAAAACCCCTGGAAAAGGAAATGGCAACCCACTCCAGTATTCTTGCCTGGAGAATCCCATGGACAGAGGAGCCTGGCAGACTACAGTCCATGGGGTCGCAAGAGTCAGACACAACTTAGTGATTAAACCACCAACCACCACCACCTCATGTTACTAAATCAAAACCTGGAGCAGAAACCATTTTGAAGCAGTAGAAGAGCAAAGGTTGATGTATTTTTCCAGGTTGATATATATTTTCCATTCCATATCTATGTCCCCATGCCCTGAAGACACCTCTTGAATGCATTTAGCCATCACCACTCCTTGTGCCTTAGACAACTTGCCTGCACTTGGTGGAAGGAACGCTTCCTTGCATTTTCCTTTGGACTTCATTCTGTTGTATTCCGGCTCATCATTTCTTTTTTTGCTTGAGTCCTTTTCATTCTTAACAACATCCTTGCCCTTGCCTCCGTATTTTTCAGGTTGTTGCAAACTGCATAATATCTGTTATGTTCCCTTAGGTGGAAAGGGGCCTGTGATCCTTGTGAATTCCATAAACTTGTAAGGTCCCCCATTTCTGAACAGAATGTCTGCAAACTTCAGGAATTACCCTGAGCAGGGGATCATCATGAAACTTTCCTAAAATTAAGAGTGAGCCCTGGACCCCAGTGAGTTCTAATTTTGGAAGATGTCTTTATTGGTACAGATAGAATTTAGGAAGCAAGTGAATAGAGTGCTTTGCTCTGTTAGGAGAGAAGACCCAAGGATGTGAAGCTTCCTGAAGCCAGCACTCACCTGGTGACAGTGCAGAGCCTTACAGATTGACTCCCACGAGACTTAAATTAGAGCCTAAAAAGCTAAGTACTTATTTCAGGATCTCATCAAATAGCCAACCAGCAGCTCTAATTTTAGTATGTTTTGTTTCTCACTGGAGAAAATGGTCTGCTAGGAAAAATAATATTTGTGCCTCTGCTTCAACCTTTATAGTTTAGGGCTGGTAATGCTTTCAAATAATAATATGATCAACAGTTTCCTAGCTCTTTGCCTAGGGCATTGTTAATCTTTTATACATATTTATTTTATTTTATTTTGTGTTTTGGACCTTCTGACACTTAATAATATAATTTACCTTGATTACACTGCAGATGGGTCTCTCCCTGACTCAATTTAAAAAATTAATGCATTTAATTTTAGTAGAAGTGTGCAATAAGACACCAGGTGACTCAGCTAAGTAAAAGAAGATTTCCTAATTACACTTCTAAATCAAATTGTGCTCTGAATGCCCTTCTGGGGTTAAACCCTGCAGAAGTTTGGGGCATTGAGGATTGCTGACTCAGTTTTTCCCAAGCTGAGAATGGAGGGGAGGCAGGTGATCTGTATTCAACATACCCCTGAGTTTCTAAATATTTAAAATTAATATTCACTAGCCTTCCTAAAGTATCATGTTTAGGGATGCTTAACAATGAATGAATCTTTTTTTTTCTTCCCTTAGGCAGTCTTCTGAATTCCATTAGGTATCACCTGCTGTTTTATTACACATTTTCTCATAATTGCTTTTGTGTAATCAGGGTTTGTGGGATAAAGGAAAAAAATGACTAATCATATTTCAAGATGTGGAATCGAGAGTACTCTTTGGCATTATTTTATGATTATTTTAAAATGTATTAACCGAGTACTCTTCTTTCTTGTAAATTAGAATGGATTTATCACATTTCTCTTAATGCTGTAGTTTGTGAAATGAGAATGAATTATAGACCTTTTCAGAAGAACCTTTAAAAATAACTAGATGATTTCTCCCCTGTATCATTTGTTAGTATCACAGGGATGAGAAAACAACTTTAAACTGATTTTTCTGGAAAGCAAATGAGATATATTTTTGGGAAGGGTGTGGGTTATGCTTTCAAGTGGTCAGGTCTAATGGCCAGATTTCAAGGAAGAAACATTTTATTTTTGATAAAGCCTCAGACTGGCATATTTTGATAGAAATGGTGATTTGGAGTCAGTTGACTTGATTGATGAACATATTTCAAATACTTTGGTCACTTGTTTGGAACTAGTTTAATTAGAACTGGGTTGGAATGTTAATTTTGAAGTTCTAAGCTGGGAAATAGGAGTGAATGGATTCAGAAAGGGGTGTGAATTGGTCACAGAGTACTAAACTAACAGAGTCAAAAGTCTTTCACCTAAATATCCTAAAACATATAGTCAACTGAAAAAGAAGTCCTGGATAAGTGATTAACATTCTTTTGTTGGGACTTGAAAGTGGAATGCAGAGATTATATGGAATTAGAAATTCAAGAAAGGAAGACAATAATGGATTTAAAAACACTAGGGGTTTGCTATGACCCAGAAGAAATGATGAAAGTAAAAAAGATATGAAAAGAGGGTCTTGATATCCAGAGAGTGGTGCCTGCCAGCACTGTTGGCATCCCCTGGGAGGTTATTAAGAATGCAGTCCTGATCTCACCTGAGACCAAATGCACTGTAACAAAATATTCTGGGTGTGTATTCAGGTTTGAGAAGCATTCTTTAAAGACATTGAAAAGGTTTTCCCTTTACCAACAGGGCCTCAGTAGCATACATTACATTTCCTTTGCTGTCTTTGGAACCACACTATATGATTCTACATTAAATAATACATAAGCATAATCATGAAAATGTTTTCTGTTTTTCAATTTGTGCATTAATTTTGTAAATAAAAGCTGGTACACTTGATAGAGTTATAGAACAGAAAGTTAAGGTCATAAACCTTGACAATTTAAAATAACAACTCACCCATTTGCAGAGCAGTAATAGAAATGCAGGTAAGGAGAATGGACTTGTGGACACAGTAGATGAAGGGGAGGGTGGGATGAACTGAGAGAGTAGCATTGCCATGTATACACTATCATGTGTAAAGCGGACAGCTAATGGGAAGTTGTTGCATAGCACAAGGAGCTCAGCTTGGTGCTCTCTAATGACCTGCAGGGAAGGGATGGGGTGTTTGGAAGGGAGGCTCAGGAGGGAAGGGATATACGCATGCATATAGCTGATTCACGTTGTTGTACAACAAAAACTAACAGAATATAATAAAAAGTAATTATACTCCAACTAAAAATAAAATAAAAAATAAAGCAAGCCTGAAAAAAACAACCACTGAAAAAGAAGGGTAGAGAAGAAAAAGAGAGGTAAAAATAGGAAAGAAAGTAATTTCCTCATATTTCATAGCAAGAAGTCAGCAGATATTGGTTAAATTTCAAACTTTAGAACACAGAGTTTGTTTGTCATATTTCAAGTCATAAAAGAAACAAATATAACAATATCACCAACAAAATTTGAAGAGCGAGGCAGGGAGGGAAGGTGGAAGACAGAATAGATGAACTAAATTCTTCATCCTTCACAGTGAGCAGCTAACAGGTGCTATCCAGGGTTGATAAATCACAAAATAAACGCAGTAGCTTGTAGCAAATATGAGTCATATTCCAAAAATCCAAGTGTATGAGAAATGTTCATTTCTTATTTTGAATCTAATGAAATAAAGCTACAATATCTACCCTGTTAATTTGATAAGAATACTATCACAGTCAGGATTAGGGATTTTCCTCCCCACCTCCACCCATGTAGTTAAAGTTTGGGCCAAGCCTTCTTCCTCTTCCTCTGGGATACCTAGAATTTCCCAGGCTCTGTGACAAGTGGTCATGGGTGAGTCACTGAGTTGGGCTTTCGGTACATGAGCGGAGGTGATGTGTATTGCTTCCAGGCTTGGCTCTCCCACCCCTCTTCCCTCTGCTGTTTGAGGCCACTGAGGTCTGAGAAGAGAAGAGAGCCTAGAAGAATGAGCTTGGGTTGGGGGAAGGCTAATTGGGACCACCCAGATTGACTTGGCTTGAGCAAGAAATAAACTTCTATTTTTTAAAATCTCAAATATTATATATACTTTTAATCATTAGATTAGCTTTCTTTGAATAACACAAAGATCATGGGGGTTTCACACAAAGCTTATTTCTGAGGAGTCCCCTCTTGCCTTAGTCCACACACCATTGTGATCCCTTGATGTCAGGCATTTCATCATTTTTGTGCCATGTGAGGGCATGGACAGTTTTGCTGAGGCTGAGAAATCCAGGGCCTGGGGTCTAATTTACTAAAGGAAGAACTGAAGACTGAAAGTGCTACTTTAGTTTTCATCCAAGAAGGCCTGGATGAAATATGGAGAGAGAATTTACCCTTTATTCTGTGTTCTGGTTATTGCTTGCATCTGTAAAAATCAAGTGCATGTGATAATTTATAAGATAATTAAAAGTACTTCTCCTCCCTAAGGCATTTTAATACTTTGAAGCTTAAAGAAACCCAACAAGGAGTTAGATATATGAGATATAAATGGAAATGACATGTTAAGATTCTGATCTGGCTCATTGTTTTCTCCTGAGAGAAGTTCAACAACAAGGGAGGAATAAGCAAATTGCAACTTGTATAAGAATTGTCTAAGGAAGGAATTCGTATGAGAAAGTCCTTTTACTTCTTTGAGCCTCAGTTTCCTTTTCAGTCTAATAGTCATACTGCTATCTGCCTCACCTTTCCCAGAGTTGCTATGAGGATTAAGATCAATTAAATGTACAGAACATTTGCTTTGGACCTAACAAAAATCAATATAAAAATAGAGATAGAGGAATAAGTACTACCACAGGCCCCAGGAACTCTAGTGGATAGGGGGAGGAAGACATGCATGAAAGCAAATGAGCCTATGGATGTGGAAGAATTTCAAAAACTACGCAATATGACCCTAAGTTGTAATTAATTTGGAGTCGGACACGACTGAGCAACTTCACTTTAACTTTTCACTTTTATGCATTGGAGAAGGAAATGGCAACCCACTCCAGCGTTCTTGCCT
This sequence comes from Redunca redunca, assembly GCA_006410935.1. Classification (NCBI taxonomy): domain Eukaryota; kingdom Metazoa; phylum Chordata; class Mammalia; order Artiodactyla; family Bovidae; genus Redunca; species Redunca redunca. The sequence continues at coordinate 347,758 of SJYQ01001239.1, forward strand.
AGAGAATCCCAGGGACGGGGGAGCCTGGTGGGCTGCCGTCTATGGGGTCACACAGAGTCGGACACGACTGAAGTGACTTAGCAGTAGCAGCAGCAGCAACATCATGTAACTGCGGACTTTCTAGTTCTTAAGGAGATTCTTAATCATAGGTCCATATAAAGCTCTTAGCTTATAATAGGAAGTGAAAACGCTGCTGCAGCTCTGGCTGCTACTAGAATGAATGAATAGTTCAGGAATGAATTTCTCTTGAGGAAAAGGGAAGAAACGTGTTGGTCACATTGAAAAATCCATATGCTCAAAATGCCTGCAAACTTTGTCCCTCTACCCTATTCAGCTCAGAATGATTTTTTTCCCCCTTCTATTAAGGAGAGAAGATGCAATCTTGATATTGTGTTCTCCTTTACTTACTGAAGAAGACAGGGGAAAAAAAGACGTCATTCTTTTAGGGCCTTAACTTCTTCAGGTTACTATCAATTAGACACTTTGGAAAAAAAATGTGCTGGCTCTGTGCTGGGTCTCTGAGAACACTAATTCAGTATCACTCTAAATGGGACTGGGGATGCAGGATGATGCAAGACATGGCTACACAGTGAAGCGCCCCACCCCTGTCCCCCGCCAGGTGCTGTACTGAATTTTGTTGTTTAGTTGCTCAGCTGTGTCCAACTCTTCTGCAGCCCCATGGACTGTCACCTGCCAGGCTCTTCTTCCCATGGGATTTTCCAGGAAAGAACGCTGGAGTGGTTTGCCATTTCCTCCTCCAGGGGATCTTCCCGACCTGGGGATCAAACCCCTGCCTCCTGCATGGCAGGCAATTTCTTTACCACTGAGCTACCTGGGAAGCCCATTGTTGTACTGAGTAACCAGCACTTTATGTTCTAGGCATTGAAGGGCTGTAGACACTTTTGAGGACAGGTAGACATATGAGTCAGGGCAGATGCAAAGTCCCATCCCAAATAGACCCTGAGAATAATGACTTAAAGTTTACAGGAGTTGATTTTCTTGCATTTGTCATATCTAGTTGGTTGGCTTGTTCTATACGATCATTTAGGGTCTCATCTCTTGCTAAGTCATTTCTTTTTTATCCCCGATACATTGTCTTCTTCATCCTCAAAACTGCATCACGGCTGCCTTCTGGGTTCCAGGAAAGAGGAAGAGGAAAGACAATGTAGAGAAAGTGCACCCACTGACTAAAGTCCTGGGCGTAGAAGTGGCACGCGTCACCGCTACTCACATTGCTTCGACGATATCGTAGTCTTGTGACCACAGCTAACTGTAGTCTGGCTGGACAGCCAAGATCCTGCTGCAGTTCTGTTATTAAAGTGACTTCAGTGCACACCTAGTCATCTTGACCACAGGGAAATAATCAGGTATATGTTTTATAAAGAAGATTCTGATTCTTTTGATATTCTCTGTAATACTCAGCACAGAACTGTCTATGTGGTAAGCATCCCATCAATAATTGTTGGTTCATTAATTGACTAATAGATTGACAAACCCAGGATGAGGCTTGAGGGCCATCTCATTTTCTTATGTTACATGTAAAATTCCACTGATGGCATCTGCCCAGTGACGCCTTTCTCAACACCGTATAGGAAAGAGGCTGCTGAAGGTCTGCTCTATTTTATTAGAGGCATGTCTGGGAAATTTACAGTCCTCGTGAGACAAAAGGGAACGATTCAAGATCTCAAATCAAGAGGCTGGGAAGTGATCCAATGTACCTTTGTGTCTGTTGTCAGGAAGGAGGTAACAATAATTGTTATGTTACGTTTATCTCATCTACCACAATAAATAGAGAGGGGTTTTATGTGGAGGTCAAAATAAGGTTTTTTAAAAAGCACTCTTTTCCTTCCATTCTTTATAATTGTTAACCCAAAGGGTGAAGGTGGCAAGAGAGAGACGCCTGCTTTAATGAGTGGGAGTATTTTATGCTGATATTGTTTAGAATACCTGTGCCATGGTGATAATACAAAGCAGACTGACTTTTAGTCAGCTTTAAAAAATTGTCTAAAAATTCTTTGTAGGTGATGAACCAGCTTGTTGCTTGCACCAGAGTGGGCTTCTCTCATGTCCCTGCCTCCTTGGCATGCCTCTCATTCCTTTCCTCCTTTTTTCTTTTCCTATTCTCCTTCTCTTATAGTATTGGTCTGTCTTCACTGTCTCCTTTTTCTCTCTTCCCATTCTCTCCAAAGGCTCCATCAGCTAGACTTTGACTCCAACCACTTCATCCAGTTAGCTCTTGTGTAGATCTGACAGCTGGTTGTCAGTTCTGGTCTTACTTGACTTAGCAACATTTATCACTCTTGCTTACTTCTTCTTCCTTGCTTTTCTTGGCTTCTGGGGCACCATCCCGACTTGGGGAGGACTTCATTGGGATCTCATAACAAAATCTTTTCTTCTTGATTTCCAAATGTTGGAGAATTCCAGGCCTTGGTTCTCTGTCCTCTTCTCTTCTCCATCTATACCCACTTCTGTGTTGGACTTATCAAGTCTCAGGACTTTAAATATCATATGTAACTGGTGATTCCTCAGTTTCTGTCTCTAACCTAGACTTCTCCCTTGTACTCCAGATCCATGCATGCAACTCCAACACTTTGCATCACCACTGAATAGACACCTCAGACATTATGTTTCTACATCTGACTCCTCAGCTTCCCTCCATAATTGGTCCATTGCTAGCATTCCCATCTAAGTTTATAACTCTAATTTCTCAGGCCAATAATATAAACAACTACCTGTGGCTTCATTTCTTATTTGTTTTCATGCCCTTATTCAGCAAGTTGGGAAAATCTAGAGGCTCTCTTTTGGAAAACGCACCAAGAATGTGATAATTATTACCATCTACGCTGCCATCACCATACCAGCGCCATGTGACACCTTTCAATAATGCTTGCATGCATGCTCAGTGACTCAGTTGTGTCCAAATCTTTGTGACCCCCATGGACTGTAGCCCTCCAGTCTCCTCTGTCCATGGAATTTTCCAGGCAAGAATACTGGAGTGGGTTGCCCTGCCCTCCTTCAGAGGATCTTCCCGTCCAGGGATCAAACTTATCTCCTGCCCTGGCAGAAGGATTCTTTACCACTGAACCACCTTTCAACAATGTTACGCCTTTCAACAATAGGTTACAATCATCCTCTAGATGGTCTCTGGATACCATTCTTTTCTCCCATCTCCTGTCTGGACGTAGAAGTGAAGGTGTGGAAGTCAGACCAGTCCAGTCTTCTGCTCAAAATGTTCCTTTGGTGCAGTAGAATTTCCAAAGCCCTGTGACCTGCCCCTTTATGATAACCATTTTAAAAAAAGTTTTATCTGCCCACAGCAAGACTGTTTTCTTTGTTTTTTGGGTTAGCCTTTATTGGAGTGTAGTTGCCTTACAGTGTTGTGGTAGTTTCCTCTGTACAGCAACATGAATCAGTCACACACACACATATATTCCCTTCCTTTTGAACTTCTTCCCAACAGATCACCACAGTGCATTAGGTAGATCCCTGTGCTACAGAATCCGCCTGCAGTGTGGGAGACCTGGGTTCAATCCCTGGGTTGGGAAGATCCCCTGGAGAAGGGAAAGGCTACCCACTCCAGTATTCTGGCCTGGAGAATTCCATGTACTATGTCCATGGGGTCACAAAGAGTCGTACATGACTGAGTGACTTTCACTTTCCTGTACGGTAGGTTCTCATTAGTTATATGTTAACCTTTTTGATCTCATCTCCCAAATCTTTCTCCCTCTGTCACTGTTTCAAACATATCTGCCCCTCTTCCATTACTCCAAGCTTCAGGCATTGGTACTGACTGTTCCCTTTGACATCAGTTATCTTCCTCCAGATCTGCATGACTTGCTTCTCAACTTTCCCAGACTTTCTTTGCTCAAATATCATTTTAGCAAAGCCTTTTATTACCCCACTCTATAAAATTGCAACATTTTCCCTCTTCTTTGCTGTCTTTGCTTCCATTAGCAGTGTACTACAGAGAAGGAAATGGCAACCCACTCCAGTACTCTTGCCTGGAAAATCCCATGGACAGAGGAGTCTGGTAGGCTGGCAGTCCATTGGGTCGATAAGAGTTGGACACGACTGAGTGGCTTCACTTTCACTTTTCACTTTCATGCATTGGAGAAGGAAATGGCAGCCCACTCCAGTGTTCTTGCCTGGAGAATCCCAGGGACTGGGGAGCCTGGTGGGCTGCCGTCTGTGGGGTCACACGGAGTAGGACACGACTGAAGTGTCTTAGCAGCAGCAGCAGCAGTATACTATATGCTTTACTGATTTTTTATATTTTCAACTATACTTTACCCTCTAGAATATAAGCTCCATGAGGGCAGAGATTTTTGACATTGTATCCTCAATGTCTAGACAGTGCCTGGCATATGGTGGGAACTTGGTAAAAACATTTAATTGACGTATAGTCAATTCTATATTTGCTGAATGAATGAGTGGTCCTCTTGCTTCCTATCCTTTAGACAGGTCATCCGTCTCCAATTTCTTGCTTTCTTTCAACACTGTCCCTCCAACAATGACTGTTGATGATTTTTTGCTTACCAAAGATTTAGCAATTTCTCTTTTCCATCCAGCCAATTATCTAGTTCTACCACAAATATTTTCTGAGTGTATCTTTGTGTGCTGCACTGCTCTGAGTCTAAAGCGAGTGAGAAATGGTTTCCTTCTTCAGGTTCATTTCTTGTGGGTGCCTTGGATTTAGCCTCAGCTGTTAATGAGTGTGCTGAATCCACAATCCCCTACAACTTTCTGGAGGTCATTGTCCCTAATGGGGTGTGCAATAGGAGAGTTCTGACTGCATTGCAAAAGAGGACTCAGGACCATTTGTTTGGAATAGTGATGCTCCTTTGGGAAACGCATGACCTGCTCATTTGGAGCCTCACATTCATCATCTCTTACCTTGGCCTGAATGGGAAAGATGAGGGAACTTCCTCACTTTTTTTTTGTCAGGCCAGCTAATCACATGAGTGCCCCTGCAGAATGCGGGGCTTTTGGAGTGACATGAAGAGGCTTTTGTTTATTATAAGAAGACATTGCTACTCCCTGAGGATCCCTCCTACAATATGTGGACTGGAATAGGGAATCTGATTCATTCAGGTTGAATCAGTTGAACCTCCCATTCAACCGCCTGTCTTCATTTCTAGGGGGAGGAACATGAACTCTAGGGTCAAAATAAACTGCAAATTGTATCCCGAGCTTTGCCACTTTCTAGCTGTTTGGCCTTGAGTGGTTCATTTGTCCTCTTTGAGCCTCAGTTTCTTCATCCATAAATTGGGGATAATAACAACTATTTTACTGTGTTGCTGAGAAGATTCGATGATTTAATACTTGCAACTTCCCTGGTGGGTCAGACAGTAAAGAATGTGCTTGCAGTGCAGAAGACCCAGGTTCGATCCCTGGGTTGGGAAGATCCCCAGAGAAGGAATGGCTACCCACTCAAGTGTTCTTGCCTGAAGAATTCCATGGACAGAGGAGCCTGGAGGGTCACAGTCCACGGGGTCTCAAAGAGTCAGAGATAACTGAGCGACTAACGTGACTACTACTAAGGCACTTCCTTCAGGGCCTGGTGTGTAACAATCAGGGACAATATGATGGTCATTATTGTTATTAAAGAAGTCACTATTATTTTACTTGTATGGAAAGTTAATTGTTTTTGTTGTGGTTGTTGTCAACTATTTTCGGAGAGTGTCTCAGAGGTACAGCCTTAAAAATATTATCATTGGCACAGAACAAAACAACAGCAAACCATCCCAATAGGCTCCCAAGGCTCATACTTATTTTCAATCACTGCAACTGTGAAAAGGAGAGAGAGAGGCCAGCAGAATCTTTATTCTCTGAGGTCCCTGGTGCATTTGAAGAGCTTCAAATAGCCTCCTGTGACAGGAGGAGCTGCCAGTCACCCTCCACCCCCATGAGGGCACGGAGAGTCTCTTATCTGACGGGAAAGGAGCAGCCTTCCTGGCCTCTCTTCTCCCTACATACCTTTGTCTTCCCCAGACACCTTCAGCTACTTTGCACCCACAGGGATGGTTTCTGGATATTCTGCTCTATTTTTAATGCCAGCTCCAAAAATGGGCTCAGACATCTGTTTAGAGGTCAATCTCTGCAAAAACAGTCTGTTTTGTGTGTGCGTGTGGTTCATTGCAAAGCTCGATCTCTGGATAAGACTGAAGAATATCATCATATTTGTAGCAGAGCAATAATCCTGCCTCCCTTGTACTTTCCTCAGCCTCTGTGGGTGAACACCCAGGGATCCTGAGTGCCAGCCCCAGAAAGCTAGGAGGAGTAGGACCTTGGGAGCAATCCTATCCCCTCGCCTTACCAATTCCCACACTTACCTTTCTCTCCAGTCCCCAGAATCTTCCTTTCTAGCTTCTGGCAATGTTGGCTTTGAAACGATGCAGTTATTTGCCACAGACCGAGAATTTTAGTACTTTGTTTAACTCACTCCGTAAAGTTAGCAGCAGCAGTGTGCCACAGTAGAACGCCTAGAGTAGTAGCCCGCTTTGGCATTGGCTCAAATCCCAGCTCTATTTCTTTCTAGCTGTGCTTCCTTGGGCAAAACACTCAACATCTCAGAGCTCCAGTGATAATATGTGCCCGCAGGGTTGTTTAAGGATTAAATAACATGGTTTATGAATTATCTCAAGAAACTTTACTTTCTGTTATTTCTCTGTGACCTCTACAAAACCAAATTCCTTAGCAAAGGAGGAAACACAGGTAGGCTATAAGAATGATAGTGGGGAAGTGACTATAGGCAGATAGTGGGGAAGTAACTTACGGGAGAAAGTGAAGAAGAACGAAAGAGCCTCTTGATGAAAGTGAAAGAGGAGAGTGGAAAAGTTGGCTTAAAGCTCAACATTCAGAAAACTAGGATCATGGCATCTGGTCCCATCACTTTGTGACAGGGAAAAATGGGGAAATAGATGGGGAAACAATGGAAACAGTGAGAGACTTTATTTTTTTGGGCTCCAAAATCACTGCAGATGGTGACTGCAGCATGAAATGAAAAGATGTTTGCTCCTTGGAAGTAAAGCTATGACCAGTGTAGACAAAATATTAAAAAGCTGAGACATTACTTTACCAACAATGATCCATCTAGTCAAAACTATGGTTTTTCTTGTAGTCATGTATGGATGTGAGAGTTGGACTATAAAGAAAGCTGAGCACCGAAGAATTGATGCTTTGAACTGTGGTGTTGGAGAAGACTCTTGAGAGTCCCCTGGACTTCAAGGAGATCCAACCAGTTAATCCTAAAGGAAATCAGTTCTGAATATTCATTTGAAGGAGTGATGTTGAAGCTGAAACTCCGATACTTTGGCCATCTAATGTGAAGAAACACTCATTTGAAAAGACCCTGATGCTGGGAAAGATGGAAGGTGGGAGGAGAAGGGGATGACAGAGGATGAGATGGTTGGATGGCATCACTGACTCGATGGACATGAGTCTGAGTAAACTCTGGATGTTGGTGATGGACAGGGAGGCCTGGTGTGCTACAGTCCATGGGGTTGTAAAGAGTTGGACATGACCGAGTGACTGAACTGAACTGAGTCTATTAAGTGTGAATAGCACTATGTGTAAAAAAAAAAAAAAGGACAATTATTAATTAAAAATACTTTGTAGCTAAAAAAATGCTAACAGTTCAGTTCAGTTCAGTCACTCAGTCGTGTCCAACTCTTTGCAACCCCATGGACTGCAGCACGCCAGGCCTGTCTGTCTATCACCAACATCCAGAGTTTACTCAAACTCATGTCCATCGAGTCGGTGATGCCATCCAACCATCTCATCCTCTGTTGTCCCCTTCTCCTCCTGGCCCCAATCCCTCCCAGCATCAGGGTCTTTTCCAATGAGTCAACTCTTCGCATGAGCTGGCCAAAGTACTGGAGTTTCAGCTTTAGCATCATTCTTTCCAAAGAACACGCAGGACTGATTTCCTTTAGAATGGACTGGTTGGATCTCCTTGAAGTCCAAGGGACTCTCAAGAGTCTTCTCCAACACCACAGTTCAAAAGCATCAGTTCTTCGGCGCTCAGCTTTATTCACAGTCCAACTCTCACATCCATACATGACTACTGGAAAAACCATAGCCTTGACTAGACAGACCTTTGTTGGCAAAGTAATGTCTCTGCTTTTTAATAGGCTATCTAAGTTGGTCATAACTTTCCTTCCAAGGAGTAAGCATCTTTTAATTTCACGGCTGCAATCACCATCTGCAGTGATTTTGGAGCCCAAAATAATAAAGTCTGACACTGTTTCCCCATCTATTTCCCACGAAGTGATGGGATTGGATGCCATAATCTTCATTTTCTGAATCTTGAGCTTTAAGCCAACTTTTTCACTCTCCTCTTTCACTTTCATCAAGAGGCTTTTTAGTTCCTCTTCACTTTCTGCCATAAGGGTGGTGTCACCTGCATATCTAAGGTTATTGATATTTCTCCTGGCAAACTTGATTCCAGCTTGTGCTTCTTCCAGCCCAGGGTTTCTTATGATGTACTCTGCATAGAAGTTAAATAAGCAGGGTGACAGTATACAGCCTTGACATACTCCTTTTCCTATTTGGAACCAGTCTGTTGTTCTGTGTTCAGTTCTAACTGTTGCTTCCTGACCTGCATATAGGTTTCTCAGGAGGCAAGTCAGGTGGTCTGGTATTCCCATCTCTTTCAGAATTTTCCACAGTTCTACAATCACCCAAAAACTCAGGGTTGCCACAAACCTTCAGTTTGTAAGAAATAAAATAAAATAAGGTATGTGTGCAGAATTAAGGTAAGCATTGTGTGAGTTTATAGGGCTGTTGTAAAAAAAAGCACCATAAACTTGGCTTTAAATAGCAGACACTTGTTTGCTCACTGCTCTGGAGTACAAGGTCTCCAGGTGAAGATGTCAGCAGGGCTGTGTTGTCTCTGAGGCTCTGGGGAAGAACCTTCCTCTGTTTCTTCCAGTGTTTGGTCTTTTCTGACAATCCTGTGTTCTTCAGCTTGTAGATACATCTCTGCAGAAAGCACATGGCCATCTTCTCCCCATGTGTCTTCACATTGTCTTCCCACTGTGTCTGTCTCTGTGTTCAAATTTCCCTTTTTTATGTAAAGATAATACTCTTTTTTTTTTTTTTTTGCCAACAAAAGCCCCTATAGTCAAAACTATGGTTTTTCAGTAGTCAGTTTTTCCAGTTTGTACAGATATGAAAGTTGGACCATAAAGAAGGGGGGGTGCTAAAGAACTGATGCTTTTGAACTGTGGTGTTTGAGAAGATGCTTGAGAGGCCCTTGGACTGCAAGGAGATCAAACCAGTCAATCCTAAAGAAGATCAGTCCTGAATATTCGTTGGAAGGATTGATGCTGAAGCTGAAATTCCAATAGTATGGCCACCTGATGTGAAGAAGTAACTCATTAGAAAAGACCCTGGTGCTGGGAAAAATTGAAGGCAGGAGAAGGGGAACGACAGTGGATGAGATGGTTGGATGGCATCACCGATTCAATGGACATGAGTTTGAGCTGTTGGGACCTGATAAACGCCATATCAGGCCTTAGGGGCCTGGGTAGGCCTGAGTCTTTCACAAAGAAGCTGGGTCAGTGCCCAGAAGGAGCTGAGGTCATCTTCCACTGGTCTGGCCAATCGGCATGACCCCCCGTGGCCTGATCTGAGCTTATCAGGACAAGGATGGAAACCCTCTAAGAAAGCTTGCGCGCGTGAAAATTTAGCCAATTAGTATATGCTAAGAAACCTTTGTAACCAATCCACCTTTGCCAAACTCCTGTCTTTGTCCTAAACCTATAAATATGGCTGTAATCCAGGGCTTGGGGTCTCTAGCTTCACTCCACTGCATTGGATGTGGTTAGGGACCCTGGCTTGAGCTGGAAATAAAACCCCTTTTTGCTTTTTGCATTGTCGTGGATGTCTTGTACTCTCAGTTTTGGGGATTTGGACTGCGGGCATAACAGAGCAAGCTCCAGGAGATGGTGAAGGACAGGGAAGCCTGGCATGTGTCAGTCCATGGAGTTGCAAAGAATTGGACATGACTGAATGATTGAACAACAACAAAAATATTCAGTTTGAATGAGGACACACTCTAATGTCCTTATTATAACTTGAGTATCTGTGAAGATTCTATTTTTCAAATATAGTCCTGTTTATAGGCACTGAGAATTAGAACTTCATTGTATCTCTTCAGGGAACACAACTCAACCCTTAATAAGCAGTAATATGTTATTGTATTTTATTTCCTTAGATTTTTTTCTTGAGATACAAGTTAACTTTCTTTTTAATAACATAGCCACATTTATTTAAGAATATGTTCCAATATCAAATGGCAAAGTTCAACAATGTAAAACCCAGATTACTTTTGCACCAACCTAATAATTTTACACATGGCAACGCATACTTTCCAGTGCTACTCTCTCAATTCTTCCCACCCTCTCCTTCCCTCCCTATGTCCGTAAGTCTGTTCTCTATGTCTGTGTCTTCATTGCTGCCTTGCAGATAGGTTCATCAGTACCATCTTTCTAGATTCCACACACATGCATTAATATATAATATTTGTCTCTTTCTGACTTACTTCACTCTGTATAGTGGGCTCCAAGTTCACCCACCTCATTAATAAATGCTTTCCTTTTATGGCTGAGTAATATTCCATTGTGTGTATATATCACAAAGTCTTTATCCATTCATCTGTCAATGGACATCTAGGTTGCTTCTATGCCCTAGCTATTATAAACAGTGTTGTAATGAACAGTGGGGGACACGTGTCTTTTGACTATGTTTTTCTCAAGGTATATGCCCAGTACTGGGATTCTTGGGTCATATGGTAGTTTTATTCCTAGTTTTTAAAGGAATCTCCAAGGAGAAAATACCTGCAAATGAAACAACTGACAAAGTATCAATCTCCAAAATACACAAGCAGTTCATTCAGCTTAATACCAGATAAACAAACAACCCAATTAAAAAGTGGGCAGAAGATCTAAACAGACATTTCTTCAAAGAAGACACACAGATGGTTAATAAACACACGAAAAATGCTCAACATTGCTCATTATTAGAGAAATGCAAATCACAACTATGATGAGGTATCACCTCACACAGGTCAGAATGGACCATCATCAGAACATCTACAAACAATAGATGCTGAAGAGGGTGTGGAGAAAAGGGAACCCTCTTGCATCATTGGTGGGAATGTAAACTGATATAGCCACTAGGGAGAACAGTATGGAAATTCCTTTAAAAACTAGGAATAAAACTACCATATTTCCTTAGTTTTGTTTTCAGAGTAACGCGACCTTCTTTTCTTTTTGTCTATTTTCTTAATCTTGGCAATGATTCTTATTTAACTTCTCAGAAGGAGCAAATAAGAATCACTGCCAAGGTCAGGAAAAAACTATTTACTCCTGTCTCATAATGTCTGATAATTGTCTCCCTTATCTATCTATCTGTCCATCTATGTGTTTATATATATGTGTGTCTATCAATTATCTATCTAAACATATATTCCTTTTTCACTTGGAACTTTACTGGTGACAGATATATGTGTGAACTCTATGAATGCTTAACTTGCATTAGATTCTTTCCTTTTTGGAGGGTGAAAAGACACTAGAAGTCATAATTCTGTTGGAGAAAAACATGCTTTCCTTAAATAATGAAATATTCTTTTCATTTAAAATATTTATTTCCTAGTGAAAGAAACAACTCTATCAGTTGGAACAATGCTTTTATGAGCAAACAATTCAGCAACATTTCCTGGGCCAGCCAATAACAGTGGTAAACACACAACAAATCATTTCAATTTACCAACTGTTCTGAAATTATCTGACCAAGCAGAAAGCATTAATCCGGATCCTGTTACAAAAGGACATTGAAATAGGGTCATGAACCTTGGAGAAGATGAGGAAGAAGCATCTTCTGTCTGATTTGGAATGGCCTTTTTATCATTGTTCAGTGTTTTTCCTCTCTTTATTTGTAACTAATGGCATATCGTAGTTCAGGTCTGCTGATCTTAATCTACAAACTAGGCCATTAGCAGCCCCAGTCTGCGTGATGGCATACCAATTAAAATTAGGAGATTAAAGAGTAATGTTCCTTGCCTGAGACCAGTCTGCATACCAATGACAATTTCTCCAGCTATTGAATGAAGAAAGATGGAAATGGCAGTGGACTTGATATCATTAAATTTAGGGGACATTGAATAGTGAGTGGGGGGCAAGTCAGTCTGCTAGAGGACTGGGAATTAAAATCCAGAGACAGAAGTGTTAATACTTGTTTTACTATTTAATATTCATCCATTTATTTTTACTTTCAACAACTATTAAAACTCCATCTAAATTAAAAGGAGATCAGGCTAATAGAAAAGATAGTCAGAATGCATATTTCTTTATTCCAAATAGAATTTCAGAGCTCCTGTTTTTCTCTCCATAAAATAAGAACAAGATACACAACTCGGTACTACAGCAAAGGATAGAGAGATGGTTTGATGAATGAGATAAGTTTGGGATTGAATCTTAAAATTTTAAAAATGATATCCAAAGAATGATTCAGATACAAGAAACGGGACTTCACTCAATTTAGCTTATACAGGATGCTTGGGGCTGGTGCACTGGGATGACCCAGAGGGATGGTATGAGGAGGGAGGTGGGAGGGGGGTTCGGGATTGGGAACATGTGTACACCTGTGGCAGATTCATGTTGTTGTATGGCAAAACCAATACAATATTGTAAAGTAAAAAAAAAAAAAAGATTGAAAATTTAATACAGGTTCACCCCATGTAAACCTAGGGCCTATGTACTATGACTCAGTATACAAACATTTCTGCACAAGCATAGTCTAGACTTTGCTTCCCAGGTGGTGCTAGTGGTAAAGAACCCACCTGCCAATGCAGGAGACATGAGAAACTTAGGTTCCATCCCTGGGTCTGGAAGAGCCCTGGGAGGAGGGCATGGCAATACACTGCAGTTTTCTTGCCTGGAGAATCCCAATGGACAGAGGAGTCTGGTGCGCTACAATCCGTAGGGTCATAAAGAATCAGACATTACTGAAGTGACTTAGCATACAAGCATGCATAGTCTAGCCTCTGAAATATATCAAATAAGAATATTATTTTCTTGGATCATTTGAAGACGATTTAAAATAACCTAGTTTGTAAACTCCCAGGTGGATCAGTGGTAAAGAATCTGCCTGCAACTTAAGAGTTGTGGGTTTGATCCTTAAGTCAGAAAGGTCCCCTGGAGGAGGAAATGGCAACCCGCTCAAATATTCTCACTAGTATTCTCATTCTCTAGTATTCTCTGGGAAATCCCATGGACAGAGGAGCCTGGCTGGCTATAGCCCATGGGGTCACAAAAGAATCAGATGTGACTTAGCGACTAAACAACAAACACAGTTCGTTAGCTAAAGCAACACTTTCACAAATCCCTTTTGTACGTGTCTTAATTTCCAGCCCTTTCTAGATTCTTTTACTTCAACAAACTACTTTAGAACTCTTCCTGATATCTGTGCTCTTAGAATTTTTATCTATCTTGATCCATATTTTCTGACTTTTTTCTGTTTCTGATTCAAGTAAGACTTCTGTTTTCTTCTGTCTGGCCAGAATTTTTCCTTTGCTTTCAGTTAAAAGCAACTAGGTAGCAAAGAGATAAACTTCCTTGAAGTACAAAGGAGGTAAGATGATTGGAAGTGTTAACCAAAATGTCAGAAATGGATAACTGAATGAAATCAAAGGTTTTTATTTGGATTTGTGAGGACTGCAGCCCAGGAAACATAGATTCAATAAGTAATTAAACTGTGTTGCCCCAGACTTCAAAATGGGGGAAGCTGATGAAAGGCAGTTACATGAGTTGTTTATCAAGAATTATAGTTGGAGCTGAAACGAAGAAATGGTGCTTAGTTGGAGTGGGACACGATGGCATAGTTACAAGGGGAGACCTTGAGACACAAAGTTGCAGCTGGCACGTGTTTTAAAAACTGCTGGTATCCTTGGCTAGGTACTGTTCACAGAAAGTTCAAGTTCTCAGTGGTGCAGAGGTGCATTTGAGACCAGATTCTCAATGGCCTCCTAGTCTATTCTTGTACGCTGAACTCGGATGTTCCAGTTTAATTTCAATTAGTCATCAGAAGAGATGGGGAGATGAAGGGGGAGGGCAAGGGGCATCTACACATTAGTTCTTCTGGTCCCTGGTGCCCCTGGATCACTGGGGAGCTCCCAGGACCTGGGACAATATCAGACAACTGCTGCTTCACCTCTCATCCTTGGTCAGATGGTCTCTCATTTATGCTTATCTGCCTGGCTTTTCTCCAGGTTCTTTGTCATTCATTTGCCTGTATCTGGGTTCTTCACAACAGACCACCTAAAAAGGGCAGCCTTTGTATTTTTAATGATCTTTTAGAATGAATTGCTTTAATTAAGTGATTCCTAAGAGAGAGAATCTAATAGCCCAGTTTGGTGCAGTCATTTACTTCTGGTCCAATAAACTGTAATCAAAGGAGGCAGGGTCACATGGCAGGTGCATTAGGGCATAATATAGCTAGCAAGCTTGGCAAGGTGGATGATGGTGTGGGGAGAAATAAATAATGTGGTATTCCCAGTCCAGAGGATATATTTAAACTTCTTTAAAGTATTATAGTTATTTCAAACTCATTTCAGGCACCAGTACTTTGGACTTGGTACTAGGTCCTGATTATATACTAATTGTCTTTGGACACAGACACCTAGTTTACTTGATTTTGACTTAAAAGCCTGTTTGGAGGTTTCCCCATCTCAGAAATCATTGAACTGATAATATTCTTCAAGATTATGAAAACTCTTCGTGACAGTTGCAGGGAATTCTTGCTTGGAGGGAATTTTTGGAGGGATAAGAAAGGGTTAGTGCAATTGGAGTAGAACATAAAAACCAGGGGAAGCTCCAAGCCCCTAGTGGTGTGGAGAACTGACAGCTTGATTTTCCTTATCTGGCAAACATTTCCTTAAGCCCAGTAGGAAAGCATAAACTGTATGCTAATTACAGTTTCTCAAACTATAATTATTGACCTTTGGAGCTAACCTTAACTTAGTTGGCTTCTCTGGTGGCTCAGATGGTAAAGAACCTGGCTGCAAATGCAGGAGATGTGGGTTCAATCCTTGGGTGGGGAAGAACCCCTGAAGAAGGGACTGGCAACCCACTCCAGTATTCTTGCCTGGAGAATCCCATGGACAGAGGAGCCTGGTGGGCTACAGTTCGTGGGGTCACAAAGAGCTGGCATGACTGAGTGACTAGTACATTCACTTTCACTTAGTTATGATATGCACGTTTATTCGCTCAGTTGTGTCCGACTCTTTACCATTGCATGCATTGTACCTCACCAGGCTCCTCTGTCCATGGGGGTTCTCCAGGCAAGAAAATTGTAGTGGGTTGCCATGCTCTCCTCCAGGGGATTTTCCCAACCCAAGGATAGAACCCAGGTCTCTTGCATTGTAGGGGGATTCTTTATTGTCTGGGCCACCAGGGAAGCCCAAGAATACTGGAGTGGGTAGCCTATCCCTTTTCCTGGGGGACTTCCTGACCCAGGAATCAAACCTGGGTCTCCTGCATTGTGGGCAGATTCTTTACCAGCTGAGCAACCAGGGAAGCCAGGTTATGATATAAGTCCCTCAAATTCAACAGACCACAGTAGTGCTCTGAGTTCCCTTCCAAACCTAAACCAAAAGAGAAACCTATTTT
This sequence comes from Redunca redunca, assembly GCA_006410935.1. NCBI lineage: Eukaryota > Metazoa > Chordata > Mammalia > Artiodactyla > Bovidae > Redunca > Redunca redunca. Next base: position 363,429 of record SJYQ01001239.1, read on the forward strand.
CTGAAAACCTAAACCAAAACAGAAACAGAAAACTTTCTATTCTGCCTTTACCAGTGTGATTCATGCTACCTAGTTATTCAAGATAGAAAGTGATGAAAACAATTAAAAAGTATTATACAAGATCAAGTGATAATGATGGTGGTGAAGATGATAATGAGTTTTGCTTGGACCATTGCAATAGCCCCTTAACTGTTTTATTTACTGCAAGAGTAGATGAATTGGATTGTTATCTCTTTATAATCCATTTCTAACATGAGCCAGAATTATTTTTCAAAAATTAAAAATATGGCTCCCGATTTTCTAAA
>SJYQ01001239.1:363791-384541 GCA_006410935.1 Redunca redunca
CTATCAGAATCTAAGTATCATTATACCATATCTTTTCTTATATATATATATCAGTCTTCAAGCCCTTTTATCATTTTCTTATTTCTAACTGTGTTTATGTTCATGCATTTTTTCCCATTTTTCAAATCCACATATTTTTCCTTTACTTCTCACATCATGGTAGAACCCTGATAAGAAAGTATCTAACTGAATCTTCCTTTAGATCTGTGTTACTTTTGTCAAGGAAAATAAAAGGAGTGTGTTCACCTGTAACGTCAGAAATATGGCCACCAATGATATCAGTAGGAATGACCCCGAGACTCAGACTAGGAGGGCTGGGCTGCACCATTGGTTGATGAGTGGACATCTTGCCTACTTGTTCTGAGTGTCTCATGATCTGCTCCCTACTGACTTTCACCTGCTGAAGGTACTCTGGCTAGTCTCCATTCACGTGTCTAGCTTTTATCTGTTCCTGTGGTTTCTGTGCCTATTAAAGTTCTCAAACAGAACTTTATCTTCTTGACCTTTCAGTGGAATGATTTTTTTTTCTCATCAATGTTAGCTTTATTCTCTTAGTTTGTTGTAGGTCTCAGAGTGTGACAGTCATTTTACTTAATTATCAAGAGATTGGGCTTACTCCTTCATTTCCTTAAAGCCCCCACTATAAGAATCCAGGCCTGTACCTTTGGGGTTGGAGTAGAGGGGACAAAGAGTCTGTCCTTGACTTAACTTTAGTCTGATGCCTCTGAATGCTTTCCTCAACTAGGCCTTGATCTTTGGACTTACATGTCCATCTTTGTATCACCCAGTTTTCTCAAAAATCATGCTAAATCCCTCTTGAGAGAATCCTCCACCCTCAGTGTTCGATCATCTGATAAGATCCCTAATCCTGTGTGTTCCCCAGGTGGTATCTGGTCATTTCAGTTTGCTTTCGACAAGAATCCTTTTAAATTTGTTTCACCAGAATCCCCCTTGTCCGTGATATTTTCTTGTACTATTTTTTTTGTTTGTTTGTTTCCATCCACTGACACCCTACCCTGCTTTTGGGCTACAAATCTCTAGTTTTCCTTGTTATATTCATGTTGAGGCTAATTTTATAAGTGGGTCTTCTTCTGTTATTGCTATAGTTCCTAAATAAAATCTGTTCTTACTGCTTTAAGTACTGTCCAGCTGTTTTTTTCTTTAACAGAGGATATTTTATGGTTGTATCCATATCTCCCTCCATATTTAGGCAACTAGAATGGAGAATAAGCTTCTTGATAACCTCACAGTAATTTTCTATTCCTGGGAGACACTTCTTGACTGTTCAGCTTTCTCTTTCCTCTAGATTTTGATTGCTACACTGAATCTTATTGATCTAGACCCAGAGACTTTTCAGTTGCAGGGAATAGAAACCACTGTGGCTACTTTTAGTAGAATGAGTTTTAATATAACAATCTAGTGCTTACACAATCTTTGGAAGGGCTATAGATTTCAGACGTGGGCCAGCCCCTGGAAATGACCTCCAGAACAAGCCTGTTAGGCTTGCTATCAAGGAAACTGTTCACTTTGCGAACAATGTGGGGAATGAGGAGACTGCCCCTGGAACAGTGTCCCTAGGAACACATCACCTTGTCTGTGATTCAGGGTCAACTTCCTGGCTTTTTCTACCCCACTCACATGAGGCTAAGGGCTAGACCTCAAATGCTCCTACACATAGTAAATCCCAATATTTTTCATGACCATGTTTGCAATGGCAAAAACCAAGGCAGAAGGAAGCCCTCTGTCTCATGCTTACCTTTTAAAATCTCCTGACAAAATATCAGGGCAGTATTTAAGATTTAATGGAAACCAGTTTATATCCAAAATCTGTCTTCAAGGGAGTCTGGGAAATGTGGCTCTTAGCTGTCCACAGTTTAAGAAGGAAGCTGGAAAGGATGGTGAGTCAGTTCATCTACCAGAACCTGTCACCAGCCTATGTCAAACATCAAGATTATATTACCAGCTCTCATCTAGACTTCAGAATTCCAAAGGTGTGGCTGAAAAGTATGCTGTTTTTTCTACAAGTGGAAGTATTACATCCTGTGAGATCCTGTTTGTTAGCTCTGGCTTCTTGGGCCAGGGAAGAATCCCTAACCAAAGGCAGTAAATCAATTCACTAAATTAAATCTTAATTTTTTGGGGGGAGGCAGGGTTGATTTTGAACTAAGATGCATAGTAGGTGATTTAAATAAAGAAGACTCAATCTGAAAGATCAGAGGCTGATGTCCGCATTATGGGCAAAGAGGAGGGTGAGTAAACAAAGCACTCAGGAAGAGGAATAAAGAGAACAGAGAGCACATTAACAGAGATGGAGATAGGCCCCTGAGAAACAGAAGACTCAGTTTCTGAATTTGCAATTTCCAGGAAGGCCCAGCTCTGTTTAATTTCCTGTCTTTGAATGCCCAAATGCCTATTGTGTCCTTATAGGAAGGATAACTCTCCCCTTCCCCACTACTCTATTTTTCTAGAGCTAGTTTGAATTTCTGTTTCTCACAATAGAAAGTTGATTATAGTAAAATTCACAACTTTAAAATAATATTTATTTAAATGTTAGCATTGTGTTAGAGAAAAACTGTCCACATGTATTATTATCCTCAATTTTCCAGCTTCTTCTCTCTCTGCCCTCAACAAGAGAAAGATTATTGTTGGCTGAGAGAGTCAACAACATTAAGCCAGTCTACACTAGTGATCCATGTATGAGCCACAGAGGACATGTGAGGGAGAAAGTTCTTGGCCATTCAAAAAAAAAAATCACTGTTGGTTGAAGATGAAGGTGAGAGAGAAGTGTAGAGAAAAGGAGAGACTGCGATGGATTACAAGTGGGTTTGGCATCCTTTTTAACTACTTTGGTAGTTGTTCTATTTTTGTTTGAGTAGAGTCTTCTGATTGGGTCCTGCAGAGACTGTGGACTTAAAGGCACCACATCTGCAAAGATTACATGTTTTTATAGAGAAACTTCTGGCATATTTTGGCAACAGGTTGAAATATATATGTATATTCCAACAATATTGAAATGTTATATATTCATACACTGTGTACATGCATATCTCCGAGAATAAAAATATTTGGAAAGTCCTCCTACCCCTCCCCTTCATTCATAGAACATTGACTTCACATTGCTTTGGGGACAGGTTGTGGGGAGCATTTGTCTAGAAGATGTTATATGGTCTGTCTACAATGAGGTGGCCTGTTCTGCAAGAGATGCCTGGTTCAAATGACTAAACTGGTTTTGGCCATAAACATGATTAAGTTCCATAATAATCATGAAAACAAAATTTTCAAGAGTATTTAATTGTGGTTTGGATAGGTATAAACGTTAGTGAGTGGAACAGATGAGCATATCCTTTTAAGATAAATGCTTGTATGGACAATGAACAAGTACATCTAAAAGCTATTTCACGGGGAATTTTTTTCACTGACTCATTGGCTGGTTTTATCTACATGCAGAAAAGTACTTTAACCCTGCACCTTACAAATAGTCACTTGGAATGGTTCAATGTCCTTTGCTTGGCAGAGAGACAAGACATCTCTGTGTATTCTGTGTAGAGCATACTGTATTATAAAAATTGCAAACCCTTTTTTGTTTTCAGGGCAAATAACATACTTCGGGAGCTTCCCAGGTGGTGCTACTGGTAAAGAACCCACCTGCCAATGCAGGGAATGTAAGAGAGACGGGTTTGATTAAGGGTGGGGAAGATCCCCTGGAGAAGGAAATGGCAACCCACTCCAGTATTCTTGCCTGGAGAATCCCATGGACAGGGGAGCCTGGTGGGCTAAAGTCCATGGGGTCTTGCCAAGAGTCAGGCATGACTGAAGTGACTTAGCACACACACACACACACACACCATACTTAGGACCAACGGTGGTACAAATTGCAAAGTAACATCTGAGTTTCTGCAAGGCTAATGGTATTGTTCACTTCCTGCTTGTAGATGTGGCCTTTCCCAAACTTAGATGCTGTTGGGTTTAGTTCAAGAACCAGGAAAGATCAGTGTTTGTAAATAATCCTTTGTAGGGATAGTTAGTTCTTTTGAAATGGCAATGGAAGCACCAGAGCAACGTGTTTCTTTTTAATTATTATCATTTAACATAAAGAATGTCACTGGGGAAGAGCCCATGCCACGCATCTGGATCCACCCTGTGTAACACCTTGCTTCTAGTGAGATTTGTATCTGGTGTGCTGGATTACAAGTGGCTTTGAAATATTTTTTCTTTCCCTGCGCTATGGGGCATGCGAGATCTCAGTTCCCTGACCAGGGTTTGAACTCATGCTCTGTTGAGTGGAAGTTTATAGTCTTAACCACTGAACTGCCACAGAAGTCTGTGAGCAACTTTTTAATCACTTTAGTAGTTGTGCTGGTTTTTTTTTTTTTTTATTGGATAGGGGGTTTTAATTGAACTATACAAGTCTCCAGGTTTATAATGGCCAAATCTACAAATACTTTGGCTCAGTTCAGTTCACTTCAGTTGCTCAGTCGTGTCCAACTCTTTGTGACCTCATGAGTCGCAGTACACCAAGCCTCCCTGTCCATCACCAACTCCCGGAGTTCACTCAGACTCACATCCATTGAGTCAGTGATGCCATCCAGCCATCTCATCCTCTGTCGTCCCCTTCTCCCCCTGCCCCTAATCCCTCCCAGCATCAGAGTCTTTTCCAATGAGTCAACTCTTCGCATGAGGTGGCCAAAGTACTGGAGTTTCAGCTTCAGCATCATTCCTTCCAAAGGAATCCCAGGGCTGATCTCCTTCAGAATGGACTGGTTGGATCTCCTTGCAGTCCAAGCGGCTCTCAAGAGTCTTCTTCAACACCACAGTTCAAAAGTATCAATTCTTTGGTGCTCAGCTTTCTTCACAGTCCAACTCTCAAATCCATACATGGCCACTGGAAAAACCATAGCCTTGACTAGACAGACATTTGTTGGCAAAGTAATGTCTCTGCTTTTGAATATGCTATCTAGGTTGGTCATAAATTTCCTTCCAAGGAGTAAGCGCCTTTTAATTTCATGGCTGCAGTCTCCATCTGCAGTGATTTTGGAGCCCCTCAAAATAAAGTCTGACACTGTTTCCACTGTTTCCCCATCTATTTCCCATGAAGTGATGGGAACGGATGCCATGATCTTTGTTTTCTGAATGTTGAGCTTTAAGCCAACTTTTTCACTCTCCTCTTTCACTTTCATCAAGAGGCTTTTAAATTCCTCTTCTGGCTACCTGATGTGAAAAGCCAACTGATTGGAAAAGACCCTGATGCTGGGAAAGATTGAGGGCAGGAGAAGGGGGTGACAGAGGATGAGATGATTGTATGGCATCACTGAATCAATGGACATGAGTTTGAGCAAACTCCAGGACATAGTGAAGGACAGGGGAGTCTGTCGTGCTGCAGTCCATGGGGTTGCAAAGAGTCAGCCATGACTTAGCAACTGAAAAACAACAACAACAACAAAGACTGTGGTGGCTCCATTGTTTTTTCTCTTTTTTAATTAGCTAAGTTCCTTCCCTGGTGGCTCAGAGGTTAAAGCGTCTGCCTCTGATGTGGGAGACCCAGGTTTGATTCCTGGGTTGGGAAGATCCCCTGGAGAAGGAAATGGCAACCCACTCCAGTATTCTTGGCTGGAGAATTCCATGGAGGGAGGAGCCTGGTGGGCTACAATCCACCAGGTCGCAAAGAGTCAGACACGACTGAGATACTTCACTTTCACTTTGGCAGAGAACAAAAGAGGTCTCAACTGGTACTTTAAAGATGATTTAATGAAAAATTATTTGTATGTGTGTGGGCAGGGTTCTGGGCCTCAATTAAAAGGATTGAGGTATCTCAGAACCAATGAGGAGAGAATCTCAAAGTCCAGGCTGAAGTTCCCAAAGCCTGGACTATCTGAAAGGCATATTCTGGGCTGGTCCACATGCCATCAAGCCTGGAGCCCAAAACAACCCAAAGAGCAGTGCTATCAGCAGAAGCTGAGCCAGGCAGAGAGTCCAAACCCACGAAATAATCTGACAGAGTTAGAAGAAAGTGGAAAACAAGGTAAACTACTAGGAACAGAATGTGGATATTTGACTTCAGTCAAAGGTTGAGAGGAGTGCTGGGGAGATTTTCTTAGTCTTTGTAGAATGAAAGAGTCAATATGGTCGAGATGTCTACCTCCTGTCCCATTGTTACTGAAAAATCAAGCGGCTTAAGACCAGAAATAACTGAAGCTGACCGAGCCTTATTGTCAGTGATTTGGTGGAGAGCTATGTCTCATGTCTTCCTTTGCAGTGTACTGATGGTGTCACACCCTATAATAATTTTCTGGATCCATTTTTTTATTTCCTGATTCATTTAAATTAAAGATAATTTAGTTTTTAGTCTCTCATTTTGTATGAATGTAGATTAAGAAAGTTACATTTTGCTCCCACAGTGTTCGGCTACCTCATCTAAGGGCTTGGGGATCGGGAGGTAGAAGGAAGTGACATGTATTAATGTCACTCCTGTGTTGAGAAACCCTTGAGTCATGGATGTTGAACACATTTAAGTTCATTTCTTTCTTCAACCACACTGTCGTGTAGGCAGGGTGGCTCTTCTTTATCTTTTAGCTATACCTTCTGGAACAGGTGGCCACCAATGTAACCAGTCACAGAGAGATATGGGGTATCCTGTGAGAGTTTCTTTTACAAAATTTTATCCTTAAATGTGCAATAGGTTCCAAGACAATACTTCACTCTAGCTATAGGTGGCAACAAATATTATGGCAGGGAACACAGATGTTCAAACAGGAATGGAACTAAGGGTCATCATTGCCTCAGGCACAAGGAACAGCTTACTTTTTCGTAGATTTCCTAATTCCACCTGTAGCCAGGTGGCTTTTTCCTATGGCCTTTGCTTTTAGCTCTTCAAGTTTCTTCTGCTCCTCCTTCTGTTTCTGACTGAATGCCTTTGTTTCCTCGTCCAGCTCCTCGGCTTGCTTCTTGGGCTGCTTCTTGCCACCTTCAAGGCCTAATATGACACCTGCCTGAGGATGTTTATAACTGTGAGGATTATAGCCATTTCACTGGCTGGAAATCTGTCAGATAGCCTCAACCCAAAGGAAATTGGAAAGTATAATTTTTCTGGATGTTCTGGAAGAGGAGACAATAGGTCACTACTGTAGTCATGGAAGGGCTTTCCTATTGGCTCAGCAGTAAAGAATCTGCCTGTGATGCAGGAGATGTGGATTCTATCCCTGGGTCAGGAAGAGCCCCTGGAAAAGGCCATGGCAACCCACTCCAGTATTCTTGCCTGGAGAACCCAATGGACTGAGAAGCTTGGAGGGCTATGGACCATTGGGTTGCAAAGAGTCTGACATGACTGAAGTGACTGAGCATGCACACATAATCATGGAAAAAGAAAACTCAGGAATCTGAAAAAAACTCAGGAAGAAGATATCCTTCTTAGACAGCTAGTGTATAGCTTTGAAATGTTTCTATAAGTCCTAATCCACTGATGGGGATCCTTTTGAAGTCGGGGGTTAAAGACCAGAAAGTAGTTGTAGAAATAATTTGGGTTTAATATAATAAGAGGTAGAACCTCTTATTATTACCAATGAATTGATGTTTTTGAACTGTGGTATTGGAGAAGACTCTTGAGAGTTCCTTGGACTGCAAGGAGATCCAACCAGTCCATCCTAAAGGAAATCAGTCCTGAATATTCATTGGAAGGACTGATGCTGAAGCTGAAACTCCAATACTGTGGCCACCTGATGTGAAGAACTGACTCATTTAAAAAGACCATGATGCTGGGAAAGACTGAAGGTAGGAGAAGAAAGGGACAACAGAGGATGAGATGGTTGGATGGCATCACTGACTCAATGGACATGAGTTTGAGTAAACTCTGGGAGTTGGTGATGGACAGGGAGGCCTGGCCTACTGCAGTCCATGGGGTCGCAAAGAGTTGGACACTACTGAGCAACTGAACTGAACTGAACTGAAGTAGAGCCATGATGCTAAGTACTGAGAAAGAGGAAATGGATTAAGAACAACTATATTGCTGAGAATCTACAGTATTGGGAAACTGATCTGTAGACAAAAGAGAGGGGCAAATGAAAAATTATTCTCAAGAATGACTAACTGCGTAGACATAAAGATGGTGATTTCTGCATCAATGGTAGGGAAATGAGAAGAGCTGGATTTACTGGAATCCAAGATGATAAAATGGGGTTTTGATATCTTGGTTTGAATTCCAAGCAGAACAGTCCTAGGGTTGCTTGAAGAAGTGTCTGAGAGCCAAATTCATGGTAACTTAAACCATGGAAGCAAGTGAATACTTAGAAGCAGATGAAGGCATAACTACACGTAGAGAAAGAAAGATTCTAGAACCAAGTTTTGAAGAATATTCTCAGGCAATGCAAAATCACATATAGCGTGTCATAGGTTCTTCTTATAAGAGAATCCAAAACAAGATAAGAATGATTTCAGTAAATTAGATTTAAAAATTAATTTATTTTTTGCAGTTTTCAGTTCAGTTCAGTTCAGTTGCTCAGTCCTGTCCGACTCTTTGTGACCCCATGAATCTCAGCACACCAGGCCTCCCTGTACATCACTAACTCCTGGAGTTCACTTAAACTCTCGTCCATCCAGTCAGTGATGCCATCCAGCCATCTCATCCTCTGTTGTCACCTACTCCTCCTGCCTCCAATCCCTCCCACCATCAGAGTCTTTTCCAGTGAGTCAACTCTTCACATGAGCTGGCCAAAGTACTGGAGTTTCAGCCTTAGCATCAGTCCTTCCAAAGAACACCCAGCACTGATCTTTAGAATGGACTGGTTGGATCTCCTTGCAGTCCAAGGGACTCTCAAGAGTCTTCTCCAACACCACAGTTCAAAAGCATCAATTCTTTGGCACTCAGCCTTCTTCACAGTCCAACTCTCACATCCATACATGACCACTGGAAAAACCATAGCCTTGACTAGACAGACCTTTGTTGGCAAAGTAATGTCTTTGCTTTTCAATATTCATATTGAATATTTTCATATTTTCAATATGCTATCTAGGTTGGTCATAACTTTCCTTCCAAGGAGTAAGCGTCTCTTGATTTCATGGCTGGAAACACCATCTGCAGTGATTTTGGAGCCCAAAATAATAAAGTCTGACACTGTTTCCACTGTTTCCCCATCTATTTCCCATGAAGTGATGGGACCAGATGCCATGATCTTCGTTATCTGAATGTTGAGCTTTAAGCCAACTTTTTCACTCTCCTCTTTCACTTTCATCAAGAGGCTTTTTAGTTCCTCTTCACTTTCTGCCATAAGGGTGGTGTCATCTGCATATCTGAGGTTATTGATATTTCTCCCGGCAATCTTGATTCCACCTTGTGCTTCTTCCAGCCCAGCGTTTCTCATGATGTACTCTGCACAGAAGTTAAATAAGCAAGGTGACAGTAAACAGCCTTGACGTACTCCTTTTGCTATTTGGAACCAGTCTGTTTTTCCATGGTGAAGGTGAAGTCGCTCAATCGTGTCCGACTCTTTGCGACCCCATGGATTGTAGTCTACCAGGATCCTTTGTCCATGGGATTTTCCAGGCAAGAATACTGGAGTGGGTTGCCATTTCCTTCTCCAGGAGATCTTCCTGACCCAGGGATTGAACCTGGGTCTCCCGCATTGTAGGCAGACACTTTACCATCGGAGCTACCAGGGAAGTCTATTGTTCCACGTCCAGTTCTAACTGTTGCTTCCTGACCTGCATATAGGTTTCTCAAGAGGCAGCTCAGGTGGTCTGGTATTCCCATCTCTTTCAGAATTTTCCACAGTTTATTGTGATTCACACAGTCAATGGCTTTGGCATAGTCAATAAAGCAGAAATAGATGTTTTTCTGGAACTCTCTTGCTTTTTCGATGATCCAGCAGATGTTGGCAATTTGATCTCTGGTTCCTCTGCCTTTTCTAAAACCAGCTTGAACATCTGGAAGTTCATGGTTCATGTATTGCTGAAGCTTGGCCTGGAGAATTTTGAGCATTACTTTACTAGCTTGTGAGGTGAGTGCAATTGTGCAGTAGTTTGAGTATTCTTTGGCATTGCCTTTCTTTGCTGTTTTAATCATTCCTTTTTATTGATAGATTTTTTTTTAACATTTGGGATACATGATACCTGTTCATTTTTCAGAGCAAAGCAGCTGTCATTTAATTCTATATATTCTATAAATAAAACAATGATTTGCTTATTCTTTTTCCCTAGGGCGAATGATTATTTTATAGAGCCCTAATCTGTAACCTATGCCTTTGTCTGTATATCTATATAGAAAAATAGCTATCTAATCCTATAATATTAAAGGAATTATTTTTAACTTTCTCAAAGTTACATGGCTCCCTTCTCCCTAGCCAGTTTTTAAAATAACCATTTCATTGAAAATAATTGGATGAATTATGACAATGAACCAGGTCTGTGAAATGTATTTTCTGCCTTGAGTTGTTCATTTGCTTGCATGACTCTAACATGTCTCGAAGGCAGATTAACAGCAATTAACAACCCCAGAAGAAAAGTAAAATAATTAATAATGAATTTTAACAGATGGCACAGTAGCTAAAACGTGTGTGGTAGGAAGCAGAAGAGACTAGTACTTGGAGGAGATAATTCTGAGGCATTTTATTTTTCTTGGTATGTTGCATAACTGAAAGACTCTTTCATGATGGACTTTGAAGAAATCCTCTTAGTTTAAAACCCTTGATAGGAATGCACAAGTGGCCTTCGTTAACTACAGACTCTGAACTATCTCTTGGTTTTTCTATAGGAAAATATCAGTAAGGATTAAAAAAAAAGAAGATTAGAAAAAAGTATTTTCTGAAACAAGTTGTTTTAAGAGAATGTGGAGAAACTGGTTTCAGGCTGAGAAAGACCAATCTCTTATCACTTTCACAAACTTGAAAAGTTTCCTGAGGTACCAGGAGCCTGAGTAGAATGACTGTAGTTTTGCTTATCACTCATTGTTCGGTAATGAAAGTAGATGTATTCGAAGCTGTTGTGATAATTATTAGCTGGGGATTTTTCCTGGGAGCTTGTCTGGTGTGNCTTGAAAAGTTTCCCGAGGTACCAGGAGCCTGAGTAGAATGACTGTAGTTTTGCTTATCACTCATTGTTCGGTAATGAAAGTAGATGTATTCGAAGCTGTTGTGATAATTATTAGCTGGGGATTTTTCCTGGGAGCTTGTCTGGTGTGTGTGTGTAAAGAGATGAAAAGACTCTTGGATTTAGGCACCATTATTGAATTAAAAATTATAAAAAAGATAAGATACTTTGCCTTCAGGTAGAGACAATCTAGTCTCTTCTTTTGATTGTTTATATACCCCAAATATAACAGAAAGCAATGAACGTGGGTGGAAACACAGAATGCAATATACCCAGAACATTATTTTATGATTTGCTTTTTTATTCAACAAATTCATCCAAGCCAAAGGTGAGGAGGGGCTGAAATACAGCCACCATTCTGCTTGACACACTGTGTCCTCTAACAACTTCACCCACCTAGGGTGAAGTTGCATCTGCCCTAAAGAAATTTGTTCTACTTTTCATAGAGGATCTCTCCATGGACCAAGCCAACTGTCCATGCAGAAACATCTGCTTAAGTAAGGTACTTTTTTCTTTTATTTTTGAACAAAGGTTACTTAATAATGCCACTGGCAGCAACATGGATGGACCTGGACATTATCACAGTAAGTAAAGTAACACAGTGAAAGACAAATGTCATGTGATATCACTTATGAAATCTAAAAAAATGATACAAATGAAACTCTCTACAAAACAGAAAAAAAAAATCACAGGCATAGAAAACAAACTATGATTATCAAATGGGAAAGAGGATGGTGGAGGGGCATGTATTAATTAAGAGTCTGGGATTAACAGATACACATGACTATAAGTAAAATAGATAAAAATACAAGGACAAACTGTATGGCACAGAGAAATACATTTAAATCTTATAATGATAAGATTTTTTTTAGTAGTTTTTTTTTTAATAGCTTAAGGACAAAATTACAAACTTTATTAAATGCAATTTATATTTTCAAGTATAGCAGCTGAGTCAGAGATCATCTGTTGCAGCTGCTGCTAAGTCACGTCAGTCGTGTCCAACTCTGTGTGACCCCACTGACGGCACCCAACAGGCTCTTCTGTCCCTAGGATTCTCCAGGCAAGAACACTAGAGTGGGTTGCCATTTCCTTCTCTAATGAATGAAAGTGAAAAGTGAAAGTGAATTTGCTCAGTCATATCCAACTCTTAGCGACCCCATGAACTGCAGCCTACCATGTTCCTCCATCCATGGGATTCTCCAGGCAAGAGTATTTGAGTGGGTTGCCATTGCCTTCTCCATGATGAAGAGCTTGGATTTCATTCTGAACTTGCCAGTCACAGGCTGGGGAGATGGTGCCCGAGTGTGCACAGCCTTACCTCCCAGGCCACAGGTGTTCATCTGTGTGACATTAGGCAGACCCAGTCCCTCTGTTCGAGTGCTGGGGGATGTTTTATTTATGAGAGAGAGTGGCAGGCTGGCACCCTGAATTCCTGGGTGTGTGACAAGCGACAGGTGCTCTGCCTGAACCNAGATTATCTGTATATTGGCTCTCAGGTTTAAACAGTTTAGATTTCTTACTTCTTTTTTCATTTCTTTCTTTTTGTCCCTGGACACATCTGGGGAGTTAATACAGAAATTCTTCAGTCTTCTCTGAATGTGACAGACTTTGTGTCTCGGTTGATTAGAAAGTCAAGCTGTGCTAATGATGGGGGCAACCTTGTCAGGGTTGATTGGTGTAAAGGTCTCTAGAGGTTAGTACATGTCTCAGGATAGGGACCTGTTCACCTCTATGGAAGATGATTCTAACACATCTCTGAGGAAAGGAGAATGAAAGTTCCAGGCAGAGCAAGGAGGCTACCTGGGTCAAGAGAATACATGCAGAGGGGGAACTGGGGCTTTGGATTTCATGTCTGTTGCTGAGGGAACTGGCATCTGATTTCAGAAGTACCTAAAGGATCAGAGATTAAAACAAACAAACAAAAACTACAGAAAGCTGTATGTGCCTTGACATTTTATATTACACTTAGAAAATTTAGGAAGGCTTTGGTGAGCATCTCAAAACATCTGTATTATTATTTACAGATCGGGAAACTGATGATAAATTTAGCATTTGGGCTAGAACCTAGATCTACTGGCAGATTTCACCTCACAATGTAGAATTAGGGTTAAAGGAAGGGGAACATTCAATAAAATGTTTCTGCATACACCACCTCTGATTAAAATCTGCAATTAGGCTCTAACTAAAACCAATGGAAGAAAAATAAGCAATTCAGCATTTGAAAACCTTATATGTGGGAGTTCAAATGATAACAAGATCTCTAGAGAACAAGAGGCCATAGAAAAACAAGAAACGAGCGGTTGTCTGAACTTCTTATATTGTTCTAACTCAGGCTCAGCCTTGCTTGCTGGACTCAAGCAGGGGTTCTGGGAGTTCTGGCTAAGTGTGGGTGTGGAACCACCCTTGGCACAAGATTGTAAAATGAGGACTTGAGCAAGGTCAGGAATTTTATATCCTTGGGTGATGCTGCGTTTGAGAGCCCACGCAGACAGAATGCCCAAGCAGCTACCTGACAATATTGGTCTAAGTAGTAGAAATTGAATATGAGGCAACTGGCTGAACAGCCAGCAGAACAAGAAAGGCTAGGTTAGCTGGAAGATGGTGAGTTGATTATGCATTGACTTTATGGGAACTTTAAAAGAAAAGCCTAATGCCATACCTGAAGGTGGGGAGGGAAACCTTAGAGGTGCTAAGCCAGTTTGGATCTCTGTCTGTGGCTGCTTAGAGGAAGCTGAGTCATGAGATGGAGGATATGGAAAGGAATAGGTGTCCTGGGGTTTGTTTTGATGCCTAATTTAGGAAAATGCCCACTGGCCCACTGTGCAAGTGTGGGTCAGGGTGGTTAGAGTACAAGATACTGACTGGGAAGATCTATTGTCTACCTTTTTCTTCAGACAACAAATATTTATCAAGCACCAATTTAGTACCAGCTACCTAAGATGCAACTGTGAGCATGACAGACAGAATCCTTTGTCTTCATAATGCTTATTATATTTACAAAAAGGAAATAAGCAGGTAGATACAGGAGTAGAAGTAAGTCCAAATATGCTATGAAGGCAAACAAACAAACAATAGTGTATCATATAATGGAAGAGATTCTTTAAAGTAGATGGTTTGGAAAGATCTATATGATAAGGGGATGTTTAACTAATGAAAAAGATTTGCCTATTTGGAGAAATGCTGAAAAGCATTCTAGGCATAAGAAAGAGCAAAAAAAAAAAAAAATACTGAGGAAGGAAATACTTCAAAGAACTATCTAGGAACTGTCAAAAGGGCAGGTTACTAGAGCAGGGTTTGCATGGGGAGTACAGCATGAGGTGAATTTGGAGGTGTCAGAAGGGAGGGGACTGTGTTGTATGTTATGGGTTTAGGTAAGTGTGGAAGCCAAGGTGGTGCCCAGTCACACTTTCATGTGGTCCTTCCACACACTGTATTAGGATTAGTCTGTGTGACCAGTAGAATACAATAGAAGTGATGGTATGGGACATCAGAGATTAGGTTATGAATGATACCATGGGCTGTATTTTGGGTGTGTGTTTTCCTGCTCTTTATCTTTTTCTTATTCTCTCTTTCTTGGATTATGTACTCTCGGGGAAACCAGCTGCCATCTTGTGAACAATCTTATAAAGAGGCTCACATGGTGAGAAAATGTAGCTTCCTGTTTAAGACTATATAAGTTATTATAGAACTGGAT
The DNA here is from genome assembly GCA_006410935.1 of Redunca redunca. NCBI lineage: Eukaryota > Metazoa > Chordata > Mammalia > Artiodactyla > Bovidae > Redunca > Redunca redunca. The sequence goes on from SJYQ01001239.1 coordinate 378,559, forward strand.
CCTCCAGTCCCAGTCAAGCTACAGATCATTGCAACTCCAGTCAACAGCTTGACTGCAATCTCATGAGCTTATCCTGTGCTTGAACCACTGAGCAAACAATTTCCAGATTTCTGTTCATTAGAAACTGTGAGATAATAAATTGTTGTTTCAAGCTGCTAAACTTGAGATCCTTTTGTTATGTAGCAATAGGATCTTATATAGTAAAGAATTTGATTTTATCTAAATACAATGCCTTTTTGAGCCACGGGAAAGGGGGGTGTGTCACGGCAATTATCACTGGCTTGAAGGTTGACAAGTTGACCTCTTGAGATTGTTGTTCAGTGAGTTTGTAGGACTTCTTCCTTGTAGACAATAATATATTCAGTCTCCTTGTTTTTAGGACTCAAGTACCAACAGAATGAAGAAGGTGAACTACTTGCAGTTGCCTTGAAAACAAAGACAGAATTACATTTAGAGCTTTAATAAAATAGTGTTCCTCTCTTCAGTTACAAACTGAGGAAGAGACATTTAGAGTATTGTTGTCTACTCTAAATCAATCCAATGAACATTTGTAGAGTAACTTTGAGGAACAGCTCTGTGCTCAGCATTGTGAGGCAAGGACTATGACCAGAATAACAGTTCCTGTCCTCTAGTAGTTACTCACCATCTAGGGTGGAGAGAGATTATTTTAGGCTCTGTGCAAATTGGTGGCACTTCTCTTCTCCTGACCAGATGGCACTTGATTCCTACTGTTAACAAGGAGACTAAAATTGCAAAACACCAAAAGACAACGACTGGTCTAAGGGTTTTCTCTTCCTTTATTTCCTAACAAATACAAGCACTGTTTATATTGTTTCCTGACCTATATAGAACTATGAGACTTTTTCCATCTAAAGAGTATTGGGCCCAGGAGTTGATAAGGCTCTCCTGTTGTTAAGGTGAATGGCAGAGGGGGTTAATCTGAAGCTTATGTCTATGAAGCTTTTGTATTAAGTCTACATACAAGTAAAGGGTGACAAAGGGTGACTTATCTAAGACCAAGGATGTTCTTAGCCCCTCTACTGTTTCATTCAAGGCACAGAAACTGAGTTTATCCTGATGTCCTATCACTATCTTATATGCTCATATCTGAGACCTTGAGAAACAAGCTTTCTCCTAATTTTTGTTGTTGTTCAGTCACTAAGTCGTGTCTGACTCTTTGTGACCCCGTGGACTGCAGCACACCAGTCTTCCCTGTCTCCCAGAGTTTGCTCAAACGCATGTCCATTGAGTTGGTGATGCCATCCAATCATCTCATCCTCTGCTGCCCCTTCTCCTCCTGCCCTCAATCTTTCTCAGCATCAGGTTCCCTAATTTTATGAATCCATAAAGAGCAAGCAATCATAGTTTAAAAACACAGGAGACTCGAGCATCTACATGTATCTCTTTTTGCTGTGGATACTCTATCTCTTAACTGTATATAGAGGTCTTTGCATTTCTTCTTTCAGAAGAATACACAATAGACATTGTTCTTTAATTCCTCTGATTTCCAGGAGAAGCAAAACCTTTACCTGGCAGTGACAGGGAGGCATCAGGCTGTTTGTAGGATTTTTTCCCCAAGCACCTCCTAAAGCACAAGCAAACCCAGAACAAGCACTATCAAGATAAGATATGCCATTGGAGGCACATACCTCAAGGTGCCTTTGAGATCTGGGGACCTTGTTTGCTGTTCTGAGAAGTCTTAATAAGCAGGTCCATCATCTCAGTGAAGAAGGAGATCAAATGGGTGCACAAAGGCAGAACTAATTGGCTAAATTGCCAATGGCCACAGAATGGTCCAGCGAAAGCCTGGCACTGGAAGGACAGAAACAGCTGTATCCAAGCTGCACTGAAATCTGTCTCTAATTACATTCACCCAATAAAAGCCTGGTTATTTACCACTGGAAAATGGTTCATAATGGTACTTACATCTCTCATCCTTCTAAGTGATTTTGTCAAGTTCTTTTCTTCCTCTGGGTTTGAGGTGCCAAATGTTGAGAGAGCACATTTCTAGAATGTCCTGTTTCTTGTCTGGCAACAATGTGAAATCATCTAGTAATCATGAACACTAAGGGGATATTTACTTTTTAAAAAAAAGAACCAGTCTCTTCACCAGGGCATTACTGTTATCTGTGTTGCAGGAAGATAAAGCAGCCAAAGTTCTTCATTTATCCAATGGCAGGCAGCCCAGGTTAACTGTACGTTTCTGAGTTAGTCCTAGTGACTGCCACTGGATAGAGGTTTCCGCAGTTCCATTGTGGATAATGTACTACTCCATTAGCCCTGGGAGTGACATTAACAGGTCAATAAAGGCCTCATAAAATGTTTTATATGCCAGTGTCAGTCAGCATATAGCAGGACACTGGTAGTCATTAAGCAGGTGGTGTCTGCTGAATGGTGTTCATTTTCAGTCTTGTCAGTGTTATGCTCTTAAACAGAAGTGTTACCACCACACATGGGGATTGTACTGTTTTCTGAAGTCTCAGTCTTAGCCAACCAACTGCCTGGATGTAATTTGAAAAGTGACAGTGAGCAGATTCTATATAACATAGTGGTTACTCTGGTTAGCTTTGGGACCAGGCGGACTTTGTTTTTTATATGATGTGAGCATGAGTTCCTTAATTTTACTGAGCCTTGGTTTCTGCCATGTATCAATTGGGGATAATACAAATAAAGTAAAAGGAGAATGCGTTTTCACCACTCCTGGTTCCAAGGAAGGTACGTGCCAGGCTTTGATAATATATGAAAAATGCTTAGAATGTCTAGTATACATTAGATAAGTGGTTTTTATCATTGGAAGAAATTCTGAGCCCCTGTTTACCAATAGGGAAATTGAAAGGTGGTTGATATCTCTGGTTACTCTATGAATTCATTGTGAGAGCAGGGTTAAATGTTCTGGTCCTTGATTTCTTGTCTGATGTGGTTTTCATAATCTTTGTCTTAGATGGTTTATACTGAAAAGATCTGTGTAGGAGTAATTTTTGCAGATTTTGTGTTAACAAAATAAATAGAACAAATTTCATCTTTTTCTCTCAAAATAAGTTCTTTACACTGGCTAACACACTTGCTCCATCCTTCCCATCCTTTCTCAACACACATAAGCCTCCCCTTCATTGTTACTGCTCTTGAGACTGAAAACTTGTCAACTGGCATCTGCTGATGGCAAATGCTTTAGTTTTCCTTCATTAGGAAAGAACCTCAAGAAATACAGTTAAAGGGAGCATAGGAACAAAACACAAAATTAGCTCTTTCTTTTTCAGTTTGCTGCTTAATTCCTTTTCAATTCATTAAATATATTGGTAAGTCTGAGAATAGGCAACTGGATTTCATTTCCCTTGTCAGTCTGGATCAGTTGGCAATGACTTTCTGGAGCATTGTCTTCTGAAGGCTTCTGATGGTGTGTTTAGATTCAACAGTGAAAAACTGTAGTAGTCAACTTAAAGTGAATCCCATGAGTGCATAAAATGAAGGAGATATTTTCTATCCATGTCTTAAGCTTTCAGGTTAATGGTAATGACAGAAAATCTTCTAGGGCGAGAGTCACGGCTGACTCAACTTGATTCATCCCAACATACATTCAGTGCTTTGCATTTTGTTTCTCAAACTTATTTATTTATTCAGCAACACTTGTTGAGTACCTACAATATTCTGGGAATTTGTTGAGTCAGAAAGTGGATTCCACTGACCCCAAGCAGGGTGTACCAAGTTCTATAGTTTACCATTCACTTGTATCTCTTTCTCTTCCTTTTGTTTGCCATTATCTCAGTTCAGGGCCTCATCATTATAACCTGGGCTGTTATGATCATGGGTTTCTGGGCATTAAGAGGAAACCACTCCATTCCACTGACAACACAACTGCTTAAGGTCTTGAAACATACTTACAAGTTCTCCTAAGGAAGAAATGAAGTAATGCTGAGGGAATGGAGAGGGAGAGAGAAGAGAGACAGAAGGTAGAACTAAGTCGATAACTACTGTCACTGACAGCTTATTGGGAGGAAAACAAAACTTATTTGAAGATAGTTTTCAATTAAGCACAGACACCAAGAAAGACAAATTTTCTCTTTCTCAAAATGTGTCATATAGACACATGCCTTTTTTTTTGTCTTTCTTTGTAAGTTGTTAACAACTATGACTGCTACTCTCCTAAATGATGCCCTAGCCATCATTTTACCCCATTCATTCCATTCATTCCATGTTGCTAGAAAAATTTTTCTAAAATGTATTACATCTCCAGCTCTGTTATTCCTCTGCTTAAAATCCTTTGATCCTCCTTTTACCCACAGTGGAAGTTCTTTGTAAGGACCTATCAGTGCATTAGGATAGTTGGTGAAGTGTGAACTGAAATGTCTGCTACTAACTGAGTTAACCCATTGAAGATCAGTAGTCATTTAATTTTTAATGTGAATTTTGCCATTTTGAACTCCAACATCTTTCTTGAATGGAATAGCAGGAAATGAGGTTATGTGTAGTTTTCTTCTCTGTCATGAGATACAACATGTGGCAACTACCAGCAATGACTGTGATGATGTCATTCAGTATTTCACTTAAATTCTGGGATTTTCCAGGGGTATGTGTCCTGAATTGCATCATCAATTGTCACAGATTTTACAGTAGAAAAGCCTCTAACTCACCAAATAAATTCCAAATTCTGTGAAGACTAAATAAGAACTTCCCCGATATTTTATCTCTTTAGACAAATCTCTGAGAGTACCAGTTCCTCCATCTACTTGTTCAGTGTGGTCTGTTCTGCAATATTTTCACCCTCTCCTTCAATCAACTTGGTAAGCTCAAATATTTTAAAATCACAGTTTATTTCAAGCCTTACTCTCTCTATGATGCCTACCTCGTTACTTCCTCCCTGACTCTGGTAGAATTGACTGCTTACACAAATGTATAAGAATTGGAAGAATGAGGTCTTTTCCTTGTGCATCTCTCTCTTTTCATTCCTCCATCATTTTATCAGGTCCCAGTAGGAAACATCTATTGCGTGAGTCAGAAGACTTCAGGGCCTGCTATGGGAACAAACAACACCAAAGTCTCAGTGGGCTGCAATGACAGAGGTTTACTTACTGCTCACATTCCATGTCTATCATGAATTGGCCAGGGTCTCTTTCCACACCATCATTCAGAGACTTAGGATGAGTGAACAGCCACCTTCTTAAAAATAACTGGTTACTGTATCAGAGAGAAAAGAGAGGAATTCACATAAGCCACTAAATCCAAATGCTTGTATTCCTGATTTATCAGTTGTAACTTTTACCGTGATTTCATCCAAGCACAAAAAAGCCAGGAAGTGCAGACGACCTTGTACATGTGGAGCAGAGAGACAGAAATATTTGGCGATTATTTAGCACTAATTATGACTATATAATTATGACTATACTAATTATGACTGAAACCATACTCACAGAAAACTAGTCAATCTAATCACACTAGGACCACAGCCTTGTCTAACTCAATGAAACCAAGCCATGCCTGCGGGGCAACCCAACACGGGCGGGTCATGGTGGAGAGGCTGACAGAATGTGGTCCACTGGAGAAGGGAATGGCAAGCCACTTCAGTATTCTTGCCTTGAGAACCCCATGAACAGTAGGAAAAGGCAAAATGATAGGATACCAAAAGAGGAACTCTCCAGGTCAGTAGGTGCCCAATATGCTACTGGAGATCAGTGGAGAAATAACTCCAGAAAGAATGAAGGGATGGAGCCAAAGCAAAAACAATACCCAGTTGTGGATGTGACTGGTGATAGAAGCAAGATCCGATGCTGTAAAGAGCAGTATTGCGTAGGAACCTGGAATGTCAGGTCCATGAATCAAGGCAAACTGGAAGTGGTCAAACAAGAGATGGCAAGGGTGAACATTGACATTCTAGGAATCAGCAAACTAAAATGGACTGGAATGGGTGAATTTAACTCAGATGACCATTACATCTACTACTGCAGGCAGGAATCCCTCAGAAGAAATGGAGTAGCCATCATGGTCAACA
>SJYQ01001239.1:384763-408439 GCA_006410935.1 Redunca redunca
TGTATGCAGGTCAGGAAGCAACAGTTAGAACTGGACATGGAACAACAGACTGGTTCCAAATAGGAAAAGGAGTACGTCGAGGCTGTATATTGTCACCCTGCTTATTTAACTTATATGCAGAGTACATCATGAGAAACACTGGGCTGGATGAAGCACAAGCTGGAATCAAGATTGCCGGGAGAAATATCAATAACCTCAGATATGCAGATGACACCACCCTTATGGCAGAAAGTGAAGAGGAGCTAAAAAGCCTCTTGATGAAGGTGAAAGAGGAGAGTGAAAAAGTTGCCTTAAAGCTCAACATTCAGAAAACGAAGATCATGGCATCTGGTCCCATCACTTCATGGGAAATAGATGGGGAAACGGTGGAGGCAGTGTCAGACTTTGTTTTTTTGGGCTCCAAGGTCGCTGCAGATGGTGACTGCAGCCATGAAATTAAAAGACGCTTACTCCTTGGAAGAAAAGTTATGACCAATCTACACAGCATATTCAAAAGCAGAGACATTACTTTGCCGACTAAGGTCCCTCTAGTCAAGGCTATGGTTTTTCCTGTGGTCATGTATGGATGTGAGAGTTGGACTGTGAAGAAGGCTGAGCACCGAAGAATTGATGCGTTTGAACTGTGGTGTTGGAGAAGACTCTTGAGGGTCCCTTGTACTGCAAGGAGATCCAACCAGTCCATTCTGAAAGAGATCAACCCTGGGTGTTCTTTGGAAGGACTGATGCTAAAGCTGAAACTCCAGTATTTTNAGTACTTTGGCCACCTCATGCGAAGAGTTGACTCATTGGAAAAGACTCTGATGCTGGGAGAGATTGGGGGCAGGAGGAGAAGGGGACGACAGAGGATGAGATGGCTGGGTGGCATCACTGACTCAATGGACGTGAGTCTGAGTGAACTCCGGGGGTTGGTGATAGACAGGGGGGCCTGGCATGCTGCATTTCATGGGGTTACAAAGAGTCGGACATGACTGAGTGACTGAACTGAATTGAACTGAACTGAACTGAACCATGGGGATGCTGAGATGGCTGGATGGCATCACCGACTTGATGGATGTGAGTTTGAGTGAACTCCAGGAGTTGGTGATGGACAGGGAGGCCTGGCATGCTGTGATTCATGGGGTCGCAAAGAGTTGGACACAAGTGAGCGACTGAACTGAACTGAACTGAACTGAACCATGGGGAATCATGTGTGAATCCCCCCCATGGCCAAGAAAGAACACTTTTACGGAGGGGAAAAGAAAGTTAGGAGGGCTCTAGTAAATGGAGCCCATGGCTTTTCATTGCTATGGCTGAGTCTTTGCTAGGAAAGGAGTCTTCTTTCTTTTGGACCCTGCTATTAATATTGTAGGGCATAAGAGCTCCCTCTTCTTGTCTCCCAACTCTATTTGAGATTTCTGTTTGTTCAAGTTTAACTTGGTGCTCTGTGACAACCAAGAGGAGTGGGATCGGGGAGAGGAGTGGGATGGGGGAGGGGGGTGGGAGGGAGGTTCAAGAATGAGGGAACATGTATATACTTACAGCTTGTTCATGTTGTTGTATGGCAGAAATCAACACCACATGGTAAATCAATTATCCACAATTAGAGAAAAAAAAAACGTTTACATCCATGATAAGATTTGCATAGCTGAAACCTCTCTGTGATCCATTGCTTTGGGAACCTCTTATATAACATCTACCTGGGATTCACAAGTGATTCAGTGGTAAAGAATCCACCTGACAATGCAGGAGACCCAGGAGATGAGGGTTTGATCCTCAGGTCTGGAGGATCCCCTGGAGGAGGAAATGGCAACCCACTCCAGTATTCTTGCCAGGAGAATCTCACGAACAGAAGAACCTGGTGGACTACAGTCCATAGGGTCACAAAGAGTTGGACATGTCTGAGCACGTACTCAGTCCAACAACCCAATGAGCTAGGTGCTGTTTTCCAGAGGGGAATACAGACAACCAGAGAGGATAAATAAATTTGCACAAGGTCATAGAGCTAAAATGCGGTGGAGCCAAATTTAATGCCTGCCTGCAGCCTGACTCTGGAATTCTTGTTCTTTCCTTTATTTCTGCAGCCTCTTACATGAAGCCCCTGGAATTATATTAACCTCTTTTAAAGACGTTTTTAATCTGTACTCAGCGCCATCCAATTGTATTCTAATTTTGTTTTCTGCTGTGCAAACCACATTTCTTTTTGTTTTAAACACTTCTCTATCTACAGTTTTTAGAGAGGGTATCAAGGGTTTATCTTCTTGCACAGTCCTGCTCTGACAACATGAGGGTGTTTTGCAGTGACAGTGTGCTTTAATTCAGAAAAATGGATGGCACAGTGATTCTTCTGCAGTAGGAGATTTATACATATTTCCTCCTCTCTGTTAACAGGATTTATTCATACGCCCTGAACAACACATGCCAACGGCTGCATTTTCACTCCCGTCCATTCTCCAAAACAGTCATTAATATTTAATAAATAATCATTGCTATGACTTGAAATGCTTGCTATAACCAGATCAAATAAGGCAATCAGTTTTTACTGCTTAAAGCAATGGAAGGTAGTTAGTTTATTGTCTCTTTCAGAGAGTTTGGGTGGGGGTTTCGGCCACATCATTGCCACTTTATTATGCATATTAGTTGAATAGACTGAAATTAACGGTTGATGACTTCTTCATTGATATCTAACATTTTTTTTCACAGACAGACTCTAATAAAGCAGTCAGTTAGAGCTATTAGACATATTTTAGGAGAATTTTTTGATGCATATCTTCACTTAGATTATGAAATTTAAATCATTACTGCTATCAGTGTGAATACTAATGATATAGACTGCCAGATGGAAACCTTTCATAAATTTTCACTTTTCTCTTACAGTCAGTTGTAAATCTTAAGTAAATGACTTCTTGGGTGAACTATGTTGATGTCAGCTTTAATGCCTTATGTCCACACTGATTTCAATGTCATAAGTACCTGGAAGGCAGGCGACTCTTAATTAAATGTCATTTTCTTTTTCCATTATTGAACTAGAGCGGAGTGCAGACTCTGCAGGCATTGTCTGTGGCTTACTGGGGAATAGCTCAGCTCTTGCTTTGTCACAAGCGGGTTCTTTGGAGCTATTTAAAATGCTTTGGAGTCATGCAGTTTCTCCTCTCTTAACAAAAACGGTCTCTCCTAATGTGTCTTTCAGATAGTAAAATACTGTTTCCTTAGCCCTTTGTTCTCCAGTTTGACAAAACATAATCTGTAGATTTTTGCCTCATTTTAACAATTTTTTTTTCCTTCTGAAACTGATGTTTTAGTTCTCCTCAGGAGTGCTAATCTCCATATGAGAACTACACTACATAAAACTTTTTTTTTCCCTATAGGGATATATCAGTATTCAGACCGAATCTTCCAAAGGACTTTTCTTACCAATTATGAGGAGCTTCTGGTAACTCATGGTTACTTATCACTTGCATTTCTTGTGGAGTTTTTTCCTTTTATTTGCTTTTTCAAACAGAGCTGAACTTTAAGAGGTATTATCCCTTATTTTTTCTTAAACAAAACAGGGGACAAAACAAAATTAAATTAAATGAAAGATTGTTTCAAATGTTTCTCATCCTCGGAAACCCAAAGGAGAAAGACGATGAAACTCAACAAAAATATTTAGGTGAGTCAATAAATATTCCTAGTAGAAATCTTAGAAATCATACAGGTATGACAACTTTTTACAGTTATTGAGTTATTTTCTCACCAGTTGTTTATTTATTGATTTGGTTTACCATTAAACCTATGAACCCAGTGATAAATGTTCTTCCTTTGTTGTTACAATGTAATGCATTGAGCTTTCCTTGAAGCTTCATTAAAATTATATCTAAGGCACAGATTATAAGAAAATGATTAATAATACAATAACATGGACTGTTGCTCTGTGGAACTGTTTGGAGTTCTGGGCTCTTTTATCAGCCCTATCGTCTGTTTTGTTCTCTGCCTCCATCCACGCAGGGAAGTAAATGCCCGTCATCTTTTTTGTTTCTATCAAGCAATAAGAACCATTCTTCCGTAGAAACAAAGGCACTGACAAAACATTCTACTCCATTAAAATAATTTTCTGACATGGTTTCGATAATTAGTGTATTTCAGTTTCAACAACTGTAATTAAACCTGACCTTTAAGCTAATTATGTCTTGACATTTATGATTTTAAACTGGCTTTCCCTGTGGTGATGGCATGTTATATTCTGGTTCTAATGAATAGTTTTGTAGTATTTACTTATTGTCAGAGGGTCTCTGCGGTGGCTTGAAGGGGACCACTTCTTGCAGCATCCTGTCACTAGAGACATATGGTGCCATTCTGAAACAGTATTATCTGCCACAATATCAGGTTGACATTGAATATCTATAAGAGTGTCTTGATATAATTACAGGTACAGCAAAATCCTTGCTGGAAAATTTCAAAGAATAGGTCAAAAATTAACTCAGCATTTGAATGCTGATAAAGATTTCTTGGGGTCTACTAATTTGTGGAAGGTAAGTAGGATGAAGCTTCCTATCAGCCATGAGAGACAGATTGTGTCAAAGGATTCCGAGGAAGGAGAAATCAAGATGGCGGCTGGTCTTGTTGGCTGTCATTAAGATTGAACAGTGGTGTTTTTCTTTGTTTTTCATTCTCTCCTTGGGTACTTCCAGCTCAGTTTTTTCTTCTCAATAATAGCAACATAGCTAACATTTATCAAGCACTTACTGTGTGTCAGGTACTGTGTTAAACACTTTACATGTATTATCTTAGCACTTTAACAGCCCTATGAGGAAGGGATACTCTAGAACCTAGCACAGTCAACTCAAAGGCTCTGATTTTCTTCAGTACGTTTCTTCTTGGCTGTGCTGGGCAGCGTATGGGAACTTAGTTCTTCAACCAGGGTCAAACTCATGCTACCTGCAGTGGACGTGCGGAGTCCCAACTACTGGGCCACCAGGGAATTCCCTCTTCAAATGATAAAAACCTGTATTCGGTGAAGTCAAATAATACTTTGAAGTATTAGAGTCTGCATTTCTTTTATTCCCATTTTCTTTACACGATCACCCCAATCAACTTCCCTACCTCTCCCTGTCTATCAGAGGCATCCACAATACTTCTAGGAACCTCAAGAAATAACCAAGTTTGATTTTCTGACCTTGAAAGTAGGTCCTAAGAAAGCAGGGCTGTAACAAGAAAATTGGAAAGAGGATAGAGTAAGAACTAGAAAGTCAGGCTGCTCCTCTTCCCACCTCACTAAAGGCAGGTCCCTGCCTGAAAGAGAAGAGCAGGGAAGATGGGTGACCTTAGTGGAGGGGAAGTAGGAGGCAGATGAGTGAATAGGAAAGGTGATGTAAATCAGGTGGAGAGATGGTATGGGGTAAAGAACACAGGTAGCCACACAGAGCACAAGGGAGCATCCTGGAAGCCCAGTCATCATAGGCAGACTACTTGCTGCCAATGGAGAGAATGGCTGAAAATCAATATCCATGGGTTCTGCATTTGCAGACTCAACCAACCTCAGATCAGAAATATTCAGGAAAATAATTCCAGAAAGTTCAAAAAACAAAACTTGAATTTACTGCACGCTGGCAACTATTTACATAGCATTTCCATTGTATTTACAACAATTTACATAACATTTACATTGCATTAGGTTGCATAAGTAATCTAGAGATGATTTAAAGTACATAGAAGGAGGTGAGAAGGTTATATGTAAATAAAGGACTTGAGCATCTGCAGATTTTGGTGTCCACAGGGTGTCCTAGGACCAATCCCTAGAAGATATTGTTAATGTATGTCTTCAGGTGGGCAGAGAACCCATGCTAGTGGGGCCATTAGTCTTGTTGCCCTTGTGAGATGTGGACTTTCCATGGAGAGTTGCCTGTAGGTAGTTTATGGGTTCTGCAGAGGGAAGGCACTTATGGTGAGACCTCACTGAGGCCATCTAATTGCTCTGGGAGGATAGCCACCTTTTTCTGCGGCTTGAGACATACAATTGTTAGTTGCTCAGTCATGTCCTACTCTTTGCAACCCCATGGACTATAGCCTGCCAGTCTACTCTGTCCATGGGACTTCCGAGAAAGAATACTGGAGTGGATTGCTATTTCCTCTGCCAGGGGATCTTCCTGACTCAGGGATCAAAACCACATCTTCTGCTTGGCAGGTGGATTCTTTACCATCTGGGAAGCCCAAGACATACATAAAAGTCCCAAAATAAAGAATGGATGTCATTACACCAAAAGAGAAGTCGGGAAGAACCAGAGCTCAAATTGCCAACATTTGCTGGATTATAGAGAAAGCAAGGGAATTCCGGAAAAACATCTACCTCTGTTTCATCGACTGCACTAAAGTCTTTGACTGTGTGGATCATAACAAACTGTGGAAAGCTCTTACAGAGATAGGAATACCAGACCATCTTATCTGTCTCTTGAAAAACCTGTATGCAAGTCAAGAAGCAACAGTTAGAATCCTGTATGGAACAGCTGAGTGGTTCAGGATTGAGAAAGGAGTATGACAGGGCTGTCTACTGTCACTCTGTTATTTAACCTATACTCTGAGCACATTATGAGAAATGTCAGGCTGGATGAGTTACAAGCTGGAATCAAGATAGGTGGGAGAAATATCAACAACCTCAGATATGCAGATGATACCACTCTAATGTCAGAAAGTGAAAATGAACAAAATAGTCTCTTGATGAGGGTGAAGGAGGAGAGTGAAAAAGCCGGCTTAAAACTAAATATTGAAAAAGCTAAGATCATAACATCTGGCTCCATTACTTCATGGCAAATAGAAAGGGAAAAGGTGGAAGCAGTGACAAATTTCCTCTTCTTGAGTTCTAAAATCACTGAGGCTCATGACTGCAGCCATAAAATCAGAAGACGGCTGTATCTTGGTGGGAAAGCTATGACAGTGTGTTAAAAATCAGAGACATTACTTTGCCAACCCAGGTCCGTATAGTCAAGACTATGGTCTTTCCAGAGGTCACGTACAGTTGTGAGAGCTGGACCATAAAGAAGGCAGAGCACCAAAGAATTTATGCCTTTGAACTGTGGTGCTAGAGAAGACTCCTGAGAATCCCTTGGACAGCAAGGAGATCAAACCCATCAATCTTAAGGGAAATCAACACTGAATACTCATTGGAAGGACTGATGCTGAACTGAAGCTCCAGTATTTTTGTCACCTGATGCAAACAGGTGGCCCACTGGAAAAATCCCTGATACTGGGAAAGATTGAGGGCAGAAGAAGAGGGCATCAGAGGATGAGACAGCTTGATGGCAAAACTGATGCAATGGACATGAACTTGGGCAAACTTCGGGAGATGGTGAGGGATGGAGTGCTGCAGTCCATGGGTCACAAAGAGTTTGACTTGACAGGGCGACTGAACAACACCACCAAGAGGGGCAAAGATGCTGTGGGATTAAGAGTCCAAGCTTCATGCTTGGATGGGATAAGGTGGTTAGGGAACCCTTTCCTACAACATGAATTGAGATTTAAGTTCCCATTGGATATTTATTTTTATCTGAATAATTTTGGTAAACAACCACAAAAGCTATTCTTCAAGATTCAACCAGTGGAACTCTAATGGTGGGATTAGAGGCAAAGGGATACTTGAGTTCAAAGGCATTTTAAACTTCTCTAGATTAGACTCCATGACATCTTCCTTTTTGCATAATATGAACATGAATCTGCTTTCTAGGTAGAACCATGAAATCACCAGAAACTTAGATGTATGCTTCCCCCACAAGGGGGAAAGGTATACAAAGGAATAAGTTTTAAACCTGATGTGACCACTGACTGAGCAGTGGATATGGGCTTAGTGAGTAGGATCAACAGACAAAAATAGGAGCAGACAGATAAAATGTGGCTGAAAAAGTAGGATGGAAATTTTGCCAAAGCTAGTCTAATTTCAGAATTGTTTGGTAGTCTTTTTAGCACCATGCTCTTGAAAGTATGGAGTCTTTGTTGTGGATGGTAACAAACCAAGTGTACTCTAAGTCACTGACCAAGTTAGCTACTAAGCAAGTTAGTAACTAAGTCATTAGAACATTGTGTAAAGATGTTTTGGCCTTTGCCTCACTTGAGAAATGCTGGGCTGGATGAAGCACAAGCTGGAATCAAGATTGTCGAGAGAAATATCAATAACCTCAGATACGCAGGTGACACTACCCTTATGGCAGAAAGTGAAGAAGAACTAAAGAACCTCTTGATGAAAGTGAAAGAGGAGAGTGAAAAAGTTGGCTTAAAACTCAACATTCAGAAAATGAAGATCACAGCATCCTGTCCCATCATTTCATGGCAAATAGATGGGCAAACAGTGGAAACAGTGAGAGACTTTATGTTTTTGGGCTCCAAAATCACTGCAGATGGTGACCTCAGCCTGAAATTAAAAGATGCTTACTCCTTGGAAGAACAGTTGTGACCAACCTAGACTGCATATTAAAAAGCAGAGAGATTGCTTTGCCAACAAAGGTCCATCTAGTCAAGGCTATGTTTTTTTCCAGTAGTCATGTATGGATGTGAGAGTTGGACTATAAAGAAAGCTGAGCACCAAAGAATTGATGCTTTTGAACTGTGGTGTTGGAGAAGACTCTTGAGAGTCCCTTGGACTGCAAGGAGATCCAATCAGTCCATCCTAAAGGAAATCAGTCCTGAATATTCATTGGAAGGACTGATGCTGAAGCTCAAACTCCAATACTCTGGCCACCTGATGTGAAGAACTGACTCATTTAAAAAGACCCTGATGCTGGGAAAGATTGAAGTCAGGAGGAGAATGGGATGACAGAGGATGAGATGGTTGGATGGCATCATTGACTGAATGGACATGAGTTTGAGTAAACTCTGGGAGTTGGTGATGGACAGGGAAGCCTGTTGTGCTGCAGTCCATGGGGTTGCAAGAAGTTGGACATGATTGAGTGACTGAACTCCACTCCACTCACTTGTGTAGAACTCAGACCATGCTTCAGAGTACTCAGTTCATGTGCGTTGGAAGGAACTGATGGAGGGTTGGTGACTTTAACCTACTGGCAGTGAGAAAGGAGGATAACAGGGATTAGAAGAATATTAAAGAGTTCAGGTCAATAGCTATTGGAATTTGAGATCAGCTCCAGGGATTGTCTTAGCCCTTAGTGATTGGTGGTGGTTTCAGGTATCATTGATGGCTCACCTACATCACTAAAGTGTGAGTCAGGGACTATTGTTAGTTTTGCTTGGGTTTATTTGTTTTGTTTTCATTTTCAGTGCCTGAAACCAGTCATGAATACGTCTGGTTGAGTAAGTCCAGCTTTTGGAAAATATTCGCTCTCTTATGAAAGGGCCATCCACGTGTGGCTTCTCACTTCATTGTTGTAATCGCCATCTCTCTGTTTCAGTGCCTGAGGGGAGTCAGCTTAAAGAGTTTGGAGGTTTTACAAACCTCAAAGAGAGACAAATGCTTGATGTTTAGAAATCCGTTCCCATCATCATCTGGACCAGGCAGTGATGACTCCTGGGGTGGAGGATCCCAGACCACCCAACCTGTTGGCTCAGAGAGGGACTTGGTGGACGGACTGATGGTTAATTTGTTCTCCTTCTGGGGGAGCCTCTGTAGAAATGGGTCTGCTATGCAACAGCACCTCACAGGAGACAAATAGATGAATCCTACCTGCACAAGTGTGTTTTATGGGTCAGATGTCTAAACACGATCCCTGTAGCTCTGACCCCTGGTGGATTTATTTTCTGGACGTTACAGTCCCTTGGTGTCTTGAAGACTGTAGTCTGTAAAATGAGTATTGGGTAAGACAGCTAGCCAGATTGCCATTCTGGTTGTGTTATTGTTCTGTAACTCTGCCGAGAAGGTTCAGAAAGCTGTAAATCCAATGTGAATTTATACCGGCAGACTGAAGTATAACTGATGACAAGGTATTTCCATCACTTACTTACAGGAGATCCCCAACACACCCACACCCACAGAGCTGGTCTATCATGAGTTAAAAGTAACATCCCATTTAAATTACTTGTAACACAGGCCAGCTCTAAACATTCACCATGTATCTATTCACCTCTGTAGCTTACAGCCTTTCCTGACCCACAACTTTACATTTCTGTGCCAGCAGTTCATTCTTTATCAGTAATGATCTTTCCAGAGCAGTTTGATTTGTCTGTGCAGTGACACATGATATTTGGATAAACTGCTATTTATTTCCTCTCTGGCTTTGCACGTGGAGCTCGGTGACATGTTTCACAGGAGATCACCTGTGATGAGGACAAAGGTGAGTGGAATGCTGTTCAAACAGAGAGGTTTGGCCTCAAGGAGTCTGTCTGAACCTCAACTCTTGACCTGTCCATTGACTATGCTTGCTAATTGGGTCTTCAGTGCAAAGCAAGGAACGATGCTCAGCATTGCTAACTATTTGTTTAGCCAGAACATGAAAATCAATCTGCCAATGAGCAAAAGGGCATAGCAAACAACATCCCTGTGGAGTTGGGTGTTTTTGGCCTTGGCATTCAACAGATGCGGTCTGAGAGCTCCCACAACCTGTGTGCAGATGTGGTTCACATAATTAATGCGATGCTTGCTTTCTTGCATGAAGATTTTTTTTCACGATATGCAGGGCTGATGAGAGATGGATAAAGAAAGCAAGGGAGCGTGAGGTTAGTAGAAATAAGTGACCTTGAAGGTTGTTTGGGTCCAATTGAAATGATGGTGTGCATTCTGATGTACTGTGATGTATTCTTTTCTTTAATCGGTCAGATGTGAAGGATTTTACAGCTCGTGATGGAAGATAAAGCAAACATGAAACAAAAACCCTTTTTCTGAATATATTGCTCCATTAAACTCTAAGGAAGTAGCTTGTCTGGCTTGCCAAGAACAAGGTCAGAGGATCCTCTTGGCTTCTGGGTCCCTAGGTTTCCTTCGCTGCCCTCTGGCTGTTAGCTTTTGAGAGAAATTAAACAGTTGATCTCATCTGAAAATCACATGGAAAGGGCGATTTTTTTTATCACACAGAAAATGAAAAAATAAGCTCTTGACTTTTCTCAATTTAATGCTGTCAGATCCAAAGGAAATTAAAGACGCATACATTTGGCTTTAGAAATCTGATTAAGGAAATACCTTGGAAATTAGCCCTTAGTGCTGGACCTTCTTAGGTGGAATTTATTAGAAGGATTCTGAGTGGCAAGCATCTCTTATTTTCTGCTCCTTTCTCAAATGCTTGATGCTAAAGCAGGTACAAAACAGGAAGGCATATTTTAATCAGGGGGGTATTTTCAAGGCTTGCAACAGAAAGTTACATTGGACTTTTCCAGAAGGCGTTTTTCTTAATAACAGCCCCTCTTTTTCCCACTGTAACCTTTGAAATTTATCCCTAACCAATTCAACTTCACATGCTTCCTTTTTAACAAAGGGAAGAAAGAAGAGAGAAAGTAAAGAAGGAATAAATTGACTGTAATGTGGCAGATGTCTTTCTTGTGCTTATAATTGTGTAAAGAAAGAATATGATGCAGTAAAACTCTGCAGATTTTATTTGGTTTATTAGCTCTGACTGCATCTCAAGCTGTCTGACTGCTCCAATTTTAGACAACACATGACATCATAATTGCTTCTGGCATTTTACAGTAATAGATACTGGTGAGAGTTATACGAGCACCTCCCCTCCCTCCAACTATATGGTTACTTCTTTGGAAAATAGCAACCTCTCATTTGCAGAGCATGCACATTTTGACAAAGGTAGTTTTCCACTATATTGCCTGCAAAGATAGTCTGCCCTATTTAAGTTCGAAGGCAGCTTTCTCCAATCCACCAAACAGGTTCTCAGATTTTCACATTGCACCTACCAGCATATTCAGTGCAATATGCCTGTCCAAAGTCCTGAATAATTAGCAAAAATTAACCAAGACCAGAGCAACAATTAATTTTTTCTCAGAAAATCCAGATCCCTAAGGTGACAGAATGGATCACTTTGCTGTAGTTCTGAAATAGCATTCAGATTCTCAAAATGTATGGAGACATTTACTTTCCTTCTGCATAGATGACCTCCTATATGCTGAAGACCCAGTTAATGAACCAGTGGCAGGGAGATGGCTAAATGAAGTCACCAATGCAGATATGAATTTATGATGACCCAAGCACTGGGTGATAAGGATATTTTCACAAAGACATGGAACTGATACAGACTTTGACTGCCACGCAGCAGATTAGCATTGTTAAACTGCGTCACAGCCCAAACAGTTCCTGGCTTGAATATTTATTATGTTCTTTAATCTTGCTGAGAAAACTAGATTTATGAGAAAAAGAAAGGAGCTACTTTTTCAAGGAGTGATGTGTCCGGAAAGACTTCATAAAGACATTCATTGTTGGAGCTGGCAGGATTGGTAGAATCATTTAAACCTCTCCTTTCCACGTGGGGCTAGAGAACCAGAGATAGTAAGTGACATTGAGGGTCACATAGCTATTCTGTAGTGGTGTTGAGACTGGTTTTCTAGTTTCTGATTTCTGTAGAATTTTCCTCACTGACACAAGCACCCTTGTAGCAGGGCAACAGCCTGTGAACCTACAAACAGTTTCTGCTGATGTGACATAGTGATCCTGAGCTGCTTTATATGTTTTCTCTTATATGTGTCTCTTAGACACCCCTTTGTACTGGCCTCTGGGAGGAATAGCATGAACTTCTCCAGTCCTCTTGCTACCTGAACCACAGCTGGAATGCTGTGACCTGGCCTTCTCTCTGCCTCATCAAATCATCAAAGTGCGTTTATGGCTCCTTCCTTCAAGACCCTCCCCTCATGTATGGCTATAAATAATGTGGGCATAAGTAGTCATATATTACAATGTGAGGCCAGAGACAATTGGAAGCAAACACTCTTCTGGGTCTCCAGAACCTTTTAAATCTCCCGTAGGGCTCTTAACACTTTCTACTTTGAATTATCATCTTATATCTGATATAATACTGCTCTTTACTCTATTGCATATGGCCAAGATTGGTATTATTACCTCAATTTTAGAGATAAATAAGAATTTAAGAGACTTATCCAAGATAAATGAAAAATAACTAGCTGACTGGCTGGCTTACTAGTGTTGAAATCGAGATATCTAGTTCCTCATCTAGTCTTACTTCCAGCTTTACATTTCTTTACGATGTCTGGCACATAAACAATGATTAATACATTTGTTTTGAATAAATGAGGCAGAAGTTAACTCCCAAATGCTTCCATTTTGATAGTCAGAGTTACCTTAATCTCAGAATGTCCTGGAAATAATTTATCATCTTCCCTTACACAACTGTTTGCAAACTTTTGTTCCTTATTTTACAAGGAGACACCCTGCTTATCTATCTACTCAAAGCAAAAATCTGTAAGTCACCCATAGTCCAGGGAATCCTCCCAAGCATGGCTAATTCTTTCCTCTGTATCTTGGTTTCCATCCTCTCTCCCTGCTACTGCTATCCTAGATCAGGTTCTCATCATCTTGGACCCACTCACGCAGAAATCTTCTTAGAGGACTCTCTTCCGCAGGATTCACCTCTCCTCTGCTGGTTCCTAAAAGATCTGCCAGTTCTAATTCATGAATCTGGCTATGGTACTCTCCTCCACCATGTCTTTCCCTTTCAAGGGTCAGAATCTGAAGCTATTTATATGGCATGTCATACATTTTATGAACTGGCCACCATTTCCTTTTATAGAGTTGTCTCTTGCCAATCTGGACTTCTCACTCTAAACTCTAGCACTATTGAATGGTTGTCATGGGTCACACAAGCTCTTTTATTCTTCTAAGTCCTCATAGGTGCCGTTCCCTAGAATGCCCCCTTGTTTGACAGAGTTGAATTTACAAAAATGTTATTTTGAAGACATGTAGCCATTTCTTCTACCATTAATGTCCATGTTCTTTTCACGATGTCAAAGTGGCATTTTAAAAGTAGCTTCAAGATTTTTCTCGCAGGCCAATGAGATACCATATATACTCACTAAGACAGTTAAAATTTAAAAGACTGACTATGTGAGCTGTTGGGGAGGATATAGAGGAAGTAGAACTGTCATACAATGCTGGTGGAAATGTAAAGTGGTACATTTCCTTTGATGCTTACTTTAAAAGTTAAGCATATATCAATACCTACTGTATGACTCAGCCCTTAAAGTCTTTATTATTTACCTAAGAGAAACAAAAACATATGTCCATATCAAGGCTTGTTACCAATGTTCATAATGGTTTTTATTTGTTATAGTTCCAAACTGAGACCATTGAAATGTCTATCAGCAGGTGGTGGATAAATACATTGAGGTATATCCACATGATAGAGGATTGCTCTGTAATAAAAAGGAATAGACTGTAGATATACTTTACATTATAAAAGAATATAAAAATAATTACATGAATGATAGAAGCCGGAAAAAGCCCAGTAAATACTTTGTGCTTCCATTTACATAAAAATCTAGGAATTACAACCTAACACATTGTGACAGAAAACTGATAAGTTGATACCTGGGGAAGAGGATGTCACAAGGAGAGGATGGGGAAGAAAAGGAGGAATGGATTAAAATAGGCCATAAGGAAGTTGTTGGAGATGATGCATTTGTGTAGGTATGTTTTAACAGGTGTTTACATGTGGAGAAACATTACATTGATACATTTTAGATATGTATAGTTTACTGTATGCTTATTAACTGCAATAAAACTGTTGCAAAAATTAAGTTCTAAAATCTAAAAATAATGAATTTTCAATTGTGAGAATTTCAGGCATTTTGGTTAGTGAACTTCATGTCTGGAAATGAGGAAAGAAGTGGAGCATCTTGCTGAAAAGGATGAAGAAATATCAAATTGTTTTTTTCTGGGATTTTCTAGGGTAGAAAATCACTAGGGTAGGTGAAATGCTTTAACAAATGTATCCAGAACACCAGTGGCTTAGGACCGTGGAAACTTGTTTCCTATTCTTTGCAAGTCCTTGGCTGGCAGTGTTTTACATGATAATTCAGGGACATTTATCCTTCCACCTGATGGCTCCATCATCCCTCAAGACTTCAGGGTCTTCTCTTGTATCTTGTCAGCAGGCAGAGGATGTGCAGGTAGACGGTGGCCCTGGAGGGGTTACATGGCCTGAGGCTAGAAGGGAAGGACCTCACTTTTACCCTTATACCCATACATCCCATTGGCCAGAACCCACCCTCAAGACCACACTTGTCACCGACAGGTCCAATTGCCTGTCCAGGAGAAAAGAGAAATGCCTTCCAGTCTCTATCACACTCCTTACTACTACCCTCACCTCTACATTTCTTAAGTACCCATTACCACCATTTGACAAATACACTCATTCATTATTTAATAAATATGTTCCATGCACTTCCCAAGTGAGCATAGACTGCAGACCTGGCCCCTGTCCTCATTTTATTTACAGTATCACAAAGGGATATGGTACACATGAGGAGAAAATAATATCAGATATATATTTAAGTGATTCATTTTAATTGAAGTATGTGCTACAAGAAGAGTGATCAGGCAGAGTATCCATGGCCTCTGTATAAACAAGATGAACGTTTCACTCATCCAGCTCTTTTTTATTGAACACAAGTGTGGGCCGCTGAGCCGTCATGGTACAAAACACCCAGTCTCATAAGTTCTAGTCATCTCTGCACTTGCGGAGTTTACAATGAACTGCGGAAATAAAACACCTTCACAAGGAGCTCTAATAAAAGGTCTTTTAGAAGTGTTATAAGAATTTGGAGTGGTGACAACTAGTTACCCAAAAGTTACCTTTCTTCTGGTGAGAAAATATACTTCCCAGATGTGATGGTTAATTTTATGTGTCAGCTTAACTGAGCTAAGCGGTGTGGAGATAGCTGGGAGAACATTATTTCTGATTGTGTCTGAGAGGGTGTTTCCAAAAGATATTAACATTTGAATAGGTAGACTGAGGAAAGAAAATTGCCCTCATCAATGCAAGTGGGCATCATCCAATTCACCTGGTCTTGAAAAGAACAAAAAAGCAGAGGAGGTGTGACTGTTCTCCTTTTGCTGGAGCAGAAACACCATTTTCTACTGTTGTAGAGTATAGAACATCATGCCCTGGTTCTCAGGACTTTGAACTTGAACTGAATTATACTGCTGGCTTACCTGGTCCTCCAGTTTGCAAATGGAAGATTATGGAATTGTTTAACCTGCATAATTGGATGAGACAGTTCCCATAATAAATTTCCCCCTTTTCTCTCTCTCTTATTGATTCTATTTCTCTGGAGAACCCTAACTAGTACACCATCATTCCGTGCAGTTAGGTGTGGCCATGAGGTAAATTTTATGAGTAAAACGTGAGCAAAAATGGCATATTCAATTTTTATCTCTCTTGCTTAAAAGAACATCCTAGACCCTGAATTCATGCTATTTCTGCTTCCTCTGAGCTCTTTTATGTGACTCAGCTTCAACTATGTGGATAAGGATAATAGCCCCCAAGATGGAAGAACCAAAGGACAAAAGGAGTCTGGGTTTGTAAATGATGGGGCTCACCTGGACTGTTCATTTCAAGAATCTTATATTGGCAATCCATACACTTTCATCTTATCCAAGCCACAATGTTTCTGGGTGTTTCATTACAAGAGCTCAGTTTCCACTCCTAAGTCATTCTGAGAAATACAAGAAAAAGAAAGATCCTTTCCTGCTGCAGTGATCAGGGGATGCTTTATGGTGAAGGGGACATTTAGGTTCAACATTTTTTCATGGGTCAAGGAAAGGGGACTTCAACAGAGGAATGAACCTAAGTAAAGGCATGGGGCTAAGAAAACATCAATTAACCAGAGACTCACATCATCATACACAGCTAGAGACAAATTCATCCTCTTCCTCCCACCATGCAGGATGTAGAGGTCTCTAATTTTAGAAGTGCCTTTTCTGTTCTCTCTAGTCTAAAGATGTTTAATAACCTGTAGGGTTGGCAACATGCTTAAAATTATTTTTAGACTTTTTGGTGAAATTTGCCATTATAATTAATCTTTTTTAAAAATAATATTACTCATAACTCCTGAAGTATCACTGCAGTGAAATGAGGATAATTGAGATAATTGGCTCTATGACTCAGCTTCAAGTCTTCAGATGGGCTGTATAATCTGGGTCATTTAGAATTCCGAGCATTAATCTCTCCATCATCTACTTGTACTCAGTTTTGTGGGTCAATGAGTATAGCTTACACTTGTTTTAAAGATATTTTCTTTGAGACGCAGACATAGATAACAGGCTTGTGGACAGAGCAGGGGAAGGAGAGGGTGGAACAAAATTAGAGAGCAGCACTGAAACAGACATTACCACATGTAGTAAAATAGATAGCTAGTGGGAAGTTGCTGTATAACACAGGGAGCCCAACCTGGTTCTGCTCTGTGACAATCTAGAGGTGAGAGATGGGGTGAGGAGTAGGGGGATATTCAAGAGGGAGGGGACATGTGATTCACGTTGATATATGACAGAAACCAACAGAACTTTGTAAAGCAATTAGCCTCGTATTAAAAAAAGAGAGATTTTCTTTGCTCCAAGCTGAATTGCATCTCCCGTCCAAATTCATATGTTGAAGCCCTACCTCCATTACCTCAGAATGTGACTGTATTTGAAGATGGGGTGTTTCAAGAGGTGATTAAGTTAAAAAGAAGTCTTGGGTGCTGCCCTGCCTAATCAGATGTGGCTGGTGTCCTTAAAAGAAGAGGAAATTTGGACGCAAAAGGAGACAACAGGGATGCATGTGTATAGGAGAAAAACCACATGAGAACATGATGAGATGGAGGCTATCCAGCCAAGGAGGGAGGCCTTGGACGATACCTTCCAACACTCTGCTCTTGGACTTGCCAAGCTCCAGATCTGTGAGAAAATAAATTTCTGATGTTTAAGCCACCCTTCAACCTGGAAAGCATTTAATTAGTTGCAACTCTATACATGGACATCACCAGATGGTCAACACCGAAGTCAGATTGATTATATTCTTTGCAGCCAAAGATGGAGAAGCTCTCTACAGTCAACAAAAACAAGACCAGGAGCTGACTGTGGCTCAGATCATGAACTCCTTATTACCAAATTCAGACTCAAATTGAAGAAAGTAGGAAAAACCCCACTAGACCATTAAGGTATGACCTAAATCAAATCCCTTATGATTACACAGTGGAAGTGAGAAATAGATTTAAGGGTCTAGATCTGATAGATAGAGTGCCTGATGAATTATGGAATGAGGTTCATGACATTGTACATGAGACAGGGATCAAGACCATCCCCATGGAAAAGAAATGCAAAAAAGCAAAATGGCTGTCTGGGGTGGCCTTACTGTGAAAAGAAGAGAGGTGAAAAGCAAAGGAGAAAAGAAAAGATATAAGCATCTGAATACAGAGTTCCAAAGAATAGCAAGAAGAGATAAGAAAGCTTTCTTCAGGGATCAGTGCAAAGAAATAGAGGAAAAGAACAGAATGGGAAAGACTAGAGATCTCTTCAAGAAAATTAGAGATACCAAGGGAACATTTCATGCAAAGATGGGCTCGATAAAGGACAGAAATGGTCTGGACCTAACAGAAGCAGAGGATATTAAGAAGAGGTGGCAAGAATACACAGAAGAACTGTACAAAAAAGATCTTCATGACCCAGATAATCATGATGGTGTGATGACTCATCTAGAGCCAGACATCCTGGAATGTGAAGTCAAGTGGGCCTTAGAAAGCATCACTACGAACAAAGCTAGTGGAGGTGATGGAATTCCAGTTGAGCTGTTTCAAATCCTGAAAGATGATGCTGTGAAAGTGCTGCACTCAATATGCCAGCAAGTTTGGAAAACTCAGCAGTGGCTACAGGACTGGAAAAGGTCAGTTTTCATTCCAATTCCAAAGAAAGGCAATGCCAAAGAATCCTCAAACTGCCGCACAATTGGACTCATCTCACATTCTAGTAAAGTAATGCTCAAAATTCTCCAAGCCAGGCTTCAGCAATATGTGAACCGTGAACTCCCTGATGTTCAAGCTGGTTTTAGAAAAGGCAGAGGATCCAGAGATCAAATTGCCATCCACTGGCTCATGGAAAAAGCAAGAGAGTTCCAGAACAACATCTATTTCTGCTTTATTGACTATGTCAAAGCCTTTGACTGTGTGGATAACAATAAACTGTGGAAAATTCTGAAAGAGATGGGAATACCAGACCACCTGACCTGCCTCTTGAGAAACCTGTATACAGGTTAGGAAGCAACAGTTAGAACTGGACATGGAACAATAGACTGGTTCCAAATAGGAAAGGAGTGCATCAAGGCTGTATATTGTCCCCCTGCTTATTTAACTTATATGCAGAGTACATCATGATAAATGCTGGACTGGAAGAAGCACAGGCTGGAATCAAGATTGCTGGGAGAAATATCAATAACCTCAGATATGCAGATGACTCCACCGTTATGGCAGAAAGTGAAGAGGAGCTAAAAAGCCTCTTGATGAAAGTGAAAGAGGAGAGTGAAAAAGTTGGTTTAAAGCTCAACATTCAGAAAATGAAGATCATGGCATCTGGTCTCATCATTTCATGGAAAATAGATGGGGAAACAGTGGAAATAGTGTCAGACTTTATTTTTTTGGGCTCCAAAATTACTGCAGATGGTGATTGCAGCCATGAAATTAAAAGATGCTTACTCCTTGGAAGAAAAGTTATGACCAACCTAGATGGCATATTCAAAAACAGAGACATTACTTTGCCGACTAGTCCATCTAGTCAAGCCTATGGTTTTTCCAGTAGTCATGTATGGATGTGAGTTGGACTGTGAAGAAGGCTGAGCACAGAAGAATTGATGCTTTTGAACTGTGGTGTTGGAGAAGACTCTTGAGAGTCCCTTGGACTGCAAGGAGATCCAACCAGTCCATTCTGAAGGAGATCAGCCCTGGGATTTCTTTGGAAGGAATGATGCTAAAGCTGAAACTCCAGTACTTTGGCCACCTCATGACTCATTGGAAAAGACTCTGATGCTGGGAGGGATTGAGGGCAGGAGGAGAAGGGGACAACAGAGGATGAGATGGCTGGATGGCATCACCGACTTGATGGACGTGAGTCTGAGTGAACTCCAGGAGTTGGTGGTGGACAGGGAGGCCTGGCGTGCTGCGATTCATGGGGTCTCAAAGAGTTGGACACGACTGAGTGACTGAACTGAACTGAATCCAATAACACAAAGCCCTAAATTGACTAAAATTCCTTTTTAAAAATTTTGTTCTGGGAAAAGAAAGAAACCAGGTGAAATAGTTGATTTTTATTTACCCTGTTATTAATGGTAATAACCACTAATAATTAGTTCATATGGTGAACTACTATTTAATGAGCACCTATTTGTGTAACATATTCTGCTGGGGGCTGTGAGGTATGCAAAGATAAAGCAAATGCTTAGTTTGTTCTCAAGCCATTCAGTTTAATAGCTAAAAGAGGACCTAAGTTTAATATAGATAATATGAGCAATGAGAAGGATATAAATATTTTTCCAAATTGCAGGAAATCTGCAATTTAGGGGAAAAAAATTTTTTTTTCCAGTCAACGCAGATCACAGTCTCAGTGGATTTTGGATTCTGTCTCCTACTGTTGATACAATGAAACTAATGTTAAGAAGGTGATCCCTAACTTACTACAGTAAGATTCACTTATGGTTTCCTGGACTGATGTAGGAAAGGTTTGTGAGCAAAGAAATGAAACAAGATATTTTATTCTTGCACTACCCAGAATCACATCAGCAAGATCTTCTGTTCCCATTAGCTACGGGCTTCCCTGATCTTACCCAAAGGCTAACAACACACTTTTTAGTGCCTTCAAAAATTTTGTGTTTTAGGAATTTTGAAAAGGAAGTTGCAAAAGCTCTTACTGTTTGACTACACAGGATGTCAAAAACAGAGAAAAAGAGAAGTGATAAATTAAAAGGATAGTTTTCTCTTGATTACTGTAATAATTGTAATAAACAGAGACAATATTATCATCCCACTTTACAGACTGAGAAACTGAGGCACAGAAAAATCAAGTGCCGTGCCCTATATCACACAACTAATAAGTTTTGGGGACAGGATTTTAGCTAATTCCAGCAGTATGCAGAGAAAGTATGCTTCACCCTGCATTATACTCCTAACAATAGTGCAAAAGTGAGCAAAGCAAAGCGGCAATAGGTGAGAAAATGCAATGACAATAAGCACATGAAAGGATATTCATTCTCTTTCTAGTAATCAAAGAAACTTTATAAAAAATATACCAATGTTATCTGTGAGTGTCATACAACATTTGTAGTTATTGTTCAACTCTTGTTAAAGCAGGAAAGTAGCCATAGGAAATATATAAAAAATGAATGTAGCTGAGTGCCAGTAAAACTTTATTTACAGAAATAGGTGACAGGCCAAATTTGGCCAGTGGGCTATAGTTTGCTGACCACTGCATTGTGATATTCTAAGGAACATGATAAAATTACAAAAGGAACAGATAACAGACAAGAAGAAATATCCCAGATATGACATTAAGGAAAAAAATACAAGCTTCAAGGTAAAATGTCTGGTAGAATACAGTTGTTATAAAGAACTGTAGAGAAAAATGCATAGGTATATGTTGAAATGTGTATTTCAACATGGAGGTTGGAATAGGGGCATAGTGCGCTGATGCAAAATGTGGGCTGTGGAGACAGACTGGGTTTTGGCCTGCTTCTACTGTAATGTGTGTGACCTCGGGCAAGTTACTTGCCCTTGCTAAGTCTCCTTCCATGTAAAACGGGGACAGTAATACACCTCCTCTGTTGTTATGAGAAAATACGAGAGCTTGCACAGGGTCAGCACCCTACGAGCATGTCGGCACAAGGAGCAGTTATACTATGGCTTATCTACTTGCCCTCTCATTCCCATTGGTTCTTTGACTGCTCATGTGCTCTTTGGGTCTGTGACCATCCTCCTACTTTCTGTTCCCACTGATAACATGCCTCTCTTTTCCCTAGGGTTGTGTGCTATCCTCTTCTTTTGCTGCCTCAGCACCTTCTCTGTTCTTAGCTCTGGCTACTCCTGTCCCAGCTGAGTCTCTTACTAGTTCATCTCTCATAGAAAATCAACACCTTTGGTGAATATTTCCTGCTGCCCTGGTACTTGAAACAAGGATCACCACCCTCAAAACGCATCCCTCACTGCTGACCCTGAAATCCCCTGACTCTAGGCAGAATCTGGGCACTGGGATGCTCCTCTTTACAGTGAACGTTGGCCATACACCATCTCCAAGCCCCACCTCCCCTCATATACTTTTTGACCTCATTTTTCTTTTTTTTCCTTCACAGGAGTGTTTATCCTGATGTCCAAGGATCTAACCAACTTCCCTAAATTCTATTCCTGTTTCTCCCTAAAGTTCTGCAAGGGAACTCTTAGTAAACTGTCCTAACATGCTAGAATTGAGGGCAGCATATAGACCACTAGCATTTCTCCACTCTGTCTGAAGTACTCAGAACTTTGCTACAAGCTGCACTTAGAATTTTCTTTGAATTGTGATTGTAGGGTAGGAATGAAGAAGTAATCCTTGAAAACCAATGCATTCTTTTTCTTCAATTTTAATATTTTTACTAGTGTCAACAGGCTTTGTTATCAGTTAGAGATGACTGGGGTCTAGGGTTCAGGGAAACATCTCCAGATAACCGTCATAAGATGCCAATGCCTTCTGCCATCTCACCTGCCTCAGGTGGCCTTCCCTTCATGTGGGATGTATTGCAAAATTCATGTGTGTCTGGCTTCATCAACATTTACTACTTTCTACTATTTCATCAGAAAACATATGGTTAAAGCTTGTACTTGCACCTTCTAACCTCTCTGAAGAAGTCTGGCTTTTCTTTTGTTGAACAGAAGGCTTCCCCAAGGGGGAATAATGATACTTGATCCCCACAGGAATGCACATCCAAAGATCACAGAAAAGACTGCAGAAGAGCAAGACACTGAAAATTCAGGCTTTGCCCAAGGAAAAAGCAAGCTTAATAACTAAAATCCTAAACATATTTTGTTTATTACTCATTGCACTATATAGCTCTTTATTTTTTCTCAACTCTTCACCCTCATTCTTCCTACTGAAAGTGTTAGGCCTTGGAATTTGGGTATTTTGTTTGACTTATTAATATTTTTTTAAATGTAATTTGGGAAAATTACATAACCTTTCTGAACTTTAGTTTATTTATTTATTTTTTAATAGTTTTATCTTTTTTTTTAATTTTTATTTTTACTTTATTTTACTTTACAATACTGTATTGTTTTGCCATACATTGACATGAATCCACCACGGGTGTACATGCGTTCCCAATGGAATAACTGTAGCTACATCCTAAGGAAGTTATAAATAATTGACACTTACTGAGTTCCCACATGCACCATGTATGTATACAGTAGTGGACTTCCTTTATCCTGATACATGGCATCCATTTTCTTTCCCTCTGATAGGATTCCGTTTCCTGTGGGAGATTTAACTCTCCCTAGGTCTGTGGCCTCTTAGTGGGGGTGTCAACTCAGGGGTCTCCTTTCTCAACCTTGGAGTTGATGGGATTCCTTTTGCCAGATCTTTCTTTACTTCACTCAATATACCTAAAGGAAAGTTGTTCATTTAGTCGCTAAGTCATGTCCAATTCTTTTGCAACCCCATGGACTATAGCTCACCAGGCTCCACTGTCCTTGGGATTTCCCAGGAAAGAATACTAGAGAGTGTTGCTATTTCCTTCTCCACAGGCTATTCCTGACCCAGGGATTGAACCCACATCTCCTGCATTGGCA
>SJYQ01001239.1:409604-478107 GCA_006410935.1 Redunca redunca
ATAAATTTATACAAATATTGTTCATTTGTTGAAACTTGGACTTTTGGGGGGCATGTTCTCCGCTCTGGAATTTCACTGTATTTCTAAGGAACGTTAGAAAATTTGGGTACTCAAGCTATATTGAGCAAGGTCTATTAGAAACAAGCCACAGAGTTTGGATTCAAATCCTTTTTTGGTGGCTTAGTGTGGCCCAGACCTTGAAATAGCCATTACCACATCTTAAACACCCCCTGACACCTTTGCTCTGTAATAAGCAAGAACAGTCATGGAGCCCTCCTAGTCATCCCTGGAAGAGCATATATAAGAGCAGTCAGGGGAATGGCTGCAAGCTAATTATGTAACGGAAATTTCACAAGGTAGCAGGGACTGGTAAAAATCTAACAGCACGGCAACCGTTTCAATAAACTCTGTTATTAAGTTTATCTGGACTTCTGTGTATCTCAAGAGGCCAGTTTGATTTCTTTTCAGGCATATTTTCATCCAAGCAAATTCAGTTTTTGATTTATTCATATTTGCTTGTCTACTGATATATAATAAAACCCCAGCCTCCCTGGGCGCTGAATGTGCATGGAAACACTTTTCAATGGGATAAATTCCAAGGGGGAAGTTGAACAGTGTCTGTTCTTTTCCTTTTCTTCTTTAGGTGTTTTGTACTGTTACTTATATTTTCTTTAATTTTTTTTAATCCAACCCTAATATAGCATGGATTCCATGCTCCCTGTGGGTAATTGTGTTGAATTAAATCTGACCTTTTCTGAATGGTCATTTTAGAGATTTGGAAATGATGAAAGATCAACACTTGATTAGTATAATCAGCATCATGCTCTCCAACTTGTTGCAAGGCTATTTTCCTTTGCAGTAAAGTGGTGTGGACTTGGAGGACTGAAGGATAGCCTGGCTTTCTGACTGTTCTGCTCGGTCAATATGTCAATAATTGGGGAGGGGAGGGACATGTTCTGTCTAACTTAACCCCTGGTCTTTGCATACACTCACTTTTCAGTTGAATGCCTGATCATGCTGGGGCTGGCTTTCACATGCATCTCTTATTAAGGCTGTGACTGACTATCTTTTAAAATAATGAGGCTAGTCTGCATGAAATGCTCTGTGGAAGGAATAGGTTTCTTCCATGCTCAATAACACTTGGGTTTGGGCTCTGGCATTCTGATAAAGTTCTGCTTTCAGAATTTCCCTGCAGCCTGGCCTACCATAACTGCCCATGGTCTTCTCTGATAGGAGTTTTTTCTTTATTGGATGGGTATCCTCCAAAGTGGTTTCAAGGGTCCTTCTGGAGTGTCTACTGGCAGAATGGGAACATACATTTGTCCTCAAAGCACACTCCTTTGGGGATGATTTATTCTACAGAATAAATTGCCCAGAGGAACTTGGGAAAGGGACTTGAGACGGTTGTATTTATTCTCCATATAAAGAATAAGTAAAATTCCCTGATAATGATCAGTGTACTGAAAACACATCTTAAACCAAAATAACACTACTGTTGCAGAGCTCTAAAGAAATGTTTACAGTCTTTCTTTATGTGAGCAACTGCAAACATAGATTTTGTTAGGTTTCTCAAATGTTAACATATTACTCTGAGTTTTAGGTGCAGCTATAAGTATCACCCCCCAGAGAAGCCCAATAAGGTTCAAAGGGGATGATAACTACATTTATGACATAGGGAATTTAAAATATATTTAAGGCATTTAGCATAATAATCACACAATGAATGCTAATATTTATACTATTGCTATTATTTTCTTGAAAGAGAAACTATTTGTAGAAATGCAGGTGAATTCATTGGTGTTTTATATTTGACTTTTAGACATCAAAATACATATTTTCATAATTTATTGATTCATGAAGCCCTAAATATTAAGTGATTTGACCAAAGCCAATGTGGCAATTTCAAAAATCATGTAAATTCTTTGACTTTCCTCTCATCAAGAAGTATAAACTACTTCCTTTCTCCTTGAATATGGATAGGATTTAGTGGCTTGCTTCTGAACACTACACATCGAGGAATGCAGGGACTGACTACCCAGGTCATAAAAGGCAACCCACCCAGCTCTCTAATGCTCCCTCTTGGAATCTAGCTGCCATGCCTCAAGAAAGTGCAGGCTACCCACAGGTATTTTGGGCAGCGTTGGCTGTTGAAGTCCCAGCTGATCACTGGTGTCAAGAACCTGACTGAGGAGTGAGGAAAGCTTGGCATGACTCCAGCCCCAAGGCACTTCAGACCCCAACTTCATGGAAAATCCTGAACAACACCCACCTCCAAGACCTAAAACGTCCAAGCCTGTGAGAGGAAATACTGATAACTGATCACTGTTGTGTACGGCATTGAGTTTGATGTGGTTTTTATTTCACAATAGCTAACCAAGACACTCAGTTCCTTTGACTTTTGTCCTTGTTTTGATTGCTTCCTTAAAATAATTTCCTGTCTTTCATTTGGTTTAAATTATAATTTACAAAATGCCCTTATTTTAGGCATGCTGAGGGTCTTAGACTATTTTTAGAAAATAAGATAGATGGGAAGGATATCAGGGCTTATTTATTTGAACTTATTCATTATGCAGATTAATAAATTAAACCTCAGAGAATTCATTATTTAGGACCATTGTAAGTGGTGAGACACAATGCTTACTTAGAACTTGTTAAGTGCCTAAATGCTGCATTGTAGATGGCCATGATAACAGTCATAAGCAATGGCATTCCACCAAGTTGTTCCCACATGCAATTGACTGACAGTGCAGAGCTGGTTATTATCAGGTTCACTTGATCAAATAATTTGGGCTTCCATTTGATTTTGGAAGGCCTGAATTATGCGTGAGGAATGAATTTATTTTCTGGCATCCAGTTCATTTTGTGCTTTGTCGACAGAATCAAAATACTCACTTAAAAGCATACAGAAGTGCATATGCATACGATTATTCATTTGTATACTTTCACATTAGAGTTTGAAAGCATTTCCCCCTTTTCTCTTGGAAGCTATTGGAAGAAATGGATTAGAAAATTGAAAACTAGAAAAGACAGAATCAAGGTGTGTGAAAATCAGGGTGTTTGCTGAAGAAATCAGTCTTCTGTGGTTGGGTGAGGGAATGCATCTTGCTACCATCGACAGCACAGTGGTCTCATAGAATCCTGGGGGAAGATTGCAAGAAGGTGGTGGGAAATTTCTATTTTTTGCTTTTGCCCACTCTGCATTTATCAGCCTGAGGGATAGAAAGTTAATCTCAATTTACCTAGTTGGTTTTTTTTTTTTTCCTGCTGCTCCCAGTACTTTTTAGAGGCTGCTGCTCCTCCAGTTCCCTGAGGCTGAGTGGAGGAGGAGGCCTTGAGAGGCCCAGGTGCCACCACAGAGAGCACTTGATACATTAAACATTGAGCCAGTTCTTCTCTGCTGAATGCCAGCAGTCTGGGTGCAATTTCGTTGGTACCCAAACATGCCTTTCATAATGACACATTCTTAAATTTCTAAACCTTTTACACCTTTAAGATTGAGTGAATTATTACAGGTTTTAAAATATCTTTTGCTCTGATTTTGGCCAGCAGATTGATTAATTGATTTGTGATTTTCATAAATGTATGCAGTTTCCCACCAGCTGTTAGATAGGAAGTGTTGCCCTGGAAAGAGAGCACACTATAATTTTTGGATTTGTCTCAGATTATCCAAGCATAGTTAAGATGGCCAAGGAGAGAGGGCCTGAGGATGTTTTTCTTCTTTATTTTCTTGGTCAATGGCCCAGGATATAGTAGATGTATCTCTGATTACACAAAGAGAGTAAAGTTAGCTATCTTTGACATGGTCCTATGGTTCAGGGATGTGAGTCATATGAAAAAAAAGCCACGTTGGTGTGAAGAGACTTAACTAAGTTCAATCCCAGTTCTATCACCTATGAGACAATAGTATGTCACTTAATTTACCGGAACCTCAGGCTCCTCATCTCTACAATGGGAATAATACTAATAACTTTATCAATTAAATGATATGCAATTCAGCAGCTATCAATTGAACACTTAGAATTTATTTTTCTTTTTGTTTGGATTGCTTCGTGATAATGTAATCTAGGCCAAATTTGAATTGAGTGCTGATAATCAAGCTGAGAAAGAGACAATAGGATCATTTCATTTTAATTTTATATATAAAATAAAGCTTCAAGTTTAAGAAATTTTAACTCTATTGAAAACAGATATTTTATCTGTCTGAATCTCCTGTATTAAAAGCTCTGTTTGAAAAGGTTCTTTAATTGTATCACCTCCCCTCTCCTCACTCAGACACAATTTCCAGGGAGAAGCAGTACTTTATCCCATTCTGTATAAATTAGTTTCAGATCAACTTAAAGCAAATCCTCCTGACAGTGGTATTACTTTCATAGCAGATGATGAAAGCATAGTACTACAGTTATTCTACATTTTTTTTTCGAAGAAATGACTCCTGCTGAGTTTCATTATTGCAAATATTACACTTCATCACAGGAATGTGTCCAAAGCCCAGTGGCTGAAGGGTGAATGCACCGTTACTTGTACAGGATGAAGCACGATAATTGTTAGGATGGGTGAAGGAATAATAAATATCTCTGTTTTCCTTTTTTGTACACAAGATTGCAATTCGGTGCCCTACCAAAATGCAATCCAATTAAATGTATGGGTGTGAACTGACAAGGCCTGATCAATTGCATTCTAGAAGGAAGACTGAAGTTTCTTATTTCTTCTAGGTTACATTAATGATCCAGGGTTGAAGCACTGTTGTATACATTCTAAGAATACAGAACAATGGAGTTGCAGCTGAGGTGAAAATCTCCTGTTGTTAAGATTACCCTTAGAAACCCTTAGGAAGGCAGCTCACTGGATGTGACATTTGTGTCAGGAAATCCACTGAAGGCTGTTTCTCCTCCAGTGTTAGAGCAGATGGAGCTTCTTTTCTTGGCATTACTTTTACTTTTATTTTTTTGTTGGAGTGTCATTACTTTACAATGTGTGTTAGTTTCTGCTGTACAACAAAGTGAATCAGCTATATGTATACATATATGCCCTCCCTCTTGGACCTCCCTCCCACCCCACCGGCTCTCCCACCCATTTAGATCATCACAGAGCTCTGATATATGACCCAGCAATCTCACTAGTGGGCACATATCCTGAGAAAATCATAATTGAAAAAGACACATGTATCCCAGTGTTCATTGTAGCACTATGTACAATAACTAGGACTGGAAGCAAGGCTTCCCAGGTGGCTCAGTGGTAAAGAGTCTGCTTGCCAATATAGGAGTTGCAGGAAACATGGGCTCAATCCCTGGGTCTGGAAGATCCCCAGGAGTAGGAAATGGCAACCCCCTCCAGTATTCTTGCCTGGAGAATCCCATGGACAGAGGAACCTAGCAGGTTATAGTCCTTGGGGCTGCAAATAGTTAGACATGACTAAGCACACACCCGCCTGGAAGCAACCTAAATGAGCATGAACAGATGAGTGGATAAAGAAGATGTGGTGCATATACACAATGGACTATTACTCAGCCATAAAAAGGAACAAAACTGGGTCATTAGTAGAGCAGACGGATCTTGCTTTGGTTGGGCACTAGGGGAAGACGTTAGCTTGCCTTTGAGGCAGGCTATGTGAGAAGCAGCCCCCTTTCTGCTCTCCATTCACACCTTGGTGAGGCGAGCACTTCCACTGGGGAGGCTCATGAGTCTGCTGTGCGGTGGCTGTGTCACTGTCCTGCCATTGTCATTCCCGGGTGTAGTAATGGGGAGTAGGATTTTGGTTGAGATTAACTGCATTCCTCATGTGGTTATTTCCTTATCTCCCTGTCTCTCTGACTTCTCTCTTTTTTTAACTTAAGAGCATATCTTTAAAGTTTATAAAAATTATGTCTGTATGTGTACAGGGGAGGGAGGAGAGGGTAGGATGTATATAAAGAGTAACATGGAAATGTACATTACCATATGTAAAAGAGATAGTCAATGGGACTTTGCTGTATGACTCAGGGAACTCAAACTGGGGCTGTTTAACAACCTAGTGGGTGGGATGTGGAGGCAGGTGGGTGGGAGGTTCAAGAAGGAGGGAACATAGGTACACTTATGACCGATTCATGTTGATGTTTGGCAGAAACCAACACAATTCTGTAAAACAGTTATCCTGAAATTAAAAATAAATAAATTTAATTACAAAAAAATTAAACACGCATATAATAGAACTCCCCTGATTATGCACTGAACTCTGTCATTATTTTTAAGCTCCTTTGTTTTCAGACTCAGGATTTATTAGCATTTCTGATTGACATCCTCTTTTATCCCTAGAGCTTAGAGTCTCAGAAGGCTGATAGAGGTTTGCTGAATGGCTGACGTACGGTCTAGGCTCTCCGAGACATTGATCCTTACCAGTGTCTGCTCAGCTCCACAGGGTACCATGAAGCTTTCTTAGATGGTGTGGAACTGTTTCTTTTGTTCAAAAATGTTCAGTCCTTTTCCCCTGTCATAGCAAATAATTTATTTAATACAGTCAGTTACAGTCAGGCACACACACAAAAATCATTTGTGCTTCATCAAGGCAGAGAAAAATTCTCTATTTTTTAAAAAAAATAGTGCCACCTAAAAGGAGTTACATCTTTTGGTTTGCAAACTGGATATTTGGTTGAACCAAATATCCACCAAAGTTGAACCTGGGAACCCTGAAGTTTTGAGGTAGCATGGAGCAGTGGAAAGAGCCCAGGACTTGTACCCAATTGAATGTGATTTATAGGCCAAACTGATACTTACTATAAGCCAGATTTTGTTAGATGAGATTTTCATACATTAGCTCATCCTTAATCTTCCCCCAGATCCTATGATATAAGACTATTATCTTTATCTCTATTTTAAAGTTGTGGAAACAGAGGCAGAGATATTAACATGCTTCAGGCCTCTCAGCTAGGAAGTAGCAGAATTGGGATTTGAACCTCTGTAAGGGCTTCAAGAAGCACACGCTGGAATCAAGATTGTAGGGAGAAATATCAATAGCCTCAGATATGCAGATGACACCATCCTTATGGCAGAAAGTGAAGAAGAATTAAAAAAGCCTCTTGATGAAAGTGAAAAAGGAGAGTGAAAAAGTTGGCTTAAAACTCAACATTCAGAAAATGAAGATCATGGCATCCAGTCCTATCACTTCATGGGAAATAGATGGGGAAACAGTGGAAACAGTGTCAGACTTTATTTTTGGGGGCTCCAAAATCACTGCAGATGGTGATTGCAGCCATGAAATTAAAAGATGCTTATTCCTTGGAAGGAAATTT
This sequence comes from Redunca redunca, assembly GCA_006410935.1. Classification (NCBI taxonomy): domain Eukaryota; kingdom Metazoa; phylum Chordata; class Mammalia; order Artiodactyla; family Bovidae; genus Redunca; species Redunca redunca. The sequence continues at coordinate 416,870 of SJYQ01001239.1, forward strand.
ATGACCAACCTAGATAGCATATTCAAAAGCAGAGACATTACTTTGCCGACTAAGGTCCGTCTAGTCAGGGCTATGGTTTTTCCAGTGGTCATGTATGGATGCTAGAGTTGGACTGTCAAGAAAGCTGAGTGCCAACGAATTGATGCTTTTGAACTGTGGTGTTGAAGACTGTTGAGAGTCCCTTGGACTGCAAGGAGATTCAAGCAGTCCATTCTAAAGGAGATAAGTCCTGGATGTTCATTGGAAGGACTGATGATAAAGCTGAAACTCCAATACTTTGGCCATCTCATGCGAAGAGTTGACTCACTGGAAAAGTCTCTGATGCTAGGAGGGATTGGGGGCGGGAGGAGAAGGAGACAACAGAGGATGAGATGGCTGGATGGCATCACTGACTTGATGGACATGAGTCTGGGTGAACTCCGGGAGTTGGTGATGGACAGGGGGGCCTGGCGTGCTGCAACTCATGGGGTCGCAAGGAATCGGACATAACTGAGTGACTGAACTGAACTGAACTGAAGGGCTTCCCACCTGATGCAAAGAGCCGACTCATTGGAAAAGACCCTGATGTTGGGAAAGATTGGAAACAGGAGGAGAAGGGGATGACAGAGAATGAGATGGTTGGATGGCATCATCAACTCAATGGATATGAGTTTAAGCAAACTCTGGGAGATGGTAAAGGACAGGGAAGCCTGGTGTGTTGCAGTCCATGGGGTCACAAAGAGTCAGACACGACTGAGTGACTGAACAACAGCAACAACATAGGACTTCCCAGGTGGTGTTAGTGGTAAAGAACCCGCCTGCCAATGAAGGAAACGTGAGAGACTCAGGTTCAATTTCTGGGTCGAAAAGAACCGCTAGAGGAGGGCATGACTACCCATTCCAGTATTCTTGCCTGGAGAGTGTCATGGGCAGTGGAGCCTGGAGGGCTACACTTCACAGGGTTGCAAAGAGTCGGACACGACAGAAGCACTTAGCGTGCATGCATGCAATCTGATCCAGTTCTTACATATTAAACGGCTGCTTCTCTGTTTCCCCCTCACTGTTTCATCTAATCCTCATGGTAACTCTCCAATGCAACTGCTGTCATCCACAGATAAAAGATAAAATTACAAAATCAGCTCAGATTTACCTGCTCATATGGGAAAGATTCAAGGCTTGGGTCCAGACATCTCCAAACAGTGATAATTGTCAAAATACTGTTTCAAAGAGGGACCCGAGCTGAAGCTGTGGCTTTGCCTCATACAAGCCCCATGACCTCCTGGCCATCACTTATTCTTCTGAAGCCTCAGTTTCTTTATCTCTAAAGTGGTGATGATGATCAGCTCTGCTCATCTCATGGGTGTGAGGAGAGAAGCATGTGAAATGATACAATAGTGAAAACTTGTTTCTTACTGGTGTCCTTGGCAGTGAGTAAGGGAATCTGTTTGGGTCATTCTCCTCTTTGATTTTCCCATCGGTGCTATAGCCTGCTTCAATCTGGAAGAGCCCTTTTCTAAACATGGGAGTTACTTCCCAGGAGGGACTTGGGTGGTGAAGTATGTGGATCTGCATCATTAATCTATGTGGTAGAGAAGTTTCTAATTTTCTTGACTTTGCTTGGGAGTCCAGGCTCAGCAGGACCTGGAAGATAAAAAGAAGCTACCTAAAATATTAACAGCTTTTTTTTTTTTTTGTAAAAATGACAAAATATTTCAAGGGAGAAAAATGTCTCCTAAAACAGCACATTATGGAAGTTCCTCTCGATGAAGAAGGTTTACTCTCATGACACGTTATAACTTTGTAATCTGAGCTATTAGAAAACAGAAGGCCCAAGGACCCATATATAACATCTTATAAGGATGATGTTATTTTAAAACCTCATAAAACTATTGACAGCTGTTCTTCAAAATTTTAAATATGATTCTGGGAGTCTCAAGGCGGATGCAAGTGAGGGCAAGAGTTGGACTCAATTTTAGGAATGGGATTTGTGAATGATAATCCAGTATCAATGAAGGCGATGGTACCAGCTGGGTGGTAGGTTGATTTGTAGAGTAGATGAGGAGGTAGCTGGGTCCAGATTCTAGAAAAGATATTTAAAGTGGCACTTAAGTTCATTTGCTCTCAAGAGCTCCTGGGACAGTGTGTCGCCAGCTAAGTTGCTTCAGTCCTGTCCAACTCTTTGTGACCCTATGGACTGTAGCCCGCCAGCCTCCCCTGTCCATGGGATTCTCCAGGCAAGAATACTGGAGTGGGTTGCTATGCCCTCCTCCAAGGGATCTTCCCAAGCCAGGGATCGAACCCACGTCCCTTATGTCTCCTGCATTGACAGGCAGGTTCTTTACCACTAGCGCCACTTGGGAAGCCCTGGGACCATCTTCACACTAAATTCCTACATTAGTTATCTACTGCTGTTACCTATTGTGTTGGTTTTGCCTGTGCGCATTCATGTGACTGCATTGAGATGGCTGGAGCTCTTTTTCTATGTGATTCTTCATCCTCAAGGAGGCTATACTGAGTCATGGTGGGGGCAGCATTACAAGAGAACAAGTCCAAACATATAAGCTCTTTTCAAGTCTCTATTTCTGTTATGTTTGCAGGTGTCTCATGGGCCAAAGGAATTCACATAGTCATGTCCGAGTCTGCAAGCCCATGGACTGTAGCCCACCTCTGTCCATGGAATTTTCCAGGCAAGAATATTGGAATGGGTGGCCATTCCCTTCTCCAGGGGATCTTCCTGACCTAAGGATCAAACCGGCATCTCTTACATCTCTGCACTGAGGCAGATTCTTTACCACTGAGCCACCTGGGAAGCCCTTCTGATATATCCAAATGAGACGCTGCCAGTGACATTCTGCCCTTCTTTAGAAAAACAAAGCAAGATAAAGTGAAGCAAAATACAAAGGGTAGGAGGGGCTCATAGCAGTCATGGGTCCATGACTCCAGCCTGGCCCACCATGTTAGGGCCCCTTATTCCAAATAAAGGAGTGTTGCTTGCTGAGGATCTAATTCTGCCAACCCCCCACCCCACCCCCAGCTGCTTCCTAATCCATTGTTCTCTGCAGCTTCTGTCTCTACCCTCTGATCTTTCTTTTTCTAAAAGAAATGGCCTGTATTTGCAGCTAGGTAGCTTTCTCCACCCACTGGTTACTGGTAGAGCCCAAGACTCTATTCATTTTGAACTGTCTACACCCCTGTTAGTCCAAGCTGATGCATTTTTACATTTGGTCACTCAGTGGGAATTCTATGAGTCTGACTAGGTTCACCCCATGCCCCTAAACTCATACACATACTTCTTTTTGAGACAGACCTTTATTTTGGACTGAGTGTCAGGATGCTGTGGGACATTGCCTTTAAGATTTTTAGAAATGTTTTATTCTAGTGGAGAGGGTCTAACTAGGCACTCTGCTAAATCCTTCTGAGGTCTTAACAAAAGCTCTTATAGATACACTTCTGATTTGATCTTAACCCTGAGGTCAGGTCTCACTTTTTAATCTTTCACTGACTAATAGTGAAAACGTGAAATAGTTTTGTTTTTCAACTCATTACATCCTGGGTTTTGTTTTTCAACCCATTGCATTACAACCCATTACATCTATATTTCCTTGCAATTCTGCCTGCAAACTGAACAATTCTCTCTGTAAATAATCTCTCTTTTCTTTACACAAGAGAACAAGTTGACACTTTCACCATTCTACCTGGAAGTCCCCTTAGTGAGATCCACATGTCCGTGCCCTATCTTACAAATGAATATAGGCAATAGTATTTCCAGCTGACTTCACTACACACACCATGAGCCACTATCTTCCCTGCCTCCAATGGCAGTTTTTGCTTTGTGGTAAACAAAATAGTGACCCCTTTAAGGGAGCAATGTCTTAATCCTCAAAAACTGTGAACATATTACTTTGAATGACAAAAGGGACTTGGCAGTTGTGATTAAGTAAAGGATCTTGAGATAGGGGAATCTGTCCTGGGTTATTTAGGTGGGCCAAATGTAATATTAAATGTCCAAGGGAAGGACAGAGAGAGGAAGAGAGATGTTGATTTAAGAGTGATACATCAATGGATTTGAAAATGGTTGATGGGACCACAAGCCAAGGATGTAGGCAGCCTCTAGAAGCTGAAAAAAAGTTAATTTTTTTTTTTTAACCTAGATCTCCCAAAAGGAATGCCTACACCTTGATTTAAGCTAAGACTCATTTTAGACTTCTGACTCTTAGAACTGTAAGATCATGAGTTTGTGTTGTTTTAAGGCACAAAGTATTTGGTAGTTTGGTATAATAGGTGACTGGATGGTTCAGTCTTTCTGAGTTGAAAGATTTCTAGCAACTGGACTCAGAGAAACAAAAGTAGTGTTGCCTTTTCTTTTTATCTTCTTTGTTTTTTTTTCTTTTTTTTTTCCGCCCAAGTAGCCAGTTGGAGATTCCAAATTTTTACTAGAATGCCAGTCAGTGTACATTCAGTATTTTATTAAAGCTTCTATTGGTTTTTGGTTGGATATTTTAAGCTTTTTCTACATATCTTGCTCTCTATTCTTCTTTTCCATTAAAAAAATGTAAAAATTTGAAGAGGATGCTGTTTGTTAATGCAGACTGGCAGAGAAAGAATTAAGATCCACGTATGTTAGCATAGCTAAAATTTGTGTTATCTTAGCCATGAAATTTTAATAAATCAGTGAACAAATGAAACTGGTGTGATAGAGCCATGACCTGCAAATCTTTTGTCTGTCAGTTTCATGCTTGTGTGATTATTAATGATGGCTATTAATGCATTCGTGTGGAAAGGCTAATCCATAGCAGAGAAGTAGCAGCTCTCGCCTAGGTTCCAACTCTGGGGCTTGTAGACTATAAACCAATCATCACACTGGAAGACTGAGTGTTTACTGGGGACAAGCATTTGGGACACACTCGCCTGTATGCTTTGCTCACTGACCAGAACAACCCAGGCAAGAGTCACAGCCATTCTGAAAACTTTAATGGTTTGACAAATGAGCAATTTATAATCAGCTGCACAAGAGTTCCTAATTTAATTTCTTATTCTAACTACTGTGAGAGTTCAGGGTATCAATGTGTCTTGGGAACATTAAAGTGAAAATGAGAATTATAAGTAGAATTTCAGTCCTTTCTGAGAATAGAGAAAAATGCCTATTATTCATGAATCTAAGATTACTCTTTTATTAATTGATAAAGATGTATTTCTTCAGTGTTCCAAAGAGTGTGTGTGTGGCCAGCCAGCAGCTCTTCTCTGCACTGGCAATGCTTGGTCAGAGGAATCGGATTACTGGGCTATGGGCAGGGATGGGGCAGGAAGTAGTGTGGAACTAGTGATTGCTTAACAACTGGTTCTGGGGGTGGGAGAGCTCTGATTAGTAGCATTTGCCAATTTTCATGATGAAAACTCCCACTACGACCAAGGGATGTGTCCCATTGGTGCCCATCAGCTGCCACAATGTGGCACTATCAGTTGCATCTCTGCAGAGATTTCAGGGGCAGAAGCCAGAGAGAAAGTGTTTCTATCTGGGGCTCTTCTAAACACTTGCATTTGAATTTTCAAACATTGTTGAAACAGTAAGGTTGATCAGTTTAAGTATTCCTCTTCCTTTCCTTTGTGTTTCTTTCTTTCTTTTTTTTTTTTTCTGAAGGAAAAATAAATTAAAACTCCACTGATAACGTGAAGGGCAATGCCATTTTTATCCTCCTAAATATGTCTTTCATTAAAGACCATTGAGACCAAGTTTTGAGCGCCTTCAAATGTGGAATGCTTAACAAAGCCAACACACCAAACAACAAATCTATCTAGGTGATTGAAACCCTTGCTGGATATTTTTTTTTTTTAACTGAACTGTGGTTCCAGCTTTATTTTTCAGACATGTTATATGAGAGATTAAAGGATTTTTTTTCAGTGATTCGTTTAAGTCAATTATGAATAAGTTGACATCCCTGGGAAGACTGAATATTTTATGATGTGTACCAATGCCACTGCTGACTGGAGACAGTTATATTCACCTGCTCCAATTCACTCGTTCCCCAGTGCAGCCTCCCAACTCCATCCATCTTAGAGCTGCTATGCCTAAACATGATTATAAAACCAGTCAAAGGACTTCCCCAGTGGTCCAGTGGGACTCTGAGCTCCCATGTAAGGAGTCCAGGTTTGATTCCTAGTCAGGGAATTATATCTCACATGCTGCAACTAAGACCCAGTGCAGCAAAAAAAAAAAAAAAAAAAAAGAGTTTTTTAAATTGAAAAATGTAAAACCATTCAAAACAGACTGAGAATAAAAGAACCATGTAGTATGATCTCATTGTTCTGAGTCCCTTAAGGTGGATGCTGAAACTGTCAGTTCTGACTTAGATTCTTTATAAGTTGGGTTGGAGTTTACCTTATCAGGTGTCAAGGCTGTGCTTAGTAGGGTTGAATCAGCTGATGTCTGAGAAGCACGTGCTGTGTGTGTTCCCCAAGAAGTAACTGTTCAATTATAATTCAAGGATGTGGTGGTGTTAGAACTTCTAAGGCAGCCTAAAATGACCCAGCACCTGTCAGTTCTTTGGATGGAGTGTGTAGTGCTGTGTTTTCCTTCATCCCAGGAAACAGCTGTAGCCTACATCACCTATCATAATCCAGGCACTGAAACTGGGGACAGGGGAGGGGTGATTAAGCCACATGGCCATCAGGATGTTCAGAATGATGTGCAGTAACATGTGTTCAAGAAAGCTTTTTTTAGTTGTTTATAATAGTTAAAAAATTGTAAACAATATAAATGTCCTCAGTCAGGAAACTAAAAAATTAAATTATGGTTGAGTGCAAGTGAGCTCAGTCACTCAGTTGTGCCTGATTCTGTTCGACCCTATGGACTGTAGCCCGCCAGGTTCCTCTGTTCATAGGATTCTCCAGGCAAGAATCCTGGAGTAGGTCTCCATGCTCTCCTTCAGGAGGATCTTCCCAATCCAGGGATCAAACCCATGTCTCCTGCATCTCCTGCATTGTAGGCGGATCCTTTACTGTTGAGCTGCCAGGAAAGACCCATGGCTGAGTAATACAACAAAATCATATGCAACCACTAAAAATATTAGCATGAATATATATTTATGTATTAGGGTTCTCCAGAGATGCAAACTTGTGTCTCTGGAAAGCCAGTGGTGCAATTCCAGTCCCAGTTTGAAAACCAAGAATTGGGGGAACTGATGGTACAGGAAATGGATGTTGCAGCTCAAACAGTTAATCAGAGAGAGTGAATTTTGGGACTGAATGATGCCCGCCCACCCTGGGGAGGACAATCTGCTTTAATTTACTAGCTCAAATACTAATCTCATCTGGAAATGCACCCCCAGACATACTTAAAAATAATAGTTAGACAAATATCTCAGAATCCATGGCTTGATCAAATTGACACATAAAAGTAATTATCATAATTTACTAGCCCCAAACGAATGAGTGATGTATAATTAAGTAAATACTTACAGTATATCTCATTTATGTAAAAGATGTATATATATGTGTGTGTGTACTAAGTCTCATTGGTAGCGTTCTAGTCTTTGCAACCCCATGGACCATAATCCATCAGGCTCCTCTGTCTATGGGATTCTCCAGGCAAGAATACTGGAGTGGGTAGTTGTGCCCTCCTCCAGGGGATCTTCCAGACCCAGGGAATGAATCCAGGTCTCTTATGTCTCCTGCACTGGCACCACTAACACCACGTGGGAAGCCCATGTATACTTATATATCATTCAAATGACTGGAAGGATTAAGGAATTTGGGGAGTATGATTTTTTTTCTATTTTGTCTTTCTACATTTGCGCATTGAACAGACACCATGTAATAATGAAATAATGCAAAAGCTTAAAAATAAGGAAAAGAAAGTTGTTATAAATGCTCAGAAGATCTCAGCGAGATCTCCATGAGGCTCTGGCCACACCCTCGCTTTCCTAGATTAGTCCACCCTCCCTTCCCCCCATTCTTCTGTCTCCCCTCTCCCCTACCCCAATCCTCCCTTAAAAGGAATGCAGTGCTAACTGCATGCGGCAGACTGAACGGTTTTGCTGCCTACACCTACCGATTCTCCCCGGGACCATATTGTGAAGATGGAGACCAGGACACCAGAGTTTTCTCATGAAAGTCAGGAACCGTTTAAAAAGTGTCCAGCAGGGGAAAACGTCACTGCTGGAATCTAGTGGGTGGGGTGCAGGTGACAGGCCACCCTGGTCAGCACCAACACAGACTCAGACGCTCAGACCTTCGTCTCACTTTCCCTTCTCTTCTCTCTCTTCTGCTCCAGGCGTGCGGAGCCTGGGGAAATCCTGAACGAGCTCATCAGGATGCAGCTGCTGGGCGGCTCAATCCTACTTAATGTCTATGTCAGCACATCCCTCGCCTCTTTTAAGTCTCAATCCGAGAGCTGTGTTTTTAGATTTCTGAAATGGAACTGCGTCTCAAGAGGAGGATTAGCCAATTGGCGAAAGAACAAAGAATCAATTTAGTTTCAGATAGTTCCTTTAATGGTGGTGCTTTGCATCCACAGTAACTTGCCAAAGCGCTGTGTGCTTTTGTCCAGAATCCTCAGGGAGCCCAGAGTGGGCTTGTTTTTCCACTGTGAGGCAGGGAAGGGTTGCAGTGGACCCCTGCTTTCTGTTCCATGAGAAGCTGAGTCAGAAAAGGATAAAACTTTTAAACTATCTGAAATGTGATGGCAACTGCTTAGGGTGTTTCTTGGGTGTTTTATCTTCAATAAAAAGAAGAAAGAAAATTATCAAAACCTATAGGGAGAGGACAGTTAAAGAATTTATAGCCTTGCCTATATGCCAACTAATTGATTACAAGAAATGATCTAACAAGGTCCCCTGGCACTGAAATATATCCTTAGCAACATAAAGATTCACAACTGATGCTTTAAAGTAAAAAGTCTGTTATTGCACAGTTAACCAAATAATTAGGACATGTATCACATTTGAAGCAGAAACTGGATTTGGGCAACACTAGCTAATAATTGAAGTCAGGAGTAATGCCAAACTTTGAGTTATATGAAGAAAGCACTGACTGATTCTTTAATGTTGCCACAAGAAATTCCATCCCTTGCCCAGGAGTAAATGATGCATGTGATTCGAGCACTTTTGTTGATTTGTTTTGCTCTCTAACAGTTTAAAATGTAAAGCAATAGACATGTTGGAAAAAATGAAAAAATACATATACTATATAATTTTCTGAACAGCTACTAAATGCCAAGGGCTTCCCTAAGGCTCAGTGGTAAAGAATCTGCCTGCTAATGCAGGAGTGCAGATTTAATCCCTGGGTCAGGAAGATCTCCAGGAGAAGGAAATGGCAACCCATCCAGTATTCCTGCCTAGGAAATCCCATGGACAGAGGAGACTGGCATGCTACAGTCCATGGGGTGGCAAAGAGTCAGACATGACTTGGCAGCTAAGGAACAACAGCAACTAAATGCTAAACGCCAGATATCGATTGCTACTGCTAAGTCACTTCAGTCGTGTCCGACTCTGTGCGACCCAGCCCACCAGGCTCCCCCATCCCTGGGATTCTCCAGGCAAGAACACTGGAGTGGGTTGCCATTTCCTTCTCCAAGGCATGAAAGAGAAAAGTGAAAGTGAAGTCGCTCAGTCGTGTCCGACTCTTAGCGACCCCATGGACTGCAGCCCACCAGGCTCCTCCATCCATGGGATTTTCCAGGCAAGAGTACTGGAGTGGGGTGCCAGTGCCTTCTCTGAGATATCGATTACTTCTTTTCAATATAATAACTGTGAAATGTAGACGTGACTATTACTGCCATTTATCAGGTTCAGAAACCAAGGCCAGTGAGTTCCATCTTCCCCAGGACCTTCCAGCTAGGAAGTGATTGAGTCAAATTTTTAACTTTCCAGCTTTAAAGGTGCCTGGCTTCTGATAGGCCACATGACTTTCCATATATGTCAACAGCACCCACATATAAAGAGAGTTGAATTTTAGAAAACATAGAGGTAAGAGTGAAATGATCCAGAAAGGATTTGTTCAGCAAGCAAATGTGAGGTGAATCAAGTATGTAGGTATTAGGATAATGGAGTATATAAGTATACTATTTAGTATATCAGTGTATATTTTGTTGCTGCTGCTACTGCTAAGTTGCTTCAGTCATGTCCAACTCTGTGCGACCCCATAGATGGCAGCCCACCAGGCTCCCCCATCCCTGGGATTCTCCAGGCAAGAACACTGGAGTGGGTTGCCATTTCCTTCTCCAATGCATGAAAGTGAAAAGTGAAAGTGAAGTCGCTCAGTTGTGTCCGACTCTTCTCGACCCCACAGACTGCAGCCCTCCAGGCTCCTCCATCCATGGGATTTTCCAGGCAAGAGTACTGGAGCGGGGTGCCATTGCCTTCCCTGAGTATATACTCTGAACGCTTCCAAATGATAAAGCATCATTCCACCTATTTAGAAATGAGAAAGGTAAGGTTAGATAATAGACAGAAATGTCAGGGTGAGAACCAAGACATGAGTTCTTTGGAGACTGGGTCTTGCCAGAGCCCAGCATGAGCCTCCCCGGCAGGGACTCGAGTGAGTGTGTGCTAAGTCACCCAGTCGTGTCTGACTCTTTGAGATACCATGGACTGTAGCCTGCCAGGTTCCTCTGTCCTTGGGATTCTCCAGGCAAGAATACTAGAGACGGTTACCATTTCTTTCTCCAGGGGATCTTCCTGACCCAGGGATTGAATCCTCATCTTTTATATCTCCTGCGCTGGCAGGTACATTCTTACCACCAATGCCACCTGGGAAGCCTTGCAGTTACTTGTACTTAGTCCCTCAGTCATGCCTGATTCTTTGCTATTCCATGGACTGTAGCCTACCAGGTTCCTCTGTCCATGGGATTCTCCAGGCAAGAATATGGGAGTGGGTCACCATGCCCTCCTCAAGGGAATGTTCCTGACACAGGGATCAAACCCAGGTCTCTTGCACTGCAGGAGGATTCTTTACCCTCTGAGCCACCAGGTAAGTCCTTGGTGTTCCATAATTATTTTCCAAATGAGCAAGCAGAGTACTTCAGGACATAGATGTTGAGAACTTAGACTGAGGCTGAAATTACCAGGACATAGAAGCCAGTTTTTCCAGTTCTGAGTAGTCCTCATATAGACTGATAATACCGAGTTCTGCTTAATTTAGAAAACAATCCAACCCAGGACATTGTAGTGTAGGAGTTCTTTAGCAAACTTTCATGGATGGGCTTGGTTGGGGAAGGAAATTCTATATCGGGAAGGGTCAATCATAGTGTTTACGCATGATACAATTTTTAAAGTGTACGTACATTTTTTATCCTTTTAAGAATACTGAATGTTATTTCATTTTATTTTTGGGATAGCTTTTTTTGTCTCTTCTTTTTATTCTGGTAAGCTATATATACATAACATAACATTTGCTATTTTAATCATTTTATCCCACAAATATTGGCTACGTTCTTTGTGTTGTACAACAATGCATCCTTATAGTCTATTTCACACCCAGAAGTTTGTACTCCCATTCCTCACCCCAGTATTTCCCTCCCTCCTTTCCTATTGGTAGCCACTAGTTTGTGTCTATGAGTCTGCTTCTTTTTTGTTATATTCACTTGTTTGCTGCATTTTTGTAGATTCTGCATGTAAGTGATAGCAGAGTGTATGAACGTTTTAATGAGGAAATATAGCCCATAGCTTTTATCAGATTCTGAAGGAGGACTCCACATTATTATAAAAAATAATGATGATAATAAGATGAAGTAATGGGAAAAAAAGATCCAGAGACTAGCTTTTCCAGTCTACTCATTTTCTTCTCTCCATCCTCAAAAATACCAAAGTTATTTCTGACTGCATTCCACTCTTAATGCTGTCCTCTTTCCTTAAATGCTATCACTCTGACATTTTGTTCAAGTAACTCCGCATATCCTTTGGAGTCCAGAACTTTGATCACATCTTTCCTGATTACTTTAGGTCCCATGGATTTAATTTCTTCCTGTTCTGAATTCCTATAGAACTCATGGTGTATCCTACACAATTTCTCAATGAATTATATATCCTCTATCCTTGTTGTTTCATAAAGCGGACTTTTGCATGCTAATAGATTAAGAGATTCTCAGGCATAGGGACCACGTAGGCTAGTGGCTCAGAGCGCACATGTGACTGAGTCTTTTTCCCTTACCATGTGCCTTTAAGCAAGTTATTAAACACCCTTATCTCTTGGTTTTCTCTTCTGTAGAATGAAGATAATAACAGAAACTTCACTATTCAGTTGCTGAAAGGATAATGAGGTAATGCATAAAAGATGCTTATTATGGTCTCAGTAAAACAATATATTGATTTTAACTATTACAGCATATTTATTATTGCCTTCTATTTTTATTTTCTACTGCAGGGGCTTCTCTGCTCTCACTCTTGAATCACAAGACACTGGGAAAGTCTGTTTAGCCTCAGTTTCCTCATCTTTGAAACATGTAATAATACTTGTGGGCTTCTCAGGTGATGCAATGGTAAAAGAGATGCAAGAGACATGAGTTTGATCCCTGGGTCGGGAAGATCCCCTGAAGGAGGAAATGGCAACCTGCTCCAGTATTCTTGTCTGGAAAATCCCATGGATAAAGGAGCCTGGCAGGCTATAGTCCATGGGGTCTCAAAGAGTCAGACATGACTGAGTGACTGGGCACGCATGCAATAATATTTTTAAATAGGTTTCTGGTAGTGTTCAAGCAAGATAATGAATGTTGTATTGCTTTGGAACCTTAATCTCACAACAACCTCAGCCAGGTCAGAATCCTTCCCTAGATTTTCAAACTGAAGTATTAATCCCAGTTGTGAATTGTAAAGCATCTGAGATAAGAACTTCCAGGAGCAAAGCCACCAAACTTTCTTACTGGAGTTTGGAGAAAACACAGCTGATACCCAGAAAGAAACTGATCTGGGAGAGGGAAAGAGGGTTGGATGCGGTGAGCCCCTGAGTCCCCTCAGCCTGGGTTCTTTCCCCACGTTTGTGCTTTACCTGAGTAAAGACCTCAGTGCCCTCCACTGACCTCTACACTCTGCTTTTCCAAGAAAGCTAGTTAGAGCCAGGTACCACTCTGGGTTTCTGGAGTAGCCTTTGATGAACAGCAGGGGCAAGAACAAAGCTATCAATTCAATAAGAGAAAGGATGGCAGTGTGAATTTCTCTCCAAGTTTTGTTTCCGGTCAAAAGAGAATTGGAGAAAATCTTGGCAACTCTAGAGAGAAGGCAGGCAGCATCTCTGCCACTGTCCAGACTGAGTGGTGGAGGGACCAGCACCCTTCTCTCCACTGAATTTGAGGTACACATACTCCCCTTGACTATGGAGCCCCTAGAAGTTTGGGAGAAGCTCTCCAGTGCAGTGAAAGCTTGCTCCAGCAGACTTGAGTCCTTTCAGATGGTGACAGCAGCCCTGACCCTTTCAGTCTGGTGAAAAAAAGGCACTAAAGTTTTGGGGGTGAAGAAAAACTGAGGCTTCATCAGTTATGCTGTGCGGACTCTTATTAAGACATATTTGGTTCTGTGGCCACAGAAAGGTGACATACTTCCCAGAAACTAGGGATTAGATTCCCTTTCCAGCAGGAAATAAATGTTACCTAAATGCCTATAGTCAGAGCTTTTGCACACATGTGTACTGCACATACGTATATGAGGTACCTGATGTACATATATGGTTTCAATATATCACTGTGTCCTGGGAGCTACAGAGATGTATAAGACTTGGTCCTGGACACCTTTTCCCTCTCTCTATGCTAATGATCATTTCATAAATCTAAGGTTGTAGGGATCACAACAAAACCTGCATTTTATGTATTTTTCAGAATAGAAATTTACCCTCTTGGAGGCAGGGTCTCAGGAGTCTTCATTTTTATACAACTGATTTTCAAGTAAGTGATTATGAAAGTAATAAACGTTTGTGTCAGAGAACCTGAAAAAAATGTAGAAAAGGCCAGGGAGAAAATGAAAATCACCCACCAGGAGACCTTTTTGGGAGGAAAAGGATCCTTTGGCTATTTCAATATAAACTCCTTTGCATTCAGTTCAATTGGAAAGGCATTCATTGTGCCCTAAAGACCTCTGTGCTGTGTGTTGATGGGAATGCATATTGGAGTAGCACTCAGCCCTCTGCCAGGACCTGGTGATGGAGGAAGGGCTCTAGCGATGGTCCTCATTGTCCTTCTGTGAAACTCGCGCTACCTCGAGTTTGACTGTTAAAATGACGCTCCAGCCTAATCACACTTGTCACATTTGCCAGGCCACTGAGGGCTTTGCTGAAGAACAGAAGCGTTTCAAACTCCAATAACAGGCTAGATAAAATGTAAAGCAGCCTTTTATCTTTTTTATCTAACATTAGCCTCCAAATGACAAAGTTCAGGTGAAACAAGCCGGCACTGCGGTGAACAGCTAACGGCGAAGGTGTACTAACTTGCCTTTTCATTTGGATGACTTGGGGGAGGAGACCGTTGCTGGAAAGATCTGATGCAGATTGGGGCAGACGATTAACCGGCTGGGTGTCTCCCACGGGTGGGTTGAAATCACCCTTACCAAATTGCCTGAGACAGGTTGTACAAAAGCTATCAGCTGCTACTAGCTTTTGACTTGCCACCAGTTTCTTCTAGTCATTCTTTATTATTGTCTTCCTGCATAAATGCTTCTGTAAGATGACTGCATTTATTCTTTGGGTAACACATGCTTGGGAGGAACTTACATTTTCAGGGAACAATTTAGGGTAAGAGAAGGCAGTGGGGGTTGGTGGTGGCAATGCAGAGGCTACAAATGAGTTTGACAATTATGGGTGTACACAGGCAACTTTGTTTCCAAATGACTCTAGGAAGCTATGGAGCATCTGTGCCTTCCGGAGGTGGTTTTAGTGCCTCTGTAGAAGGATCTCTGCTCATAGGTGACAGTGCTGTAGGTGAGACAGATGCAGTGCAAATATCTCCATGTGTACCCGCCACCCCCACTATATACCTTACATCAAGCTTGAGCAGAGCAGTCGGGGGGGAGGGGGTGGTAAAACAACATAATAAAACAAAAGAAATTGCACACAGTAACAAAATACACAAAAACACATATGATTCCTTTTGTTCTATTTTCCTGGACACCTTCAACAAAAACAACTATTGATTTTGAGTTGTCTGAAGTACACTCTGTAAAAAATTACCCTCAGTCCGTGGCTTTCTTTTTACTACACTCCATTAATGAGGGAAAATAGGAGGATAGCAGAGAAATACGCAACCAAGAGAGTTGTATGGAATCTTACGGTTAATTGCAGCCTCCATAGAGAGGATTAGTGAGTAACTGGGATTGTGTTTTAAATTATAATCTGAAAATAAATTCCCATCAGTTAGGAAGAAATAAGCATGTCCTTGTAAATTGTCCACAGCTGCTCAGGTGCTGATTATCTTTCTTTTCTGCCGGTATTTTGGGGAAATAAGCAAGGAAAAGAAATAAACTCCCCCTGTTTGAAAAGCTTCCTTTCATCCAAGCCCCTGTGTCTACTGCCCAAGGTGGTAAGGAAGTACTGTGCTGGTGACAAGAATCCAATTTTTCTGTTCTAATTCCTGGAGCATCACTCATTGTGAAATTCTTATCCTGCACTATCAAAAACTAGGATGCACCCAGGTAGAAGGGTGTATGTCAAAGGAGCCAAGCTTGGAAATATGTGGGCTTAGGGGGAGAGACAAAGAAACCAAGAACTGTGAAAGACACATCACAACCTCAATATAGTCCAAAGTCCATGACCCCAAAGAAAGCTGGGAGAGATGCATCTTTCTCCTCTAAGGATGCAGGAGACTTCATGGCTGCCCATGTTCCTTTAGGTGGCTGGAGTAAGTATGATCCGGTTCAGGGGTTGTGTGACTTCAGTTCTAAGGGCTTCACTCTTGGAACTCACACCTTATCCTTGCATCCATTGCAGAATTAAATCCTCCTGACTTTTTAAAGAATTCCACGATGAGGAATGAGTGAAGGTCCAGGAATTAGAACAGAAGAAGTGGGTTCTTATTACCAGCATTCTACTTCTTTATCTCTGTGAGCAACCTCTTAACTAACTTCAAAACTTTATTTTATTATGGAACATAGTATCTCCATCATGGGGTGTTGTGAGGATCAAATATGATAATGGGTCATTTAAAAACCTATGAAGAGAAGGGTCTTTTGTGAAATTGAAATAATATTTGTCTATTGTGCTGTGTTGACTCAGTTTGGTATTAGAAAGAATGTAGGTTTCCATTCGAGACAGATCTGCAGTGCAAGGATTTTGGTTTCTAGATTCAGGTTTGAGCACAATTAAAATGGAGGCTGCAATTAACCGTAAGATTCCATACAACTCTCTTGGTTGCGTATTTCTCTGCTATCCTCCTATTTTCCCTCATTAATGGAGTGTAGTAAAAAGAAAGCCACGGACTGAGGGTAATTTTTTACAGAGTGTACTTCAGACAACTCAAAATCAATAGTTGTTTTTGTTGAAGGTGTCCAGGAAAATAGAACAAAAGGAATCATATGTGTTTTGACCTAATGGTAAAACTTTATGCTGCTTCATAAAATACATGGTTGAGTACAAGTGAAAGTGTATTTCATTATAGTTTATCATTGTCTGATGATGGATAATACTGCCACTTCTAAAGCTTGACATTTAGTATATATGTGGTCAAAGGACTGAACTCTCTGCTTCTCTGCTCCTAGTGGCTTAGGATTTATAAGGGCAGCTAGAGGACCTGAGGCTGGGGTTGATGGAGGAAATGACAGACTGTGTGAAGGCAGCTATGGCTCCAGAAGAAAACTTTTAAGGGCTCCAGAAAACAATTTTAATGATAACTTTTTGCTCAAAATGTCCTTGGCATAAAGTGGGTAGTGGTAATACCAGTAATAATAATAATAGCCATAGGTAAAAATCATAATCATAAAATGCACATTTATGACGCACATAGACTATGTCAGGCTTTGAGCTTATCATTTTACATCTATTACCTCATCTGAGCCTCATCTCACAACCTCGAGTTAAGCACCATTATTATTCCCATTTTACTGGTAAGGAAACTGGGTCTGAGAGAGACTAACTTCCTCAAGTTTGCCCAGCTAGTAGGAGTACATTTTGTTTCAGTGAAGTGGCAGAAGCTGAGCAGTCACTCATCAAACCTGTTTTTGCTACTTCTTGGGCACACAGGTTGCATTTCCCAGCTTCTATGCAGATGGTTGTGGCTATGGGCCAAGTTCTAATGGCACGAGAGGGAAGTGATGTGCACAAACCTCATCAGGACTGACCTATGTAGCCTCCCATAATCTATCCTCTAGGCTCTTTTTCTGTGTTGCCTAGGCTTAGAGGACTCTAAACCCAAGGGAATGGCAGAGATATTAGCCCCAAACAGCCTGGGACTCTGACCACGTGGAGGAAAGGTGTCTGCTGTAGAAAAGCACTCGCTTTCTAAATTCAACTTTAAATGAAAACTAAACTTCTATTATGTCCCACTATTGAAGTGTTGGTACTTATTTGTTACAGCAGCTTTTTAGTATTTATTCTTAGTCCCCAGTCAGTATATTCCTGGAAAAGATACCCTATTGAGTAGTATACTGCTCTCTACTTCCATGAATGTTTTCTTAATTTTTTTAGATTTTATTTTCTTTTTTATTATTATTATTTTTGGTTTCACCATGTAGCATGTGATATCTTAAGTTCCCTGACCAGGCATTGAGCCTGCAGCACTTGCAATGGAAGCATGGAGTCTTAACCATTGTACCTCCAGGGAAGTCCCCATGCATTGTTGTAGAAAGAAGTGCACTTAGGAAGAAAAACTAAGTCAACAGATATTCCATGTTTAAAAAGCATGGTGATGGAGAAGTGTATGATGTCTTTGTTAGTTGGAGTTCAACGAGATTTACTATAACATAACTTCAGTCTTGTGTTCTTACTTTTGTTCCGTCTTTCTCTTCTTCCTTCTCTTCCTTTCTACTAAGTGCTTATTGCATTCAAAGAAGAAAATAAATATGCCCTCAAGGAGCTTAGAGTCAAAGGGTGAGTCAAGATAAATAAATCTATAATTATACTAGGATAGCATACTCGTACTATGGGAGCACAGAGAAGAGGTACTGACCTGAGGGGCAAGGAAAGCTTAGAGAAGTGGGGTGAAGTAAAGTCGCTCAGTCGTGTCCGACCTTGCGATCCCGTGGACTGTAGCCTACCAGGCTCCTCTGTCCATGGGATTTTCCAGGCAAGAATACTGGAGTGGGTTGCCATTTCCTTCTCCAGGAGATCTTCCCAATCCAGGGATTGAACCTGGGTCTCCCGAATTGTAGGCAGATGCTTTACTGTCTGAGCCACCAGGGAAGGGGGGTACTGAGCAGAATTTCCTGGGATATGGGACTTCCAGTGTAAATCCTAGCAATTCCCATATAAATCTGGACAAGTTAGTCACCATATATGGAGGTGACGTCATTATATTTCCTCAAAGGAGAAACATGAGTCTGGAGAGAGCATCCTAGACCAAGGGCCAGCACATGTGCTGGAGGAAAACGTGCAGACTGCACTGTGGAAAATGTGGCTGGAGAGTTAGGTGAGAGACAGGTTGTAAAGGACTTTGTAAAACATGTTAAGGAGATGAAGGGCTGAAGGCAACAAGGTTAAGAAGGAAGCCACAGCAGAAGTCCAGTGGAGTCAGGCAGAGAAGAGAGGTCATTTTGAGAAGTATTTAGAAGGCAGAATCTTAAGCACTTGGTTATTGATGAAACAAAAGGATCGAGGGAAAGAGAGAGAGAGCAGATCCAGGATGACCTGCAGGTTTTGGAAGAGTAATTTCCCAGCGCCTAGAAATTTGGCAGAGAACTTGCCTTGCTCCAAGCCCATGTGCTGTTACATGCCTTCAGTCCCACGGTAGGGCCACCCCACCCTCCTTCTCTGGGCAGAGCAGCTCTTCCTTGGAGGGCTCAGCAGGGTGCCTTCTGCACACTTCTTGGCGTGGTAGTGCTAGTGCACAGTAACTACTGAAGTTATTCAGTGAAGGGCTTATAAAACTACCTTAGAAAGGCAGGCAAGTGCTGAGAAAATGAAGAATGTACAAAAAGAAGAACTGGCATTTAACAGCTGATATTCAAGGAAAGAAAATTATTTTGGCTTCGACTTTATCCTCTCAAAAGCTCCACATGGGAAATAATATCTCCAGGACCTCTTCCTTCCAGGTTCCATTGCATTCTCAGTCACCCATAATAGTACCATTTCCACTCATCTCTCAGGAAAGAGGCTCTTTCAGCACTCCCGGTGTCTGTACCCAGGGGGCCTGATTCCATGATCTTCTTCAGGGGCTGGTGGGGGTACCTGAACTGTCCCAGGCTTTAAACTTATCATTTTACACACATGATTTCCTTTGAGCATCACCTCACAGCCTCCTGTCAGGTCATATTCACTGGGAACTGCAGTCAGAAACTAATGTAATACTTTAAGCGGTTACAGATTTTTTCTACTTGATTATAAACTATCTGAGGTCAGGGACTGTATTTATTATCTACTTTCCCATTTGGCATAGGGCCTGGCCAATAGTAGATGCCTCAGGAATATTTGTAGGAGCAGTGGATGGATTGGTTCCTCCAGAGAAAACAAAACAAATGGCAGTAAGAAAATTCAGCCTTGATAGCTAATTGCCTAAAATCAGCTTAAGCACTCTGGGTTGGGGGAAACCAAAGGACTATCTTCCCAAGTTTCCCTATGTTTTTAATATTTGACCAAAGAGCTATTGTAATCTATCATAGTCTCTGCTTAGATAAAATAGCATATTTGTACAAAAAATGTGGTTGTGAGGTCTCAGTGCAGAAAGGACCAAAAAAAAAAAAAAAATTCCATGTGAAGAAAATGGAATAGAAATTGCTGAAATTTATGTGTCTCACTAGATGACTAAGATCTAGAGTCTGGGTTATTGGGCTGCTATTAATTTCTTGTGGTGGTGCCAGAGGCTCTGTCTTGATTCACTGTTGTATGTTCTAGCTGAGTTTGGGACAGGAATGTCAACCTGTGGCATGACTACCATTACTTAATTAAAATTTATGGAGCACTATAGTATTTATGGAAATATGACAAAAGGGAATCAGAGAAACAAGAAAAAAATAGGTGTGGATACTGACCTTGATGAATATACATTTTAGCTGAGATTTTAAAGAAGTCAATACATTTATTTAAATAGTTATCTCTCTTCATTTTGCTTTTATTTTGAAATAAACTTTAATGGGCAATTTCCTATGTCATTAAATCATGTTGATTAAAGATCAACTTTTAAGCATACCAAATATTGATGAAGAGATTGAAATATGGAACAAATTGGCAACATCAAAAATATGTTAGAGCAGATGCTAGAACCTCTTTTGTTCAAATGTAAATTTTTCTTCAAGTCCAGGCATAGGAAATCATGACTAGTGTTAAAAGTAATGGACAGTCTTCTGGAGCCTGGTAAAATGTTTGTAATCAAGAAATATTTATTACTCTCATGCCTGTTGAATTGCTAGTAGTTTCTTGCACAGACTTAGAAGTAAAAACAAAAAAATCTATTTTTATCAATTTCAGATGCTTTGTGACTTAAAAATGAGCACACTTTAGTTTTCATAGCGATTTCAGGATATACCTTGTTTTGAAATATAAAAGCATAACAATAATAATAAAAATGACTCTCTATTATCAGATCTGAAAAGCAGAATCAATAAATCAACCAAAGAGTAAATCATTATAACTTTTGCCAATTGTGCATTCTTCACCTAGGTATAGGCATTGTGAGTGGGAGTAATTTCATTTCTTTGCACGCATGCTAAGTCACTTCAGTTGTGTCCAACTGTTTGTTACTCCATGGACTAGAGCCTGCTAGGCTCCTCTGTCCATGGAATTCTCCAGGCAAGAATACTGGAGTGGGTTGCCATGCCCTTCTCCAGGGGATCTTCCCAACACAGGGAATGAACCTGCATCTCTTATGTTTCCTGCACTGGCAGGCAGTTTCTTTACCACTGAGCCAGCTGGGAAGCCCTGATTTCTTTAACTAAATGCAAATACAACATTAGTAATATCTTTTAAAGATGAAAATTAATCAGTAAGACAATTTTCAAACCAGAAATTTCTTTAAATGTTGTTCATTGCAAAGGTATAAGCTATTTGATTTGAGTTCAGTTCAGAATGACTAGGAAAATAAGGGGATCAAAAGAGAAAATCAACAACAGAAAATGCTGCAGGTGAATTAATTCATATTATTTTGGTTTAATAGGGAATTTGCAGCCCTTGAAATGAAAATATTTTCCCTGCACAGGAAAATGGTAATAGAGTCATACCCTAGTTGCTAGCAGTTACTGGGATAGTACCATTCCCCACATCCTAATTATCCCAAACTTGGTTTCTTTCTCTCCAGAGAAAGGTAGGCCATGAAGAAGTGGAAATGTGGTCTGCGTAAAATTAGTTACCTTTTATGCCTTTGAAAAAACTCTTTAGGTCTTGGAGATTCGCACAAAGTATGCAGTTAGACTAAGGCATAACATGGACCAAGAGATTACAAGATGGAGGCTAAAGTCGTGAGAGTAACTGGAAACTCAGATTTTCACATCAGAAGGGGAGATGATGGCTCAAAAAGTAGAGAGCATTTAACTCCTACTGTAGCATCAGCAAGACACTGTGGGGCTTTTTAATTTACAGGGGTCATGGTCTACTATATGTGTAGGGTCCATATTACATTATGTCATATTCCTTTATGGTTCTGTGCCACTTTCCACATCCTAATGACTGTTTTCATAACCACCCTCTTCCTTCCTCTCCAGCATAAAAGCCTTATGAGATCCCAGCCTCTCATTTTGCCTTTCTATAAATCCAACCTTATGGTTGCTAGAGGTGGTCTTTTTAAAAATGTAGACTTGAACATACCACAACCCTACACAATATGCTTCAGCATTCAACTCCCTGGCATGGTACAGGAAATTTTTCACAAGATTCTTCTTATTTTAGTGGTCTCTACTTTTACTGTTTCCTTTCTCTCACACATGATCTAGCCATTCTACCTACCTCTGCATGGATCAGAACATTTCGTCAACACTGGTTCTTCTCTTCTAGTCCACCTAGAAAACTGTCCTTTTCTGGGAAGCTTCCCAAACCGAACATGTCTTCTCACAGGTCTCAAGCCTTATTACCCTAAAGCTCTCCAGGTAGGAGTGACATCTCTGCAGGAAGACCGAGACCTCTGCCTTGTGCTGACAAGCAATCCACAGGGACAAATTAGAAAAGCCACAGCTCATAGGAGCCAGAGCTTTAGCTGGTTCACTAATCACACAGAAAAATCCATCTTCCTAGCACTAGCATGTGCCAAGTAAGGCCTTTTATTATCATCATCATTATAATAATGGTAATCATCATCACCCCTTGTTTGCTATGGACCTGGCATGGTGCTAAGTGTTTTTACATGGACCATCTCCTTGCATCATCACAATACTTTCATTATCTTATTGTCATTATATCCCCCCACCATTTTATAGATGATGGAAGTGGGGTTTGGAGAACTTAAATGATCTGTCCAAGGTTTCATAGCTAGTAGTTAGGCAAGTAGGAGTTGACCCTCAGTTGTCCAACTATCTTATTATAAAATACAATACAGCTTTTAATACATTAATTATTATTATTATTTTTTTTACCATCTGAGCCATGAGGGAATCGTATCAGCTTTTAATTTTGATCCATTCATAGGAAAGGATGAAAGGGTAGCTTGAGTTCCTTATAAAGGTTAATATCCGCCTTTTCTATTTCAGCATATGGACTATATCTCCTTCAAACTTGCATCTCCAGCATCTGTCATTGTCCCTAACATATATCAGTAAATACTTAATTAAATTCTGAAGGAATACTGGCCAACATGGATACTCTGTCACTGTAGATTAGGGTAGATGTGTAGCAGGGTTATCCTAAACAGAACAAGTTTTCTATGCTAAGACATCTGAATAGGATAATGTAGAGCCCAGAGGACTTATGTTTATTTGATCCTAATTTGATTTGGGGTTTTGTTTTGAGACTTGTCAAAAGAATCAACATCTAAACAAACTCAGTGTTCACAAGTATCCTCAATAATCACCAAGAACTTTTAGAAAATAATTTTTTTTTTCTTATAAGGCCTAAAGCCTTTCTTTAAGATTTAAAACTGTACTTAAACTTGCTGGAGAGATTCAGTCAAGAAAATGTCACACTATGGTTCCACCTATTTGCTAACATTGAGGCCCACTTAACAAAGAGGACTTGACATTAGGGAGGAAAAATTCTCACCAAGATCCTAGAGATTTTTAGGGGCAGGACTCCTTCAAGGAGAGTGGCTTTGAATGTTCCGTCCTTTAATATAAAACATCACTCAGCAAGCTGCACTCTCTGATAATTTTTATAACAGAATATAACATGTTTTTCCAGCAAGGTCAGAAATGTCAATAAAAAGGGACAAATGGACTTGCCTGCGATTCTCAATTTTGAAAACAGTCTGATCTCTTTAGTATACTGGTGCTGAGGCTTGAAAAGCAAGTATGTGTTCAAAGGGACTCTGGAGGCTGCCCTAGACTTTTAACCAGGACATCAGCCTGAGTGGCCAGGGTATCCTTTGGGGAATAGTGTCATACTTTGACCTTGGGTCAGGGGATATTGGCACCCAGGAAAGAGTGTGTTACATGGCTGCCCCTGGATCTGCCTTTGATTTGAGTTTGACAGTGATTAAAAGAGGTTTGGGTTAAAAAAGAAACTTCCCACATAACTAATGGACTGTGTTAGTTTTCTACTTATGCATAATAAATGAATGCAAATGTAGTGGCTTAATATGACTCTCATTTATTATCTCATGGTTCTGTAGGTCAGAAGTTGGGGCAGGCTTGGCTGCCTTCTTACAGTCTTACAGGCTGAAATGAAGATATAGGCCAAGTGGTGCTCTCATCTGTAGGATGTGGGGAAGAGCCTACGTGTACTCTCATGAGGGTTGTTGGGAGAATTCAGTTCTCTGGAGCGTAGGTTCTCTGAGATGTAGGAATGGTTTTTGCTGCTCACTAAAGGCGGGTAAAGAACCCGCCTGCCAATGCAGGAGACGTAAGAAATGTGCATTGGTCCCTGGATTGTGAAGATCCCTGGAGGAAGGCATGGCAACCCACTCCAGTATCCTTGCCTGGAGAATCCCATGGACAGAGGAGCCTGGCAATCTACAGTACATAAGGTTGCAAAGAGTTGAACATGACTGAAACGGCTTAGCAAGCATACAGGCATACACCCTCAGCCCCAGGAGGCTGCTCTCAGGTCCTTCCATGTGGCCCCCTACAACTTCAGACATCAACTGCATACTGAATCTTTCTCACTTTTGGAATTTTTCTTTCTCTTCTTTGCCCAGCCAGGAAAATTTTTGCTTCTAAAAGGCATGAGTGATTAGAGTATACCTTTGCAGCTATCTTTCTATTTTAAGGTTAACTGATTTGGGATTTTAATTATATTTGCAAAATTCCTTTATAAGCAGTACCTATAAAGGGTTATAGATTACAGGTTACAGGTTTTATATTAGTGTTTAAATGAATAAGTTGGTACTAGCCACCTTAAAGACAATTTTAGAATTCTGCTCACCACAGAACCAACGTAAATAATTTGTTTTGCATGTACTACTCAATTTAAACCTTTGAACAATCTATAAGGACACAGATTAATTGCATAATTCACTCAGTAAGTGATGCAGCTGGCACTGGTTCCCAGTCTTTTCTGAATCTAGAATCGGTGCTCTTCCTTGGTAATAATTGTAACGCTATTCATAAGAACAGCACTCTCTATGTACCAGGAATGGCTACTGCTCATGTGCTAACTCATTTCATCTTCACAACAACCCTGTAATTGGGTACTATTACTGTTCTCATTTTGTGGGTGAAGAAGCCACAGAGCAGCCACTGAGCTTTCAGAACTCTCATTGATGTAACACAACTGCTTCAGTTAATCTCAACTTCTTTATAGCAGCTCAGCCTGTGGCCATTTAAAGAGAACTCAAACACTTTACTAGTATCCACTCTGGGTGCTCTCAAATTTCTTAGCTACTTTACTTCTCTTGTTGGCATGTTTTCCTCACTTACACAATGAGGTATGACATCTCTTGAAACTTTCATGCTGTTGAGACAAAGATTGTCTAATAGGCAAAGAAGACTCTACTGAAGACTATTCCAACAAGGAAGAGAGGCCAGAACCCAGGCTGAGCTTAATTGCTGAAACCAAGAACCGGAGAACTTTTAAGAGCAAACATGGGGGCAAATTCCAGGCTGTCTGTGTTTGCTAATGGGCTTCACTGAAAGAAAAAGTAAGCTTTCTCATGATCTGAGGTACTTTGACAGCTTGGAGCAAGGTGCCTGCCAAAGTTAGGCTCCTGCCTTATCGGGGAAACTAGACATAGGGGCATCCTTGTCCTCCAAGGTTACATTTCCAATGGATGGCTCCCAGATCCTTGAGAAAGACCTGCTTGGTCCCTAAAACTGGCAAGAAGCTTTTAAAAAGATTGACCTGTCAAAGGAGCAAAGAAAGAATTGACAGATTTTTCTAAAGTAAATGCTTTAAGAGATGGGAGGTCAGGGCTTAGAGTCAGGAAAAAGTTTGTCTAAAGTTTAAATGGACAAGGAAAATGGTAAGACCATCTTGGTTGACCATGAAGACTAAACAGACAATGTATGCTATTATACTTTCTAATCTGAAAAGTAATATTCATTGTCACACCCTCCAGGAAACTCTCTTTGACTCTTGAAGTCTAGATTCTGGGCTCTTCCTCTGTAGTCCCAGAGGTCCTGATCTGTCATGTGTAATATTATATTATGTGAAGCTGCTAACAGCCTAGGGCCCCATCAACAGCAT
This sequence comes from Redunca redunca, assembly GCA_006410935.1. Classification (NCBI taxonomy): domain Eukaryota; kingdom Metazoa; phylum Chordata; class Mammalia; order Artiodactyla; family Bovidae; genus Redunca; species Redunca redunca. The sequence goes on from SJYQ01001239.1 coordinate 442,670, forward strand.
TATAAGTGGATATATAAATAGGTAGTATATGTATATACTGTAAACAGAAGTATGTATAAACAGGTTATGTACCTGTATGTATACAAATACTATAACCATTAAAGATTACATTGAAGAAGAAATCTAGTAACTTGTTAAAATGTTCATAATAGATTGTTATGTTAAATAAAAGCAAATTATAAAACACTATGGAAAATATAATCCCATTTAAGTAATATAACAAAGAAACAAAACCCTCTGGAAGCATATATTTCAAAATGACAGTATTTATCTGTGGGTAGTGGGGTTATGGATGATTTTTATTTTCTTCTTTGTGCTTTACCATGTTTTTGAATTTTCTACAATGAAAACATATTACTTCTGTCACCAGAATACAAAACACAATTTTACACAAAGAACTATGGACAAAAAGAGCCACAAAAGCATTTTTTATGACTCCCCAGCTTTAATCTAATAGAGGCAGACAGAGTGCTTTATAATGTTTCCTAAGTAATTTTTTGTCATTCTTTTGATACTATCCTTCTAGCTGTTCAAATGTGAACAGAAACCAAACCGACAAAAAGATTCCCATGCTTCCTGATTCATTGTTTAGTGCATGGGCCAGCAAGGCTGTAGGAAAGAAGGTTTAGGGCAAGGATTGATAATAGGATTGTGATTAACCTTTCTTGCTCTGGCTGTATTTGCATCCTTAGCCTTGAATTAATGTTATTAGTTGATTGACTAATGGAAATGTTTATTTGCACCATTTGGCCCCCTGGCCAAGAAGAATTATTCAGAAATGGCATGAGCTACATTTGTAGGTAATGAGTTTGCCATCATAAGAGGTATTCAAGCAGAGTCTGAATGACCACTTGCCAGAAATGTGATTGAGACACCTTTAACCTCATGTAAATCAGCTAATTACCTTTGCGAGACTTGAGATCCTCCCTCAAACTAAGAGAGTTTCAAGGAGAAGGGAGTTAATTATCAGGTTCCCTCTCCTGTAATCCCTGGACAGAACATTAAGCACAATGAGGCTCCTAGGAAGTGAGATGGGGGAACTGGGAAAGTCTTTGCCAGCCAAGACAATCATTCTCTCCCAGGAGTTGTGAGGTATCTCTTCTTTGCTTTCCTCTGCAAAGGCATCTTGCATGATCTTTGCTAACCCAACCTCTAAACCACAAAATCTTTCCTCTAGGAAACTGCCGGAGACTGTGTCCTTAGATAAAAAAGAGAGACAGAGAGAGATAGAAAGAGAGAAGACAGAGAAAAACAGAGAGGGAAAGAGATTTCAATTCAAGCAAGTACCTGTGGTCAGGGGAGAAACCACTATCACAACTTAAAGTAGTGAAGAATGTATCACTTGGTAAGTATACTCAAGCCTTCTCCCTCACAAGGTACCTATGAATGTGTATGTGTGTGTGTGTGTGTGTGCGCGCGCGCGCGCATGCTTAGTTGCTCAGTTGTGTCTGACTCTTTGTGACCCCATGGACTGTAGCCCACCAGGATCCTCGGTCCATGGTATGCTCCAGCCAAGAATTCTGGAGTGGCTAGCCATTTCCTGCTCCAGGGGATCTTCCCAACCCAGGGATGGAACCTCAGTCTCCTGCATTGCAGGCAGATTCTTTACCATATGAGCCACCAGGGAAGCCCAAAGTGTCTATACATGGGGCAAATTTTCACAACAGTTTCTATTTACGAGAATCTACATCATCACCAACTCGATGGGCAGGAGTCTGAGTGAACTCCGGGATTTGGTGATGGACAGGGAGGCCTGGCGTGCTGAGATTCATGGCGTCGCAAAGAGTCAGACACGACTGAGCAACTAAACTGAACTGAACATCATCACCTCTCCTTTCTTCATCAGTTGATTGACACTGCAATAACTTGAAAATTCTTTCTGGGGTCCTTGTATAGCTGATTAGAAGAACATTCAAAATTGACTTCTGAATTATTATTTGAAATATACTAACTAAAATTCATGGGAGGATCCCTTGGAGAAGGGATAGGCTACCCACTCCTGTATTCTTGGACTTCCCTGCAAACTCAGTTGGTAAAGAATCTGCCTGCAATATTGAAGACCTGGGTTCGATCGCTGAGTTGGTAAAATTACCTGAGGAGGGCAAGACAACCCACTCCAGTATTCTTGCTTGGAGAATCCCACGGACAGAGGAGCCTGGCGGGCTACAGTTCGTGGGGTCACAAAGAGTCAGATACTCCTGAGCAACTAAGCACAGCACCACATCTAGAATCCAAAATGGCTTATTCAAATATTTCAGCTCAATTTTTCAGGTTACAGGCAGAAACTTGTGTTTTTATCTATGTGTTAATCTGAAGATATTTCCTGTATTTATTCAGTGAGCAGAGCCAGCTAACCAGAGGATTGATAACATCTTTGAAAAGATAGAAACCATGAACAAATATAGAAAACACTGGGAGTGAAGTTACCTCCTTTGTGTCACAGTGAGGCCTCAGGTTACAGTTGCTGGATCATTCTATAACCTTCAACGGTATCCAGCCTCCTTCATCTGTTACCTTTGCCTGGAGCTGCAAAGATCACTTAATAATTGATGCTGTGTTTTTCATTTCCATTCACTTCATCAGTTGATCAGCAGAAGCTGTAACTCCTCTTCCCCTAATACATCTTCATTTTTGATCCCATTACCTGTACGGGCTCCAGAGCCTCGCCCGTTCATGGTAAGGCGCTTCTGTTTTCCAGGTGCTTTCCAGGTCTCTGGCAATCTGCTCCCTGCTAATGGTGCAGATGGGAGAAAAGAGGGCGAGCAGAAAACATGAGGGAGGAAGCAGATTCTCCTGATGAATTAGCGGTCCTTGGGGAAGCTGCTTTAACACTGTCAGGCACAGTGAAAGAGCAATTTATGGAGTCCTGTTGCACGAAATTTTTCTTACCTTTCAAAGGAGTATTTCTAAAGCCCACACTGGCATTGACTTTTCCTGTTGAGGTTTACACCTAAGCAAGCTCAGAATTATAATGATAAATATCACTTTTTGACCCTGACATGTGCTAAGCCCTTCGCACGTATTAATTCATTTATTCATCACATGAAAACTCTGAGGAATGTATTATTATCCTTGTTTTGCAGAAGAAGAACCTAAACCTCTGAGAACATAAGCAATTAGCCAAGTGCCTTAGTCCATTTGGGCTGCTATAAACAAATACTATAGACTCAGTTGGTTCATGAATAATGTAAACAACAGAAATTTATGGCTCACAGCTCTGGAGGTTGGGAAGTCTTAGATCAAGGTGCCAGATATTCCTTGTGTGGTGAAGCCCAGCTTCCTGTTCCATAGATGGCTGTCTTCTCTCTGTATCTTTGCATGGTGGGAGAGCCAAGGGGGTTCTCTGGGGTCTCTTTTCTAAGAGCACTAAATCTCATTCATGAGGCTCCATCCTTGTGACCTTATCACCTACCAAACCCCACCCCACTGGGGATTAGATGTCAATACATCAACTTTTAGAAGCCTGATGTGATATAGGCAATGTTATCTTTAGTGGAAGACATGTTATTTTTGATAGAATAGTCAGAGAAAGGCTTTCTGAAGCAGTGGTAATTGCTGAGAACTGAGTGACTCAGTGGCATCTCCAACTGGGGGAGACCCTGCAGGAGCTGTAGCAGTATTTTTACATGGGAATTGCTGTATTGTTAGTCACATTTTGACTCTTCAAATTAAGTAATTGCCAAAGCCTTTGACTGTGTGGATCACAATAAACTGCAGAAATTTCTGAAAGAAATGGGAATACCAGACCACCTGACCTGCCCCTTGAGAAATCTATATGCAGGTCAGGAAGCAACAGTTAGAACTGGACATGGAACAGACTGGTTCCAAATAGGAAAAGGAGTCCGTCAAGGCTGTATATTGTCACCCTGCTTATTTAACTTATATGCAGAGTACATCATGAGAAATGCTGGACTGGAAGAAACAAGCTGGAATCAAGATTTCCAGGAGAAATATCAATAACCTCAGATATGCAGATGACACCACCCTTATGGCAGAAAGTGAAGAGGAGCTAAAAAGCCTCTTGATGAAGATGAAAGAGGAGAGCAAAAAAGTTGGCTTAAAGCTCAACATTCAGAAAACGAAGATCATGGCATCCAGTCCCATCACTTCATGGGAAATAGATGGGGAAACGGTAGAAACAGTGTCAGACTTTATTTTTTTGGGCTCAAAAATCACTGAAGATGGTGATTGCAGCCATGAAATTAAAAGATGTTTACTCCTTGGAAGAAAAGTTATGACCAACCTAGATAGCATAATCAAAAGCAGAGACATTACCTTGCAGACTAAGGTCCATCTAGTCAAGGCTATGGTTTTTCCTGTGGTCACACATGGATGTGAGAATTGGACTGTGAAGAAGGCTGAGCACCAAAGAATTGATGCTTTTGAACTGTGGTGTTGGAGAAGACTCTTGAGAGTCCCTTGGACTGTGAGGAGATCCAACCAGTCCATTCTGAAGGAGATCAACCCTGGGATTTCTTTGGAAGGAATGATGCTGAAGCTGAAACTCCGGTACTTTGGCCACCTCATGCGAAGAGTTGATTCATTGGAAAAGACTCTGCTGCTGGGAGGGATTGGGGGCAGCAGGAGAAGGGGACGACCCAGGATGAGATGGCTGGATGGCATCACGGACACGATGGACGTGAGTCTGAGTGAACTCCGGGAGATGGTGATGGACAGGGAGGCCTGGCATGCTGCGATTTATGGGGTCGCAAAGAGTCGGACACGACTGAGCGACTGAAATGAACTGAACTGAACTGAACAATGAAATTTGTAGTGAGACCTCAATATGGACAGTCTGTGACCAGTGTGTTACTTTTTTGACCCACAGGAAACTTCCTTCCAGCCAGATTCAGGGTAGCCCTTGGAGGTACAAAGCAGCTTACTAAGAACTCTTGGGAAAATTATTCCATTTTTAAGGCCTTAGATTTCTTACTTGTTCATCCACAAAATGAGCAGGAAGGGAAGTGGGCATTGGAAGGAAAGCATGATACTTCATCTCTTTGGTGCATCTGTGAATCCTCAACTTTGATTCATCTACTAATGTTATTCCAGAGCTATTTGCATTTTCAAAAATAACTAAATCTGATATGTATTAACCTCTAGTCCCTATACATTTTATTGTATGGAAACATTGTGTGGAAAACCTGAAGGAACTTTCTGGTTAATCCAATATATACCCTCTTAGTCCTCACAAATTTACTAAGTAGCTACTTTTATTATTTCCATTTAATAGATAAAGAAACCAAAGTGCAGAAAAGGTTAGAAAAGGAAATAGTGAACATTCACTCTTACGGGGGGCTACATGTGGTGACTTTAAGATATGATCTGCTTCATAGCCACACTAACTGCCTACTGAATGTCTTAAAGTCTTCATTTTACAAACAGGGAAACCAAGGTCCAGTGAACTTATATGATTAGCTCTAAAGGTGCAAAGAAAAAGGGCAGAGCCAGGGTTTGACCCTAGCTCTGTGCTGCTGTTGCCGTCCCTTCTTTTGCCATTCATCATAGATGGTGATGGTTCCTTTACCAGCAGCAAGAGACTGTGGACTTTTCTCTGCTCTGGTGGATACATCACTCCTAAAAGACACTTGGCACATTTCAAGCTACAATGCTGGGCTTTGTAAATGTCACTTGAGTTAAGGGGCTCCATGACACCACCCTTATGGCAGAAAGTGAAGAGGAACTAAAAAGCCTCTTGATGAAAGTGAAAGAGGAGAGTGAAAAAGTTGGCTTAAAGCTCAACATTCAGAAAACGAAGATCATGGCATCTGGTCCCATCACTTCATGGGAAATAAATGGGGAAACAGTGGAAACAGTGTCAGACTTTATTTTTTTGGGCTCAAAAATCACTGAAGATGGTGACTGCAGCCATGAAATTAAAAGACGCTTACTCTTTGGAAGAAAAGTTATGACCAACCTAGATAGCATATTAAAAAGCAGAGATATTACTGTGCCGACTAAGGTCCGTCTAGTCAGGGCTATGGTTTTTCCAGTAGTCACACATGGATGTGAGAATTGGACTGTGAAGAAGGCTGAGTGCCGAAGAATTGATGCTTTTGAACTGTGGTGTTGGAGAAGACTCTTGAGAGTCCCTTGGACTGCGAGGAGATCCAACCAGTCCATTCTGAAGGAGATCAGCCCTGCGATTTCTTTGGAAGGAATGATGTTAAAGCTGAAACTCCAGTACTTTGGCCACCTCATGCAAAGAGTTGATTCATTGGAAAAGACTCTGCTGCTGGGAGGGATTGGGGGCAGGAGGAGAAGGGGACGACCCAGGATGAGATGGCTGGATGGCATCGCTGCCTCGATGAATGTGAATCTGAGTGAACTCTGGGAGTTGGTGATGGACAGGGCGGCCTGGCGTGCTGCGATTCATGGGGTCGCAAAGAGTCAGACACGATTGAGCGACTGAACTGAACTGAAGTGTCTAATTGCACCCATCAGTATCACCAGTGAAGAACTAGTACTAACCTCATAGATTTTTTTTTTTAATGAGGATTGAATGGCATGTTATACCTAAAGTGCTTCATCCATGGATCCATAAGAGGTATCTGATGAATGGTCTTCATTTTCGTTATTGGGGAATATGCCTCTGTTTTTCATCTGCAAACCTTGGCTCAGTCCTTTATGTTGGATTAAATGTAAAATACATGCCTGATGAGTAAATAAATGGATAAATTAAAAAGTAGCAAGCTAAAAACTGGGAGTCTGGGGACCTGAATAATGAGTCCAGGCTCTGTCATCATTACTGTGAGACCATTCAGAAGTTACTTATCATTTCTGAGTTTTCTCCCAAGTATCATGGGGGAGTTGTCCAGAATGATCCCTATCATCCTTTCTAATCAGGGATTCCTAACTTACTTAACTTATTTTTTTTTTTTTTTTACGTTATAATATTGTATTGGTTTTGCCATACATCAACATGAATCTGCCACGATAAAACCTAAGTTAAGCTTCCTGCTCCTGTCATTGCTTGGAGACAGTGTTGTTGTGCTTGTGCTCAGTACCTTAGTCTTGTGTGACTCTTTGCTACCCTTTGGACTCTAGCCCATTAGGCTCCTCTGTCCATGGAATTTTCCAGGCAAAAATACTGGAGTTGTCTTCGATTTCCTATTCCAAAGAATCTTCCAGAGTCATGGATCGAACCCATGTCTCCTGCACTGACAGGCAGGTTCTTTACCACTGAGCCACCTAGGAAGCCCACTTACCTGTTTCATCTGACATGAAAAATACCTGCTTTCTTGCTTTTGTGTGGGTTCTTTGTGTGTAGACTGGGTTTCACATTTTGGGCTTTAGGACAATAGGGATCTCTCTCCTCTCCTTTCATTATATTTTGGGTTCCTGGTTCTCAACTGGGGACAGTTTGGCCCCAGAGGGGCTATTTGATAGTCTGTAGACACGTTCGATTGTTACACTGTGGATGGGATGCTACTGGCACCTTGTAGAGGCCAGGGATGCTGCTAAACATTCTACGATGTGCAGGATAGTGCCGCTCTGCCCCAACAAAGAATTATTTGGCTCAAAATGTCAATAGCACCAGGGATGAATGGAGAAGATATTTGCGATAAATGAGACCCTCCTAACACAGGGCTTGAAAGCACTGCTTCCCGTCATCTGCTCTGATAGCAGGATGCTCTCAAGCAGAAGTCTGGGCTTAGTGATTAAAGGGGCACATTAAAATCCCCTGATGTTTTAAAGGATTCAGAGGCACAATGAGGGAGGATATTACCATGTGTCACACTCCTGTACAGAGCAAACACATTACCTACCTGTAATGAAGGATTTTTGAATAAACAAGGGTTGCAGCCTCTACAGGGGAATGTTTTAGCTGGGGGCATGCAGATTTTAGCTGCATGAGTAATATCATCATTAATGGGAATTATTATGCTACCCTGGACTGGAAATTTACCCCTGAATGGGTAGCAATATCCTACAGATGGAGGCCATTGAAAACCTGTTTCCCTGGCAGGATATGTGGAGAAGGATTGCATGAGAAGCCGTGTTGGCTGCCGGCTCATGAATGGCTTCAGGCCAATAGGTCTGTGCAAGGGACAGAGTAGGGCCAACGGGACAGCGTTTACCAATAGCCAGTGTGAGCAGGGGCGACGCTGGGACAGGCCATTGGTCTCTGGCGTCTCCCCACCCTTCAAGCCTTTTCTGAGCATGGCCTAGTGCTATGGCTCTGTCTCACTTCCCTAGGACAGCAGCTCTCCTGCAAATTCTTCAGAAAATGGGTTAAAGAATTCATTCTCTCTAAGGTATCAAGGACGCACGACCTTCTGCAGGATAATTTGTGATTTAGAGGACTGTTGTCAATGAGGCACTCACCATTGAAGGGTAGATGTTTATTTTTGTAGAGGGTCTGCAAGGGTACCTCCAAGGATATAATCTGCATCTGCCTGGATCACTCAAGTCTTGATTTAAGTTGCTGTGGAGTCATTTCTTGCATATCACAATTTCTAGACGTTTACTGCATAAAGAAGTGATGAAGTGGAGATGCTGTGTTGGAAATGGGGTGGGGCACCCAGGAGTCAAGGCGCTGGATTCCTGCCATACCACACCACACCAGGCCACACCACACTAAGGTAGGGATCCGGGGGCACCTCTCTGGAATCACACAGGCTCCCAGGAGCAGTGCTTCTCAAGCTTTTCCTCATCAAACCCCATTCAGAATATGGGAAGAACTCTGCTCTAGGAGGGAGGTGAAGGCCCTGAGAGCTGAATGTGTCAGCAATTGTCTGGCTTGGGAAGTTGTGCCAGAGAGCATAGCATGAAAATCATTGTCCTTGGGTGACCTCGACAAAGCCTGGCCACTCAAATGCCTTGAGACCGAAGTAAGTAGAAGATTAAAGCCACAGTGTTAACTGATATAGTAAACAATGGAGCAATAAAGAATTCATTCTTTAATGCATCAAGTAAGTGTTCCTGGACACTACCATGTACCAGCTGCTCCTCTAGCTGCAGGAGAGACAGGGCTCTTCAAGGAGTTTATGTTCCAGTGGGGTGGGAGTGCGAGGGGGACAGGGAACAAACAGACCACAAATGAGTATGTCAAATATATAATCAGTGGGCTTCATAAAACAATGCAGGGCAACTAGTTTGTGCGTGTGTGTGTTGCTTAATTAACAGAGGAGTTGGGCAGACTATTCTGAGGAAGTGGCCTTTGGTCTTTGAGCTGGAGGTAACCGTGGAAAGTGCTGGTGGAAGAGAGTTCCAGATAGAGAGCCCAGTGCGGATGACGGTCTGAGGTGAGAATATAATCTCCATGCTCAAAAAAAAGCAAGAAGCCTGATTTATGTCTAGGAAAATGTTTAATCATCAAAGCCAATTTTTAGTTGATTTGACAGCTTCTATATTTTTTTGCGTTTGACGCTTGCCTCAAGCCCATTGGTCTTCTTATAATATACTAGATTACCTTACCTGTCTCTTGGGAAACCTATACACAGGACAAGAAGCAACAGAACTGGACATGGAACGATGGACTGTTTCAAAACTGGGAAAGGAATACATCAAGGCTATATATTGTCACCTTGCTTATTTAAATTGTATTCAAAGGACATCATGCAAAATGCTGGGCTGGATGACTCACAAGGTGGAATCAAGACTGCCAGAAGAAATATCAATAACCTCAGATATGCAGATGATAGCACTTTAATGGCAGAAAGTGAAGAGGAACTAAAGAGACTATTGATGCAGGTGAAAGAGGAGAGTGAAAAAACTGGCTTAAAACTCCATTTTCAAAAAACAAAGATCATGGCATCCAGTCCCATCACTTCATGGCAAATAGATGGGTAAAAAGTGAAAACAGTGGCAGATTTAATTTTCTTGGACTCCAAAATCACTGTAAACAGTGAGTGCAGCCATAGAATTAAAAGAGACTTTCTTCTTGGAAGAAATTCTATGACACATCTAGATAACATATTAAAATAGTCAAAGCTGTGGGTTTTCCAGTAGTCATGGTACAGATGTGAGAGTTGGGCCATAAAGAAGGCTGAGCACTGAAGAACTGAGGCTTTTGGACTGTAGTATTGGAGAAGACTCTTGAGGGTCCCTTGGAGAGCAAGGAGATCAAACCAGTCAATCCTAAAGGAAATTAACCCAGAATATTAATCAAAAAGACTGGTGCTTAAGCTGAAGCTCCAATAATTTGGCTTCCTGATGCCAAGAGCTGACTCATTGGAAAAGACCCTGATGTTGGGAAAGGCTGAGGGCAAGAGGAGAAGGAGGTGACAGAGGATAAGGTGGTTGGATGGCATCACTGACTCAATGGACATGAATTTGAGCAAGCTGCGGGAGATAGTGAAGGACAGGGAAGCCTGGCATGCTACAGTTCTTGGGGTTGCGAAGAGTCGGACACAACTTAGTGACTGGACAACAACGATCTACCACCTGTTATTTTCACACACGTGGAAGTGAGGCTTGGGGAAGTGGAGGGGTAATTTGGCCATGCTGGGTGCTTGGGAGTTTGGAAGCACTGAGCTAATCATAAAATTTTAACTCATCTTTCTCTAGGAGCCAAGAGGTACATGGATNGCATGCTACAGTTCTTGGGGTTGCGAAGAGTCGGACACAACTTAGTGACTGAACAACAACGATCTACCACCTGTTATTTTCACACACGTGGAAGTGAGGCTTGGGGAAGTGGAGGGGTAATTTGGCCATGCTGGGTGCTTGGGAGTTTGGAAGCACTGAGCTAATCATAAAATTTTAACTCATCTTTCTCTAGGAGCCAAGAGGTACATGGATATTTGTAGACAGACATCATTTTGAGTTTATGTTCAGAACTTTTAAAGGAAGGATTTCATTTATTCTTCATGACAAACCAGTGTGGTAGGTCCTGTTATAATTCCCATTTTATAGATAACTAAAGTGAGATACATAAAAAGCAAAGAACTTGGGCAAAAATTAGGAGTAACAAACACAGAAGCAGAGTTTGAACCCAGGCACATTGAGAAGACATGAACCCAAGCACGTCATGAAGCCCACATTCTGAAGACAACAAGGATGTTCAGGCCAGTTGTTCAAAGGTTTTAAGGGGCAGTGGGATGAATCAGCCTTTCCCATCTGAAAAGCAAGGGACTCTACAGAGCCACTGGTGGGTCCTGTTTAATTCTAACAGAGATCTGTCAGACCCTGGAAGACACATTGCAGTGTTCTTGGCATTTAAACACAAGAACCAGTGTCCATTTTCATTTGAGGCAGGGTCTTCTGCCAGCTGGTAGGGAAGTCCCAGTCATCACTGCTTGGAGTGTCATTCAGGCCACTCTCTACCCAGCAATCTATTTATTGAGATATGTGATCAATGGAAGATAGAAAAACTTGAACTTCAAAACACTGGATTCCTCCAGCTTCCTTTAAATGTACTCCCATTAACTGCCTTGTACAAATAAGGAGCATTTTATAAACACAGAGGTGACTTTTCTTCACTGCTCCTTCCTTGAGTCAGAAATCAGACAGATCCCAGTCTTGTGACACTCAGCCTCCATTTGGAGAAGCTGCAGACCTACCCCCTCCACCCCAACCCCTGAAGTTCTCTTGTGCTGGGGCATAAAGAAAGAACCTTCTCTCCTGCTTCTTTCCATCCTCCCCTTCCCTTGTCGTGGAGTGAGCAGGGCTGAAGTTCAGATGAAGCTTCCTGCATCTCCTGAGGTTAAACTCTGCACAAGGTCCTAGGTGGATGGCTTTGCAAGACCAGAATAGCAATGTCAATATCAAAACACACAGTATTACCTGGGAAGTTCACTTCTACTTGGGATAATCAGAGTGCTTCTTCACAAAAGACAGCATATGATCCTGGTCTTTTAAAAAAAGTCAATTTGCTTAACAATTGAACCTTGCAAACTCCAACTCCAGAGAAGGAGCCATTCAGCAGTTGTCTCCTTGGGTGGCTTTCATGAAGTGATGGCAATACTAACACAAGCTTTGGGTATCACTTTGTAGTTCTTATCAGAACACAGAATCTATTATGCACAATTCTGTCCTCACAACCTGCATGATCTTAGAAAGATCACTGGAGATCTCAGAGCTGCATTGTCTTGGTTATATAATAGGGATAATAAAACTCCTACCAAAGGATAGATTGTTGTAAGGTGGATCAGGCTGGGTTCTGAGTGGCAAGCAACAGAAACCTAATCTGGCTGAGTTAAGCAGAAACGGGATTCACTGAACCACCTGAAGTGATGAGGAATCAGGCATGGAGGCAGAAAGAATAATGGCCAAAGTCAAGAGACTCTGCCAAGGGACACTGTCATGGATAGTGGTGGAATTGCTGCTTCTTTTTCTCACTGGTTCCTTGTTCATACTCTGGGGCAGGCATAACTGGTTTTCTGAAGTTGGAGCATATTGCTGACTTTGGCTGCAAGGATTGCAACTTCCAAAGTGAAAGGCAGTTTCAGCCCTGCAACAAGACTCATCAGGAGGAGAATTACTCAAATGTAGGGAAGGGAATAAGATGATGGGAAGCCAAAAATAAATACAAATATTTACTCTCTGAAGATTAAGTGGGATTATAGTCCTGAACAGAATCTAGCACACAATTGTTCCTAAACAAATGTGAGTTTCATTTTTACCTTCCTTTGGATCAACATGTTTACAATTTATGGTAATATTAATGGAATTTATAAAGCATATTGAAGTGACTTATAGTGCTGACTTGCTCATCTATTATTTTTTTGCTGTTCTAAGGGGATTGTACTTTTAGCCCCTAAAAACTGTAAATATTTGAAAGACTATGAAGCTTGTGAGGCTTGAAAAATATCATTTTATTTCATTTGCATGTTTTGTAGACTTTGCTATAACTTTAGAAACTCTGTCCTTATTCTTCCTATTCACTGTAAAAGCTCAACTTATACTTCCAACATTTTGAATATGACAGGGCTTTAAATATGAGCTTTATGAGAGCTGATCATTGTACAAAGATATTTTGCAATGTGATTTGTGTGTCTAGAACTATTCTACTTGTTTTCTTCCTTAATGACTAAGTCACTCTCTGGAAATAAATGATCACTTACAGAGACACATGCAGACTCTCAGGCCCTTGGGGCACCTTTTTGGTGACTGGAAAGGAAGAGACTAAATGCGTGGGAGTTGAGTCCAGCCCAGTTCATCTGCTCTGAGTTTCCCTTTGGCTATTCAAGTTGTTTAGGAAGCAGGATAAATTATTATTACAAGAACTGAGTTCAAACTCTTTTCATCACTCACTAGCTGTGTGACCTCAGGCAAGTTATTCAACCACTCTGAATCCCAGCTCTCTTATCAGAGTATAAGTCAGAATTTTGTAAAACACTGTCTATTAAGTGACTTGTATACTGCCTGGTTCATAATTTATTCTCAATCAATGGGTGACACAGGTACCTCTGAGGATATATTTTTGTTCTGTCCTGCTAAATCTATTGCATCTCTTTCCTTCCCACTAAATATATGAAATGACCACATGATAATGACAAAAAGCAAACACTTTGAGGAGACTTTAATTAATTGGCCCTCCTGAGGTTAGTAGAGTGCTCTGGCCAGAGAAAAAAGTCTGTGCCAATAATGACAGATAATGTAACTAGAATTCATTGATGGATCTTTAGAAATGATTGGTAAAAAAGATTCCAGAGTTTTAGACTTGTGCAATAGGCTCCAGGGCTCCTCCAATGGCTCAGTGGGTAAAGAATCTGCCTTCAGTGTAGGAGACACAAGAGAGGTGTGATTAATCCTAGTTGGGAAGATCCCCTGGAGAGGGAAATGACAACCCACTCCAGTATTCTTACTTGAAAAATCCCATGGACAGAGTAGCCTGATGGGCTACAGTCCAAAGGGTCGCAAAGAGTCCGACACATGTAGTGACTAAGCACAATAGGCTCCAGAAAAATTCCTCAGTATCACAGGGTGTGGTTAAGGAACAGGTTTCATTTGGGAAATTTACACAACAAGAATTAGCAAGAAAATAAAGACCACAGTCCTGATATCTTGCATGATCCCCAAGGAAGTGTGCTTGAGGACCAGATACTCTGCTGAGCAAACCTTGGGGATAAATATCAGAAGAGGAAACCTGTCCCCTGTTCCTGTGCTTTCTTATAATGGGCTATGTCTGGAGGTGTGTGTCCCTGCACAATCCCCATGTTGAAATCCTCACACCAGTGGGTTGGGGTTAAGAGGTAGAATTTTGGGACGTAATCTGGTTGTGAGGATGGAGCCCCTCATGAATGTAATTGATGCTTTTATAAGGAAACAGCACAGAGATCCCTTCTACCATGTGAAGACACTTGGAGAGGGTTCCACCAGATCCTGGCCTTGCTGGCCCCTTGATCTTAAACTTCAATCTCCAGACTGTGAGAAAGAAATTTCTATTGTTTTATATGTTACCCAGTCTAGGGTATTTTGTTACAGCAGCTCAAACAGACAAAGACAGAAAATCTAACAAGGGACCGGGGCCTTGTCAAGTGGGTATGATGTGGGGGGAAAAAACAGAAATGCTGCTTTGAATCCAGATTCTCGGGACTTAGGTGTTGTATTACAGGGGCTGTCTGGGAAAACCAGCTTCTGCAGGACCCATAGATTCTGGGATGTGTGGGTCATTGCAGGTCCTCCTGCTGGAAAGAACACCCCCCTCCCACTGACAGCTGAGTTAAGGAGTTTTTCTTACTGAGGGAAGGAGTAAACCCCAGTGCTAGCTAGCTCCTATTCACACAATCCGGAGAAGACCCCTGGAATCATTTTTAGATAATCTTGTTGATAATATCTCATAGAATTAGTTTAATAACAACAATAGTACTATTGTTGCTTTCATACTATTAATATTTTCCTTTCTCTTTATTTTTTAAGTTGAGGTATGGTTAGTTTACAATGTTACATTAGTTTCAAGTGTATTGCAAAGTATATATACATACTGTATTGTTGTTGCTTAGCTGCCAAATCATATCCCACTCTTCTGTGACCCCGTGGACTGTAGCCCACCAGGTTCCTCTGTCCATGGGATTTCTCAGGCAGGAATACTGGAGTGGGTTGCCATTTCCTTCTCCAGGGGATCTTCTGGACCCAGGGATCGAACCCAGATCCCCTGCATTGGCAGGCAGTTTCTTTATCACTGAGCCACCTGGGAAGTATATATATATATGTGTGTGTGTGTGTGTGTGTGTGAAATTCTGTTTCCTAATTTTTTCATTTATTTTCTTTGAAATTTTTACCAAGAACTACTATTTCTTCAGTTCAGTTCAGTTCAGTCGCTCAGTCATGTCCGACTCTTTGCGACCCCATGAATCGCAGCACGCCAGGCCTCCCTGTCTATCACCATCTCTCGGAGTTCACTCAGACTCACATCCATCGAGGCAGCGATGCCATCCAGCCATCTCATCCTGGGTCGTCCCCTTCCCCTCCTTCCCCCAATCCACCCCAGCATCAGAGTCTTTTCCAATGAGTCAACTCTTCTCATGAGGTGGCCAAAGTACTGGAGTTTCACTTTTAGCATCATTCCTTCCAAAGAAATCCAGGGCTGATCTCCTTCAGAATGGATTGGTTGGATCTCCTTGCAGTCCAAGGGACTCTCAAGAGTCTTCTCCAACACCACAGTTCAAAAGCATCAATTCTTTGGTGCTCAGCCTTCTTCACAGTCCAACTCTCACATCCATACGTGACCACTGGAAAAACCATAGCCTTGACTAGATGGACCTTTGTTGGCAAAGTAATGTCTCTGCTTTTGAATATGCTATCTAGGTTGGTCATAACTTTCTTTCCAAGGAGTAAGCATCTTTTAATTTCATGGCTGCAAGCACCATGTGCAGTGATTTTGGAGCCTAAAAAAAATAAAGTCTGACACTGTTTCCACTGTTTCCCTATCTATTTGCCATGAAGTGATGGGACAAGATGCCATGATCTTCGTTTTCTGAATGTTGAGCTTTAAGCCAGCTTAAAGCTCAACACTCTCCTCTTTCACTTTCATCAAGAGGCTTTTGTGTTCCTCTTCACTTTCTGCCATAATGGTGGTGTCATCTGCACATCTGAGGTTATTGATATTTCTCCTGGCAATCTTGATTCCACCTTATGTTTCTTCTAGTCCAGCATTTCTCATGATGTATTCTGCATATAAGTTAAATAAGCAGGGTGACAATATACAGCCTTGAAGTACTCCTTTTCCTATTTGGAACCAGTCTGTTGTTCCATGTCCAGTTCTCACTGTTGCTTCCTTACCTGCATACAGATTTCTCAAGGGGCAGGTCAGGTGGTCTGGTATTCCCATCTCTTTCAGAATTTTCTGCAGTTTATTGTGATCCACAAAGTCAAAGGCTTTGGCATAGTCAAACTATTTCTTAGGCTCCTGCTTTTTATCTGTCATCAGATTCTCCCAGGAACCTTGAAAGGTAGACATTAGTAAGTTCATTTTGCAGATGAGGAAATGAGTGGCACAGATTTGAAATGATTTGCTAAAGTCCTCGGCACTAGTACCTGATTAGGTTGGAACTGAAGCCTAGGTCTCTGCTTCCAGAGGTTGAACTCTGTTGTCTGCTAAATGCTTGCCTAGAGATATTGAAGAGGGAGGAAGGATTGTACCTTTTCCTTTGTCAAGAAAGCAATAGAATGCCCTGGTTTTCTCCCACTTCTGTTAGGCTCAGAGGAGTGGGGCTCTTTGATGCACTGAGCAGTCAGCACCAGGAATGGTAGTTCACTGGCACAACCAGATAGGAAGCAATTGTGCCCAGTCAGCCCTCATGAAACAGACTAGCAGAAGTATGATTGTGATGTTATGGATATCAGCCAAGATTATTCATGCAAATCTACAGCCCTGCTAGTAATTCACTAACAGCCCATTTGATTTAGTCAGTCAACCAAATTAGCCTGTGCATGCTACTTCCCATATTGGTTTTCACAGTCATTAATGAGAGAGAGAGAGAAAAAAAAAGGATACCTGGAAAGCATGCCCATTTCACTCATAAAAAGTGAGCCTCTCCATTTTAACTTAGCTCTAGTGTTGTCATAAAGAATGTCTGTCATTGGGACTTGCCTGGTGGTCCAGTGATTAAGACTGCACTTCTACCACAGGAAGCATGGGTTTGATCACTGGTTAAGGAACTAAGATCCCACATGCCTTGCAGCCAGAATGTAAAAAACAAACAAAAAAACACTATTGTTTTAGCCCAATCTCTTTTTCCTGTGGAACTTTGAACTATATCATTCACTGAACATTTATTATGTCTTAAGATATCAAACATTGTAACTGAAATCTTGCAGTTGCTGCAAAGCCTCAATTTATTATCAAAAAGGCCGGTCACTCCCTGCTAGCTCAGTCCATAAAGAATCAGCCTTCAATGCAGGAGACCTGGGTTTGATCCTTGGGTCTGGAAGATCTCCTGGAGAAAGAAATGGCAACTCACTCCAGTCTTCCTGCCTGGGAAATCCCACAGACAGACCGACCGGTGGTCTAAAGTCCATGAGGTCATAAGAGTTGGACCCGATTGAGCGACTAAATCACCACTCACCAACTTGGGGGAGGGTGGAAGAGGGAAAAGAAAGGTGACCAAAAGACACGCTTGGAGCTGAAAGAGAATTACATGTTGGCAAAACTCCAGTCTATTCTAACTAATTATTGTGATACACAGTGGAGGGAGAGAAAACGAGAAAGAGGAGAGAGACAGAGTCAGAGGCAGAAAATAAAGTTTCATCGGTACATCTGAGACACTTGAAGATGCAAAGGCAGAGATAAGAAATGCTAGTCTCTCCATCCTCGGTTGGTAAATTATCAATTGCATGAGCTGTTCACTAATGAGCCACCTTTGAGAAGACCAGCGCCAAAATGTTTCTATCCCTAAATGTGTTGACATGTTTAAAATGGAACATGGATTTGCAAGAACAGTCACGGGTGAAACTAGAGGAAAAAAGTTTGGAACCTTTGACTTATTTCTCGGGCTCACAGTCATATATTATTCATGTTGATAATTAATTGCAAGGTCTATTCACATCACAAACATGGAAAAGGCAGAGTTCAAAAGAATGCTGTCAGTTCATTGCAACGAGAAAGTGTTTTTCTAAAGGGAGAAGTTTGTTGTTACTCAGTTTTTCTGACTTGTGCTCTGTCTGGAAATGAGATGGGCAAGGGATTTCCTCAAAACCTAAGAGCTTGGCAAGATCACTGTAATAAAAATGATGAGAGAGACAAGTCACTGTCTTTTTGGACCTGGGTTGAAGAATTCAATTGGCAGTATGATGACCATAGCTGCCACAGCATAAAATAAGATCTTGATTCTTCCAGAATGTAAAATGTAAAGCTAAAATGTACACACAAATCCACTCATATTAATGAAGCACTGACATGGCAGGGTCACTTTTGGAACCCATATGAGATTCTCAAAACTGTGGAAGTGAGCCCTTTTATTAACCCCTGCTATCTGGGGCTCCCCCAGGTTCCTTGGGTGCTGGGCCAGGAGTAATGAGGGCTCTCAACTTGAGTGTAGCTCAAGTGGCCTTTGCCATAACTTACAATTTAGCTTTCATTTCTAATTAATGTCTAATATAAAAGGAAATGGCAACCCACTCCAGTATTCTTGCCTTGGAAATCCATGGACCGAGGAGGCAGGCAGGCTATATTCCATCGGGTTGCAGAGTCAGACATGACAGTGACTCAACAACAACAACAATATAAAATGCACACTGATATATAGATATGTGCCAGACACTGATCTAATCATTTTACATTTACAAACTAATTTAGTTCTCACCATAGCGCTGTGAGGGAGGTACTATCTTGTCTTACAGATGGGAAAACTGGATTCTAGAGAAGATGGTTTCCTTCCCAAATCACAGTTCTGACTCAAAGCTTTCTGGAATACTCAGTCCACTTTTTAATACTTTGTTCTGTAATTCAGAACCTTATCATTGACCACCACTTTCCTTTCATCTGCATGAAAATGTTATCATTGTATTAGGTTTTTTCCTGATTTCAAGAGAAAGAGACAGAATTCAAACTACTTGAAGTAAAAATGAGATTTTTTCCCCTTAAATTCATAGAACTGCAATTTTCAGGTGTGAAATCAGGCCTAACTTTAAGCTTACCTGTTTTCAGATGTCCCAGGGACATTGGCAGGATGCTGTCTCTAGCTCTCAGATCTACCTTCTTTGTGGTGGCTTCATTCTCAGGCAGTATGTGTTCCATAGGTGATGGATAATGTCTTACATCCCCCCAGCTGAGCAATGCTACTGGAACTTTCTGCAAATTAATAGTGTCCTAATAGTTCCTTCCCTCTACAATTTCAATTGAAATAGGGATAGGAATCCGATACTAGAAACATTGCCAAGGTTGTTATAGTCTCAACAACCTTGCTTAGTTGTTGAGACTATAACAGATTGCTTCACTCTGTTAAAAAGATTGTTACAATATTTACAACTGTAAAGAGATTGTAAAAATTAAAAAAAAATTCAACCCATTTATTTGCTGACAATGAAATTAATTATCAAAGTATTAAAAAGTGGCAAATAGATGGGGAAACAATGGAAACAGTGAGAGACTTTATTTTCTTGGGCTCCAAAATCACTGCAGATGGTGACTGTAGCCGTGAAATTAAAAGATGCTTCCTCCTTGAAAGAAAAGCTATGACCAACCTAGACAGCATATTAAAAAGCAGAGACATTACTTTACCAACAAAGATCTGTCTAGTCAAAGCTATGGTTTTTCCAGTAGTCATGTATGGATGTGAGAGTTGGACTATAAAGAAAGCTGAGTGCCAAAGGGTTGATGCTTTTGAACTGTGGTGTTGAAGAAAACTCTTGAGAGTCTCTTGGACTGCAAGGAGATCCAACCAGTCCATCCTAAAGGAAATCAATCCTGAATATTCATTGGAAAGACTGATGCTGAAGCTGAAACTCCAATAGTTTGGCTACCTGATGCAAAGAACTGACTTATTTGAAAAGACCCTGATGCTGGGGAAGATTGAAGGTAGGAGGAGAAGGGAACAAAAGAGGATGAAATGGTTGGATGGCATCACTGACTCGATGGACACCAGTTTGAGTAAACTCTAGGAGTTGGTGATGGACAGCGAGGCCTGGAATGCTGCAGTCCATGGGGTCGCCATGAGTCAGACATGACTGAGTGATTGAAATGAACTGAACTGAATGAAACTAAGAAGAGGCTTTGTGGAATGGAAAAACATTTGGATTTGAGGGTGAGTATAGGTTTCCCTTTCATTTCTTATATATGTGACTTTGGAAAAGTCTTGCTATGTACATGAAGTCATAGTAGATGGATGAGATTAGATGATCTCTCAGGTCCTTTCTAGCTTGTAAGTTCCTTGACTCTACACCAGATGGCTTTCGTAAAGGGTCATGGCTATTTGATGAAAGCATTTCAAATTGTCCCCTGGACCTTTGGGTCCCCAGTTTCATATGAGACACAGAATCCTAAGCATGCTTAGCTAGGAATAACAGGAAGTCTGCTGATGGGTTTCAGTAGGGGCTGAAGTCAAGAGATTTCTCTCTGCGTTTCAGCCAAGTCTGGGGAAAAGACAATGAAGAGAAGAAGAAAATATATATAACAAAATTGTTAAGGAGGCATTAGGGTCTCATTCTATTTTTTTTTTTTAATGGGCTGCTGCTTTATTTATTTATTTTTTTGATGGAGGGCAGCAATCTGTGCTTATGAGAAATCTTAAAACAGTGCTTCTCAACCAATGTCACCAACTCCAGGGGACATTTTGGACATTTGTGGGGGTTATTTTATTGTCTCAATGGTAAGAGGACCCCAAAGCCATCAAGTGGATGCAGACCAGAGATGGCAGATGTCCTGAGTGAGCGTGCTGGTGCCACGGGGCATAAAGTCTCACTCTAATTTGTCACCTTTAATATCTTTTGCCTGAAGGCTGAGTCCTCCATTATCTGATATACTCTTCTTATTGGATTAAAGCTGGGTAGGGTGCCCAGATGTCAGGGGTCTTAGTCACAATTGTAATCTGGAGATCTAAAACCTCTAAACTGGGAAGTGAGGATAACCTAATCTAGGGGACTAGTCTGAAGCTTCAGAGATCAACTAGAGGGGCCAATTAGCAAGGGGCACTGAGATGTGATAGAGGTGGGCTGGCAACAGGAATTTAATGACTCTGAGGAAGAGATGCAGCCTAAGAGGGAAAGATGGAAAAGACAGTTTCAGACCTAAACTCTTCAGATATATTTTATTATTTTTCTAGTTGTTTCTATAAGCCAGATTAAACAAACTCACAATTGAGAAAGTATCAACTGAAATGCCACTCTGGGTGATTTCCCAAGATAAATTTAACTACCAACATAGCTAGACTAGAATGGTGGCACATCTATTATGGAAGTGAGTTTTAGAAGTGAGAATTAGAAGACTGCCTGGTTAGCATAGCACTACAACAAAGGGCATTTGTGTTAGGGTGGTGTTTAATGTCTAGTGATAATGAGCTAAGGTAACTCAAGTCTATTCTCCACAAAAGTGACATTCAGAAGCAGGAGGACTGAAGCCCGTGAGCCAGGGCTCCCCACCTCTGCCAACACCAGGCTCTCTGACTCTGCTTTCCTAAACCTCAAGGAGCCCCTTCTCCATCCCTTGCCCTTGGTACTCTCATTCTTTAGATAAGCTTCTACTTTTCATTATGAAAAGTCCATTATGATTTACTTGCTTGTTTATACAAAACCATTGTGTCTTTCAGGCATCTGTTGTATATTTTACATTTCTTAATGTTGACTTTATTGTTTAATTTTCAAAAATCACACTATATTGGTGTCATCCTTATTGATTTCTGTTATTTGTAAAGATATTTTGATCAAAACCTTCCTCTAAGAATTCATGATTGCTTAATGGAAAGAGAAATAAAATTAACCCAAGTGTGTTTTGGAACTGTACCTCTCTTCTGTTACTTTGCTGAAGACAATTTTACTTCCCACATTTACCCTCTGCTCTTTGAAGTGGGTCCTGCTATTGTTAGATTTATTACTTAGGTTGCTATGGTGCTAAATACCTTTAGATTTATGACATCTTTGTTAGACTTCACTTCTTGATTGATCAAAAGAGGACTTGGAGATGAGAGCTCTGAAAGCCTTCTTATGTCTAGTCTCAACAGATAACATTTCTGTGGTTCTCCTTGGGCTGGTTTTCATGATATCATGGGAACTGGACTTTATAGTAGAAGGTTTTACAATGGTATTTTAATGGGTCATTTAAAGAATGAAAGGGACTCATTCTCCTAATCAGTTACCAAACGGTTTTTAAAAGATGTCTGGAGCCAAAACTACACTGCAAAAGATGTGTGTGTGTGTGTGTGTTTATAGGGGTGGGTGTCGGGGCACAAAACATGCTGTTCCTTGAGAGTTCATGGAGTTGCTTTTCTCTTTTCCTGCTAGTCGCATTTAGTAGTCACGTTCTGATAAACTTCAGTGTGGTAAATAGACTAATGGTAGTGATTCCATTGAAGTGAATTAGTTTACTCTCAGAGACCTCAAAGGAAAACAATAAAGTCATGTGAAGGGAATTATTTTAACCCCTGATTGAAACAAAACAAAACAGAAAAACTTCTACCTACATGGGAAGATTTGCTAACATTTGTATTTCTTTACTGGGGAAGGATTTTTATAAATTGTGCATTCAGAAAATTAACAATATAAGAACATATCACAATCCTACAGTAACAGATATGACCAAAAAAGCCATTATAACGGCATTATTTTTAAAATGATACTGGAAGAATATTAGGTTAATTCCATAATAGCTGTAGCATTGTCTGCCAAAACAGGAAATATCAACTTGAAAAATTACTGCTGCAACATGGAAGCAGATTATTAAAAGTGTCAAGTGACAAGAAAGCTGAAGATCAATGGGTGGTATTAAAACAAACCTTGACAGCAATACAAAAAAGTTGTAGGTGTTGTTCAGTCCCTAAACTGTGTCCAACTCCTTGTGACCCCCTGGACTGTAGCCTAGGCCACCCAAGTGGTGTTAGTGGTGTTAGTGGTAAAGAACTCACTTGCCAAAGCAAGAGGCACGACACTCGGATTCAGTCACTAGGTCAGGAAGATCTCCCGGAAGAGGGCATATTAACCCACTCCAGTATTCTTGCCTGGAGAATCCCATGGACAGAGGAGCCTGTGGGCTACAATCCATGGGGTCACAAAGAGTTGGATATGACTGATGCAGCTTAGCATGCATGTATGGATGGTAGCCTGAAAGGCTCTTCTGTCCTCCACTATCTTTCAGAATTTGCTCAAATTCATGTCCACTGAGACAGTGGTGCTATCTAAACATCTCATCCTCTGCTAGCCCTTTCTCCTTTTGCCTTCAATTTCTCAGCATCAGGGTCTTTTCCAGTGAGTCAGTTCTTCATGTCAGTGAGTAAAGTGAAAGTCGCTTAGTTGTGTCTGAATTTTTGTGACCCCATGGGCTGTAGTCCATGGAATTCTCTAGGCCAGAATACTAGGGTGGGTAGCCTTTCCCTTCTCCAGGGGATCTTCCCAACCCAGGGATCAAACCCAGGTCTCCCACATTGCAGGGGGACTCTTTACCAACTGAGCCACAAGGGAAGGCCAGGAATACTGGAGTGGGTAGCCTATTCCTTCTCTGACCCAGGAATCGAACTAGGGTCTCCAGCATTGCAAGCAGATTCTTTACCAACTGAGCTATCTGGGAAGTGGCCAAAGTATTGGATTTCAGCTTTGGCAACAGTATTTCCTATGAATATTCAGGGTTGATTCCCATTAAGACTGACTGATTTGATCTCCTTGCAGTCTAAGGGACTCTCAAGAGTCTTCTTCAGCACCCCAGTTAGAAAGCATCAATCCTTTGGTGCTCAGCCTTTTTTATAGACCAATCCTCACATTCATACATGGTTACTGTAAAAATTATAACTTTGACTATACAGACCTTTGTTGGCGAAGTAATGTCTCTGCTTTTTAATACAAAAAATACATTCATGCAAAAGAACACACACAACTTCTTTCCTGTGTTGACAACATAAGTAGGAGAACCTAATGGCAAATTCAAGAGCCATTAAGATAGTCCATGTTTAATGAAGGGCCAGGCAAGTTCAGCCTGCTTGTGGCCAGCTTGTCCTTCCATGTGACTTTCCACCATGTCTGGGAAGCATCACAGAAGTGGCTTCCTCTCCCTGCCCTTCAGTTCCCCTGTTTATAAGACTGGACCAGTAGTCTTTTCCTGGTGTTGAGAACTTGTGGGGCTGACATGATGTTTCTAGAGCCCTGTGACATCTTTGGGTGCAAGACAGCATCATTAATAGTCAATATTATTACAGTAGGTGTGTACCTTGAATGGTCCTGCAACTAAGGATGTTTTGCAGAGTTGTGTGCTCTGTATGCAGATCAGGAAGCAATAGTTAGAACTGGACATGGAACAATAGACTGGTTCCAAATAGGAAAAGGAGTAACTCAAGGCTGTATATTGTCATCATGATTAATTAACTTCTATGCAGAGTACATCATGGGAAACGCTGGGCTGGATGAAGCACAAGCTGGGATCAAGATTTCTGGGAGAAATATTAATAACCTCAGATATGCAGATGATACCAATCTTATGTCAGAAAGTGAAGAAGAACTAAAGAGCCTCTTGATGAAAGTGAAAGAGGAGACTGAAAAAGTTGGCTTAAAGCTCAACATTCAGAAAACAAAGATCATAGCATCTGGTCCCATCACTTCATGGCAAATAGATGGAGAAACAGTGGAAACAGTGTCAGACTTTCTTTTTTTGGGCTCCAAAATCACTGAAGATGGTGACTGCAGCCATGAAATTAAAAGACACTTACTCCTTGGAAAGAAAAATTATGACCAAACTAGACAGCCTATTAAAAGCAGAGACATTACTTTGCCAACAAAGGTCTGTCTAGTCAAGGCTATGGTTTTTCCAGTAGTCATGTATGGATGTGAAAGCTGGACTATAAAGAAAGCTGAGCACCTAAGAATTGATGCTTTTGAACTGTGGTGTTGGAGAAGACTCTTGTCCTTTGGACTGCAAGAAGATCCAAGCAGTCCATCCTAAAGGAGATCAGTCCTGGGTGTTCATTGGAAGGACTGGTGTTGAAGCTGAAACTCCAATACTTTGGCCCCCTGATGCAAAGAGTTGACTCATTTGAAAAGACTCTGATGCTGGGAAAGATTGAGGGCAGGAAGAGAAGGGTATGACAAAGGATGAGATGGTTGGAGCAGTCCATGGGGTCACAGAAGGTCGGACACGACTGAGTGACTGAACTGAATTGAACTGTGCTCATAGGGAGCCTTTTCCTGATAGGGGAGCAAGTATACTGCAAAGTGGTTTGGAGACCACAATGGGATGGGCAGTGTCCATGTATTCACTGCTCTCAATAGTCACCAGAATGAGGGAGGATGCATTTAGGTTTAGTTCTTTGTGCACAACCCTTAGATTTCCTTTTAGAGGGAATCAGCAACTTACCTTTAGGTAAATATTTTGAAGGTTTACTATTGTTGCTTACAATTTTTTGGTTAGAAGTGAGCACAGCACTTAATGAAATTCACCTCGTATCTCATTAGTTCATTAAAGGGTGGGGAATTAGCATTCCACAGAGACCTATTAAGAGAAGTAATTTTATTAAAATCCTAATTGTTATTTTAAGGCAAATAAATTAATATTCTTATTTGTGAAGTGTTCCCTCTCACTGCTTAGGATGCTGCATTGACTATTAAAATATAATAAAGATGATTAATAATGAATAAACATAAAATTAAAATATCATAAAATACGCAATTAAAAAACACTAAAAATCCTAGCTGAGCGGAATCATTAGAAAGGGCTAATCATGACTGGAGAGAAGCGCTTCTGGAGGATGATGTTGCTAAGTACTATTTAACCATGGAGAGTTTTTAAAAACATGCCTAATTCATGACTTATCAGGCATAATGATATGAATCTTGTTAGACACTTGATGCCCAAAATGAGAAAACCAAAGGGACCTGGATCATGCCCTGATATATAATTTGACCTTCTAGCTACTTTTGTGTCATAAAATAGACAATCTCAAACCCAAAGGAAGTGGCCAGGTGTGTTGTCAAGCATGTACCACTGATAACCATGAATTTCAATATTATTTTATTAGATTTAATACTATTTATGTGAGTATTGAAACACATGCATAATTCAAAACAGCTCTCTAAAAACTGGACTATATAACCTCAAAAGTCCTCTTCTGCTTCAAAATTCTACCTTGTCCTGGGAAACAGGTGGCTATGGGGTAACAGAAGAGTCAAAGAGCCATTGAACAAAGATTTAAGATGTCTGGGTCTGATGGGTTTGCTTTCTGGAATCTCAGTTTCCTTATCTACTGAATGGGGAGTATAATTTCTTCTTCACTGGATTCCTGATAGGAACAAATAAAACATGTAGGTGAAGATGCCTTAAAGGTGTAAATTCCCAGGAGCAACACAAGCACTTTTGTTTTAGCTCATAAGACTCTCAGATCAAGGTTTGTTGTTTTTGACTCCATAGTTGGCGTGACCTTTTGGAAGAACAGGTCTACTCTATCTCCTTTCTTGATGTTTTATTTCTCTTTTTTAATAACTAATATTTCACAAAATATATTACCCTCATTTCTTGACCATGTCACATGTTTTCTGAAGAGGATGAGTTTACAAATAAAGAAAAAGTTAAAATGATGTTCTTATTGTTTTAGGAAAGAGATTTGACCCATGGAAAATCTTAATCTTCATTTGACCCATGGAAAATCTTTAAAATCTAATAAAATCCCTATCCTAAAGGGGGAATTTTAAATCTTTCTTTTATAAATTGATCCTTTTGTGTCTTTAAAGGTGCTATGATTTTCATGACGCTGATAGTGAAATTCCCTGGGAGGGAGAAAACTTTTAAATTCTTAAATATACCTTTTATGAGTCAGAGAGGAGAAATTTGGTCCCTATTAATAAATGAACAGGTATCTGAGAATGAGGTTGTGGAGATGGCAAAAGTAACAGCACTGTGCCAGGTATTACACAAATTATTGCACATATCTTATTCCCTGTCCTTGTTACAATACTGACACATTGGGATTTTTCATCTTCTTGGATGCATATGGAAAGGGAGGCACAGAGAAATTACGTCACCCAGTTTACACGGACATAGGATTACAAGGCTGGTCAGCTCAGAGTCCAGGCTTTCCACTGAGAACAGGAGGCACTGGCTAAAACCCCATCACACATTTGCCTGGATATTGCTGTCCGTCCCATCCGATATGGGAGGGGAGACCCCATGTGCTGGGAACACACGTTTTTACTAGATAGTATTTCAAGGGTGTTAGGTGGTATCTGTACTCCTCCCCCATGAAGGTGATGTTTGCTGCTGTGTTTTAGAGGTAGAATAACATGGCTTGTTACTCCTTTAACTCTTGTTTCTGCTCAATACATACATAAGAGCACAGAATTCTTCCATCAGTTTTCTCACCTGTGGAATAGAAATAACAGTAGCAGCTATCCACTTAGGAGTATTGAATTAGGCAATCCATGTAAATGTGTAACCTAACCCCTGACAAAATCAAAGGTTCAATAATGTTAGCTGAAATTTTCTCAACTCCTGGGAACAACTAGAATGCACAAAACTTGGGTTTCTTATGATTAAACTCATTTTAACTCATGAATCCTCTCATGGCCTCTTATAATATATTGTGGGCTGAATGTATATGTCCCCCCAAGTTCATTTTTTGAAACCTTAACCCCCAAAGTGATGGTGTTAGGAGGTGGGGCCTTTGAAAGTTGATTAGGTCATGAGGGTGGAGCCCTTAAGAAAGTAACGAGTGCCCTTAAAGTAGAGACAGGTGAGCCTGCTTGCTCTCTCTCTACTCTCCACTTGAAGATACAAGAAGCCAGGAAGTGGGCCTTTACCAGACTCTGGATCTATCCACATCTGATCCTGAACTTCCCAGCCTCCAGAATCGTGAGACACAAATGTTTGTTATTTATGTTACCGAGTCCATGCTGTCTTGTTGCAGCTCTCTGAACAGACTAACAGGTGGCAGAAAACATAATCCCAGAGTTCTACTGGTTTAAAGCTTAGTGTCCTTGGGGTAGATATTCAGTGAGGTTCCTCTTCTTGTCCTCTCAGGATGGCATCTGGGCTATGGGGAGGAGGTTAGCCTGTGTGTTTCTTGTCCTGAGTTTCTGCTGGTGACAGTTTTCCATATCATCACTGGGTTGGTCCCCACGGTGGGAGTTGTTCAAGGCTCACAGCAGGAAGACCTGGGGTCTGGTGGGGGGACTGGGTGGCATACACTGTCTCTATCCGGACTTGTTTAATGTTGGGTTCACAGCTAGGGTGGTGAGCTTGTGTCCTGTGGGGGCACGCATGTCCCCATCTCCACCCGTGTTCCATTAGCATTCAGCTTTACTTCTGCTTCTTGGGGTGCAGGGGTTGTCACTTGGGCTCCTGCCAGCCCACACAGTGGACTGCTGTCCAGAGTAGTGTGCCAGCATGATGGCCCACCAGCCTCTATGCCTCTCCATTCAGTGGCCTAGAATCATACTGAGTGCCCTTCAGTGCCTTCAGAGCATAAAGAATGGGGTAAGAGCCATTCTTCGGACAAGAAACACTTCAGTCTGGTTCTGTCACACCCCACTGACTCATTTATAAACCTCCCATTTTTCAACCAACTTCAAATGAAATGGGACACCAGTCTCCTTATTTTGAAATCATCCACACCTCAGGGGAGATTCTCTCATCCTCTGCCACCCATGCCATCTCCAGAAATTACTAGGTGGTACAGTTTATAATTCTCTCTGTCATCTCCATTCTGCTCTTCCCTAGATTCAACCCTGCCATTTTTGTTTTTTCCAGGTGGTGGCAGAAATGAAGTGCATTGGGCTGCTTTTATACTGAGGGTCACAGTCCCTCTGTCTAAACCCTCTTGCTCTCCTGAAGGGGTGTGAGTGGCACCCAAGAGAGGTGTTTCTTTGAATGTCAAGCTGAGTAATGGACTCTGTTACTCATTTTTCTTAGCCTGCTATCATTTATTGGATGCTTGCCATGCACCAGGCTTTGAGATCTTGGCCTCCTGGGTAGCTTGGCAGTAAGCCCTGAGAGTTCCTCCTGAGAAGCAGGCTTGGGGACTCTGCCACTATTACACAGGATGGGAATGAGGCTCAGGAAGATGAAGTTACAGGGCCAGGCCAGTAAGTGGGGGGGCTAAGGACTCTCATCAAGAGGCATTTGGCTTTAGTAGCTCCATGAATAATTGGGTAGCTGAATTTTTCATGCTGAAAAGCCCTAGATTATATGTGTACCCAGCTCTCTCTCCCTCCCTCTCTTTCTCTTTGCCTGACTGTCTTTCTCACTGTGTCTTTTTTCTCTTGCCTTAATGAGGAAGATTTTGCCTTGAAGCCACAATGAACTGATTATTCACTGTTCTTTCCCACACCATATTTTTAAAACACATTTTATTGGAGTATAATTCTTTTACAATGTTGTATTTGTCTCTGCAGTGAAAAGTGAAAGTGAAAGTTGCTCAGTCATGTCTGATTCTTTGCAACCCCATGGGCTACACACTTTACCAGTTGAGCTATCAGGGAAGTCCAAGAACACTGGAGTGGGTAGCCTATCCCTTCTCAGGTAGATCTTCCTGACCCAGGAATCGAACCAGGGTCTCCTGTACTGCAGGCAGATTCTTTACCAGCTGAGCTACTAGGGAAGTTTCTGTAGCACAACAACTGAATCAGCTATATTGTATACATATATCCCCTCCCTCTTGAGCCTCCCTCCCATTGCCCCCATCCCACCCCTCCAAGTCATCACAGAGCACCAAGCTGAGCTCCCTGGACTACACTGCAGACTCCCACTAGCTATTTTACACATGGTAGTGTATTTAGGTCAAACCTCATCCCCCCTCCCCTTCCTCCCTGTNACATCTTCATCTCTATTCCTATCCTGGAACTAGGTTCCTCTGCACCAGTTTTCTTATTGTGTTCTTTCTTCCTGGATTCTCTCTATCTGGAAAGCTCAACTCATTTTCCTGTGCTCGTATTTAAAATGTTAACTTCCCTATCGATCACCCCCACACCCTCCTTGGAGAACACTCAGCTCTGTGCCTGCATGAAGCGTGCATGTCTGCCTGTGCTGTGGCTGGCAGAGCACTCCTCTTCTGACAGTCTTTCCCTCCAGGTTAGAACCATTCTGAAACTTATATGCAGTTTACAATCAATATGTGCACTTAACGTTGCCTTTTCTCTGCCCTTTCCTTTCTCAGTGTGGTTTTGCGTGTTTTCCAATTGATGACGTTTTAGGATTAGGAAACACGGTTGATGATTTCCTTTTACTCTTACCTGTTAGGTGAGCTTAGGACGTTACACAGAGGTGGAGTATTTTTCATCTTTTTAGTCTCAAGTATTTGGCAGTTTGTCTTGCATATAATAAGTCACTGAATAAATGAATAAATGATGTACCAAAAGAATGTGATTATGATTCTTGAAATACATCTAACATATGGCTTCATAGGGTCTCGGGCATTTGCTTGCAAGTTTTCTTTCAAAACTCTGTGACTTGGAATTTTGATTACAGGGAACCAGACACATTTTCACAAACTGTTTGACTCCTCATACACAGCTGCCACTTCCTGATTCTATAACTTGATGTGTCAATCAGTTGAACCTTTGTTTCTTTATCTGGAAAGAGGATAGTAGGATAACAGTAGTCATCCTCTTCAGAGACCTGGAAAGATTTTTTAAACTAAGTACCTTGCCTGTATGAGATATTTCTTTGGGGATTGCTACAGTCTTCACATGTCACAGAGTTAACCCAGGTTGCTAATTAATCACTGATGCTCTTGCTCTGGAGTCCTAGTGGGTGCCGACACAGCAGTTTCTTTTTATTCTCTCTAGCATAACTCTTTTTTTAGGTGTTCACCCTATGCAGTCATAGGCTTTAGCCTAAGCTTATCACAGCCCCTATAAGAGCAGCAAGGGGATTTCCATTTGCTTTGAGGAATGTGTTAGGAAAAGAAGTGGAATCTAATCAATGGGATGTGAGTGGAAAGACTCTGAGAGCTTCTTGGAAAAGTTTCATTGCTGGTAAAGGAGAGCTGCAGTTTCTGACTCTAAGAATTATGTTTGCTCTGGTTCAGGGAGAAAATGATAGTCAGGGGATTACAAGCCTCATTAATAGTAATAAAGAGCATGCATTCTTCAAAAATAAATGAACAACACATACATAAATAAAACAAAGAGAGCCACAGGGAGTGTTTGTCTCTCTTCTTCCTGTGGGCATTGTTATCTAGATTTGACACTTGCCTTAGCCATGGTGATGCCATTCAGAGGTCATGTTGATAGTGAGGATTCTGAGAAGCCAAGGGTTGGAGGGAACCTGGACCCATGATGACATTTTGACTCTGAATTCCCCAGCCCACAAGCCTAGCTACCCTGGGCTAGCAATTATGTCAGAAAATATGACATTAGGATTATTTAAGCCAGTCTGAGTTCTTATTTCTGTTGCCTACAGCTATCAACAACCACCTCCACTCATATCCCAAATGTTATTATCCTCCCCCAATGGTTCACATGATAAAGAATCTGCCTGCAATACAGGGGATGTAGGTTTGATCCCTGGGTCGGGAAGATCCCCTGAATGAAAGGAATGGCAACCCATTCCAGTATTCTTGCCCAGAGAATTCCATGGACAGAGGTTACTGTCCATGGGGTTGGAAATAATCGGACACAATTGAGCGACTAACACTTTCACTTTCATTATCCTCCGCAATAAGCAATTTACCTCTTGAATATATGTTTTGCTGTGTCTCTGCAATGTTAATAATCTCATTCAGGAACGACTCTTTTCTTTTTGCATTGCTAATAACTTTTCTGCAAACCTCTTTCTTACTTGGTTTCTCTGGGCTTTAAGGCAGTGTGCAGTTTTCCCAAGGACTCTGGTGGTTCCTCAACTCTACAGAGTCCTGACAGTGAGGGGGACATGTGGCTGCTTACTGCCCAGCAGACTCATATTCTGGTTGCATTTTCCCTTTGGGAACTTCATCATTTCTTCATGAATTTACAAATATGTCTGCACAGCTCCCAGGTAGACACTAGGTCAGGCCTTGGGGACACAACAGTGAACAAAGGAAAGATCCTTACATGGAGGGTTGTGAGAATTTTTATGGCCGATTATGGAAGAGCACGGGCTCCGAGAACATTTAAGAGGAGAAAGCATATCATTTGCTGTTGACTGATGCTATCGCAGGGCTTCCCAGGTGGTGCTAGTGGTAAAGAACCTACCTGCCATGCAGGAAATATAAGAGACACAGGTTCGACCCCTGGGTCAGGAAGATCCGTGGAGGAGGGCGTGGCAACCCACTCCAGTATTCTTGCCTGGAGTATCCTACGGACAGAAGAGCTTGGTGGGTTACAGTCCATAGGGTTGCAAAGAATCAGACATGACAGAAGTGACTTAGCACACATTCAAGCAAGATGCTATCTCAGGAGGAATCAAGAGTTTTACAGTGATTCCCCAAATTAGAAAGAATGGCTTGGGTGAACTAATCTTTCTCTAACTGAATGCTAGCTTAGCCTATGGTCCTACCACCCTGAACTTGCTCGATCTTGTCTGAATGCCAAACTCATTTTCTTTCCTAATTCTTCTAGAGAAAGAAACACATTTCCAGTTTTAATGCTTCCAAACACTAATGCAGGAACTGGAAACCAGCAGAAGTCAAGTGCTGGTGTTATGGTGACTTGGATATAGGATGCAGGAACACTAGGTAAGGAGTTGGGGACTGGGAGAGTCCCCCCAGGTTTCCAATAAGCTAATGCTTTAGTTCTCTTTGGATACTATAATTTGAAGTGTGTAGAACTGGATGCTGCCCAAGTTCTCTCTGACTTCTTGTCATATGAAATGTTATCATTATGATTAATAAAGTTCAGAATCAATCATGAGGCAATAAATAAATACACCCAAGATTCACCCCTGGAAAAGATAAGTAAAGGACTTAATTGATAAATAGAGTCATTATTTTTACTGGATCAAAGTGAGGAATACTGCATTTTAATAAAATTGGACAAGTTACTTTGGGTGCCAAAGTTTAGGCTTTTAGCAATGGTGATACAAGTTCATACAGATTCTCAAATAACCACTCACCTCCTATTTCTGGGGTGGCAATTTACAAATCAGTGCTGACTGGCCATCTTCTTGTTGCTGCAGATCTCTCTGGCCATGTTAATGGGAAGGAAAGTAAGAGTTTTAGTTGTGAGCTAGAGATACTATTTCTTTCTCTGTGCTCAGTTATTTGTGCATTTTGATGTTTTAATCATCTTTGAAGCTGTTATGAGGTGACATGGGTGCAAGCTTCCCAAGTTCTGCTTATCAAGCCAAGAACACATATCCGTTGATAGCCTGTCCATATAATGAATTGTCCCAACTGGGAACACTCCACAGAGTGAGTATGCACGCTTAGTTGTTCAGTCCTGTCTGACTCTTCATGACCCTTTGGACCATAGACCGTCAGGCTCCTCAGTCCATGGGATTCTCCAGGCAAGAATATTGGAGTGAGTTGTCATGCCCTCCTCCAGGGCATCTTCCCAACCCAAGAATCGAACCCGCATCTCCTGTGTCTCCTGCACTGCAGGCAGCTTCTTTACCCACTGAGCCATCAGTTATGCTGGGGTATAAGGGTAAACTTGGACTGGCTTGAACAAACTGCTTTCTTATACCCTATCCATTGAACACAGGCTATTTACAAGTTCGGAGATTATATGTAATATGGAGACATAGAGACCCACCCACGTCACCACTCTCAACCAGGCACCACCATCCCCACTAGTTAACACAGTGGTCTGCAAATGCATCTGTACTCTACCTCCTATAGTTTGTGAGATCTTTGTAAACCCCTTTAAATGTCTGATTCACTTGCTTTGTTTGAAATTACAAAGGTTGAATGGCTAATTGCCTCATAGGAAGTCCCTTCAGTGTTTCTCTTGGCTAAAAATTAAATAAATAAATGAATCATTCCTGCTTTATCCCTATTCAATATAATTAATTCAATCTTTTGCATTTTAATTTTCTCTATGTTCCATCATTTAAAAGACACAAACAGAAGTGAACTCTTTTAAAATTAGTGGAATAATTGTGCTGCTCATGCTACTTTGCGAGAAGGCTGTTGAAAAAAATACCATGAGCCAATCTCAAACATTAAATGGTTTAGAAGTGAGACCTTCAAAAATCTGATTGAAGGGATCACACTGAGAATTGTTTTTATCTTGGTTTATATGATTTCTGATGTGCCCTATCTTCTCAGCACAGTGCTTTACTCTTAGAGAATATTAAGCATGGATTTTTAGTTAATTAGTTAATACTATGGGTAGATTCATTTTTATATTTCCAACTCATTGTTTCTGGCATTGAAGGGTATCATAAATAAACTTCAATTTTACAGCAAATAATCTGACTACTGAGATAACCTAGAAAGTGCTTCAGTAATTGTTTCTCTGCATACAAAACTTGTTACTACCATGGAGGAAGAAGAAATTTCAGGGCAGTCCAAGGCACCCAAGTTGGAAGAAAGGGCTCTGATTGCCTTGTTTCATAAAACATAATTTTTAGAGTTTCCTTAATCCCAAAACTTTGTGGTTTTTATATCCACAAACTCTCTTCTTTCCAAGGGGGCTACCACTCCCTGGTGGTAAGGTATTCACAGAGACATTACATATAGTAATTATAATAAAAATAGCATTCTCTAGTTACATAGCAGATTATAATTTACAAAGTAATTTTGCATGCTCATTATCTCATATGACCCTCTCCATAACCATTGAAAGAAGTGCTTTTGGCAGAGAATGTTATGAATTTATAAGAGCCTAGTTTCTTTTTCTCCTGGGCCAACACAAGTTATTTTCCAGGCTTCCTTAGAGTCATATATGCCCATTGGTTGTTTAGTTGCTAATTTGTGTCCAACTGAGACCCCGTGGACTGTAGCCCACCATGCTCCTCTGTCCATGGGATTTCCCAGGCAAGAGTACTGGAATGGTTTGCCATTCCCTTCTCCAGGGGATCTTCCTGACCCAGAGATTGAACCCAGATCTCTTGTGTTGCAAGTGGACTCTTTATCATCTGAGCCACCAGAGAAGTCCTACAGATAGTGAGTGAAGTGAACTAGCTCAGTTGTGTCCGACTCTTTGTGACCCTGTGGATTATAGACCACCAGGCTCCTCCGGCCATGGGATTCTCCAGGCAAGAATACTGGAGTGGGTTGCCATTTCCTTCTCCAGGGGATTTTCCCAACCCAGGGATCGAACCTGGGTCTCTCTCATTGCAGGCAGACACTTTAACCTCTGAGTCATAGTGAAGGGGATGACAAATCTATAAGATGAAAGGAGCATGCATCCCTGAATCCCTGAATGGAAGACAATGCTAAACATCCATAATGAACACTATATGAAGAAGAAAAACCTTCTGTTGTATCAAGCCACTAAGATTCTAATGTTTATTTTAGTTTATTCTAATTTATATTTATATTCTAATTTATATTTAGTTTATTCTA